>OX352284.1:1225000-1697000 GCA_947086405.1 Esperia sulphurella
CAGTTTTGGTCGGTCCTCCGTTTAATAAGTAGTTACAAGGGGTTGAACGTGGCATGCCAGAATAAGCCTCATTCTGGCGCTTGCGTCATTTTGGCAGAGCCACAGCCTCTGATTTGAAATCTGACTGCAGAAAATTTGTCCTGGAAATATACTATTTTGTACTCGAAAATTAGAATTTGTACTTCAGCCGTTTAAAGTTATAGGGGTATATCGGTGGCTCTGACAAAATGACGTCACTACAGCCTGCCTTAGTACAAAGACAGTACAATCAAAGTACTTCCGTACGTACAAAGCGAGCTACTGATTTAGTCGATTGTTCACATTAATTAGACGAATCTAGTCGCAAAAAGTCAGATTTGGTCGGTGCACCGTTTAAAAGCTACAGGGCATTGAAAGTTCCCATACAAAACCTTATTCTGCATGCCAGAATTTGTTCTATCTATTCAGAATTGCAATCCGCGTTTGTGGTGCCAGAATAAGGCCTACATGACCATCGACTAAGTATGCAATATCATTAGGTCAAGACGTCATGACTCATGCATGACCATCGACAAGTATGCAATATCATTGGGTCAAGACGTCACGACTCATGCATGACCATCGACTAAGTATGCATTTCATTGGGTCAAGACGTGCCGACTCATGTATGACCATCGACTAAGTATGCAATATCATTGGGTCAAGACGTCACGACTCATGCATGACCATCGACTAAGTATGCATTTCATTGGGTCAAGACGTGCCGACTCATGTATGACCATCGACTAAGTATGCATTTCATTGGGTCAAGACGTGCCGACTCATGTATGACCATCGACTAAGTATGCATTTCATTGGGTCAAGACGTGCCGACTCATGTATGACCATCGACTAAGTATGCATTTCATTGGGTCAAGACGTGCCGACTCATGTATGACCATCGACTAAGTATGCAATATCATTGGGTCAAGACGTCACGACTCATGTTTGACCATCGACTAGGTAGAATAAGGCCTACCTCACACTGACTGGCGAAGTGAGGTTGATACACGCAATGGGCCCGGCCGTCAAGCTGCACATGAAGGACGCGCCTTCCAAACGATCTTAAAGCTGAAGAAGTAGCTTCTCGAGCAAAACTTCCATAGCTTTGATGAATTAATCCAAGATTTATAACTTGTTGAATGTGTAATTGGTTATGTTTTAATTCAAACTGTAATTATCTAATAAATAAAATCATAAACTTCGCGTGTCTGCACATTGAAGATATTTGCAAAAAAGTTGGGGGTCTAAGGATAAGCAACAGAACACATTTCGGTCATTTGTGAAATTTTTGTCTGTTAGAACTACTGAACGGATTTTGATAGAATTTTCACAGAAACATGGGGCTTAACTCGGAGTAACATATAGGCTTTTAATTCATCGCAGTCGGCTTACCCAATCAAAAGTTATGGACATTTATAGTTTTCAAATATGTCCAACATTATCAATAGATGGCACTACGTGTCGGATCACGCAACTCAAAAGTTATGCGAATTTATAGTCTTCGAAAACTCACATACATTTATTACATTGGTATACAACAAAGTAATGTTCTGCGGAATTTGGATTGCGATGTATTAGTAAGGAGGACTACATTTGGAGCGACAAGGATAAGAGAGAAAAGAGTTTGAGGGGAGAGGGGCAGGGCGGGAGCGGGATGCGGGTGCTGGAACTGGAGCGGGAGTGGGATGGGGCGGCGGATTTTCAACCTTAATTCTGTAGACCACGCGAGCGGAGCCGCGGGCATAGCTAGTAATTATAATAATAATATGGACCCTAAAAATAATGACTTGTAATCAAATGATTGTCAATAGATTAGTATATCATTAAAGAATTTGGGGACGGAATAATATACATACTTTATTTATCACTTACTAATTGAAAATTTTATAATATACTAGCTGTTGCCCTCGACTCCGTCCGCGTGGACAACGTAACATCACAAATTATTATGTATTTCCCGTAGGAATCAGATGTTTTTTCGGGATAAAAACTATCCTATGTCCTATTCCAGGAGCTAACCTATATGTGTGCCAGGTTTCATCACGATCCGAATATCCAAACCTTCGCATTTGTATTATTAGTAGGATGTTTGAATTTTGTTGTAATTTAGATGTAAAAGTGTCCCAATATTATTAACTTGTAAAATTGCTTTATCAGCAGGAGCCAGCAGCGGAGGCCGAGGTGGACAGCGAGCCGGCGGAGGTGGGCTCGGGCGCGGGGGCGGGCGGGGGCGCGGGCGCGGGCGCGCAGCCGGCCGCCGGCGAGGGCTCGCTGGCGGCGCGCGAGCGGTCGGCCCGCGCCGCCGCCTCCATCAAGGAGCGGGAGAGGGAGGTGCAGCGCGCGCTCGCCACCAGCCTGCGGGACAGGGACAAGGAGAGAGAGTACCATAAGCGAGACGAAGCCGTGCAGGTCAGTTTAAGAACCTGGAGGATTATTCCCTAGAAATTGACAAATCACTTCCTAGTAAATTGACAAATCATTCCCTAGTGAATTGACACAACACTCCCTAGGAAAGGGACACACTGGGTTGTGTGTGGTAGCGCGCATTGGGGAAAACATATGTCCAACAGTAGATTGCTGTGATTGACGTGACCAATTTTTTTTTATGGCGTTGGCTACAGGGCGCGACAGGGCTAACAACTTTTGTCTAATAAACAAAAAACCTTGCCCCTGCCCGCTACAGGCTAGAGTTAGGTTTTGGGACTCTGGCATTTTTTTTAGCAGTGTCATTATAACACCCACTTTTTAAGGCAGTGGATATATGGCATAATGGCTAAGCTAAACTTTTGACTAAACCACTTTTTTGCACCCCTTAATTGACCCCCTAAATAACCATCAAAAAAAAACAAGTTATAAAAAAAATTATCCAACGCCATAAAATGCCATTTAATGCATACCTATTGATATTTATAATTATTTTATCTTGTATATTTGACAATGCCCTCTACCGCAGCTTAATGTTTATAACGTAGAAACTGGTCGCTCATTGCCTTGTATTCCTAATGGTCGCGTTAACGCCAGCCATGCATGAATGTGAAACAAAATGCAAACAAAACAATGTCGACTTAGCCTAGAGTTCTCAATGTACCAAAAGGTTGAAATAAATGAGCATGAGTATAATCCATCAAACCTTTATTAGATATAGTTACCACCAATTGTTACTAGCCTTGTCATTAAGCTTTAATTATAACTACTAACCAAAATATGGACTTTTAGTCTGAAATAAATATATTCATTCATTCATTCATTCATTCGTAATGAGGTGTCACAGATACCGGGCATGACTTCTGTGTTTCTTTAGAAGATCAATTAGGGGGCCCAAAAAAAATCAGGCAAAAGTTGCTAGCCATGATGCCCTCTATCCAACGCCATAAAATCTGGAACACTTATTCAGAAAAGGAACTTTACCTGGCAGTTTTCAACTCTACTCCTAAGAAATTGACACATAATTTTCCTAGGAAGTATACACATCACAAATTCAGAGTGAAATTTTGTAGTATCCTACTTCCTACCAATATTATAAATGTTAAAGTTTGGATATTTATATGTTTGGTTGTTTGTTACTCAATCACGATTCAACCACTGGACGGATCGCGATGAAACTTGGCACGCATATAGGTTAGGTCCTGGAATAGGACATTGGATAGTTTTATCCCGAAAAAACATCTAATTCCTACGGGAAATACATAATAATTTGTGTTGTTAAGTTGTCCACGCGGACGAAGTCGCGGGCAACAACTGGTTTAGTACAAACTGCAATATATTTTTTGCAGCATTTCAACGCTTTGCTGGCGGACCTGGTGCGGAACCCTGACCTGGCGTGGCGCGACGCCAAGAAGCAACTAAAGAAGGACCACAGATACAGCCTCGCCGAAAACCTCTCCAAAGATGACAAGGTAACTGGAAGTTCTACCTGATGGTTAGTGGCCACTGTCGCCAATTAACTGGCACTCTCCAAAGATTACAAGTGCGTGTCCACCTGAGGTCTAGTATTCCTCGTACTTCTATATGGAGCGTTCCAAACAATCGCCCGATCGCAGGTGCATAAAAAGGTTGATGGATGTGAGTGAGGCTAGTGAGGTGTGTCAGGATCGCGAACAGTGGCGATACATTGTCTCTGCCTACCGCTCTGAAACCAAGGCGTGAGCATTATGTATGTATGTTCAGTATTTTTTTTGACATAAGCGACTCTGTTACATATAGTGTTTGTTTCACCCAGGAGCGGCTGTTCTCGCAGCACACGTCGACGCTGGCGGGCAAGCGGCGCGAGAAGCTGCGCGCGCTGCTCGGCGAGCTGGGCGTCTCGTGCACGGCGCACTGGCGCGACGCGCGCGCCAAGATCAAGCAGGAGCCCACGGCGCCGCACTACTCCAGCGCCAGCCAGGTCGCTGCCTTCTCTTTGAACTTGTCACGTATGATTCCTTAGAATAGGGCCAACCGCCGATCTTCCCGTGTCGTCGAGGCGACTGAGGGATCGCACCAGGGACAAGCAGCAGTCTGTTGTGTATATTACCACGAGTGCTGGCCATGTTTTACTCTCTCATTCATATAAAGGTTGCCTTAGTAGCCTTGGTGAATTGCCGTGTGGTTTCCGGTAGAGTAGAATAGGACCACTCCAACTCTTCCCGTGGATGTCGTACAAGGCGACTGAGGGAATACATTATAAAACATCAATCAGGTCTCCCCAACCCGTCTGGCCAGCGCTGGGAGTGTAGGCCGAATCCTCCGTCTGTCTCCGGCAGATGAGAGAGAATTGTGCTCCTGCAGTGGAGACAAAAATAACCTGATGATGATGATGATGAGTTCATGACAGGCAGGACGCACTGATAAAAGACTCCTGACTTTCATTGTGGAATAGGCGACGTGAAGACTTGACGATGCTGCCAAATGCTGCCCAGCCCAATTGTATTGTCTGACCTAGGCAGACGTACTCCTGAACAACTTCAATATTGTACTTTGTACGATCTCTGATTGTGTTTTTGTTAATTTCAGATGGAAAGAGAATTCCGCGACTACCAGCGCGATAAACAGAGCGCGGCGAAAACAGCGCTGCGTCAGCTGCTGTTGGAGACTCGCTCCATCACTCACAAGTCGCTCTCGCAAGTGAAGGAGACCGCGAGCGGTATGCAACACATACACGACTCGCTCAAACATGACGCCAGGTACGCAGACCGAGTGGACAAAAATATGGACGCACTCCCGGTCAAAAATATGGAAACTAAACCTTTGTCTTACATTCGAGGTCAGTTTGAACCCTTGTAGCTTCCCTGGGTTAGATAAGTGTCACATCTGATGCTGGCTATCCGGAGTATGGGTGAAGTAAGTCCGTAGTGAAAAAGATATCACTTTGGTTAACCTGACAGTTAATATCAAAAATGACAATCTAAAGACGACTTAAATGTCATGTAAGTCCAAACACCTAGGATTCTGAATAGCCTCTAGTGTGAACAGCTTGCTCGATCTAAGAGGTATGTTTTGTGCCTGGACCTTCTCCATCCATACTACGAACAGCCAGCATCAAATGTACAATGCCCGCCCAAAAGTATGGAAACAGCGGTTTCCATATTTTTTGCCGGGAGTAAACAGGACTCTCTCAAGCACGACGTCCGTTATAAGTAAGGTAATAAGAATTAATTCTGTAAAAACCTCCTTACATTTAAAATTTATATTAAAAAAGTTATTGTATATTTCAGGTATCTAGCTCTGGAGCACATTCCCGAAGAACGGCAGCAGATCATATCTGGCTACCTAGAGGAGTTGGACAAGAAGGGGCCACCCCCACCCCCAACGGCGACGGAGCCCACGCGCCGCTCAAAGCAGTGACAGGTGACCAGCATTCCCCACACACCCCCCACCACCCCACCTCCCCCCCACCCCCGCACACACCCCCCACATCACATCACCCCCCCACACACACAACATACCCACCCACCCCCTCACAAAATACGTATTTCAGCTGATGTGTAATGGGAAATCTCCTCAATGTATTGGATGTATTACTGATGTTAACACGATGCATTTCTTTTTTTTTCAGTTACTATATAAAGAAATCCGCACCAAAACGAGCGAAGTGAGCAGTTAGCGAGCCACTCAAAGTGTAGTTTGAGTTTGTGAATACATAAGGAACTATTATTATTAGTGATTATTTTTAAATGAATTGAAGTAAATAATGACTATAGTTTTGTTGTTTTTATTATATACCGTACAATTCACTACGGCACACCCCCTAGTTAGAGAAGTGGGGCGTGTCGTCATGAGTTAAACCGTCAAAACATATAAGTACCTTTATAGCGTCAGAATATTTAAGGAATTATGGAAGTTTAAGGTGTGCGTTACTCCAGTTCTTGAAGTCGAATTTCAGTAATCTGACCCTGGCAGGATTTAGTACTCATAACGTACTATTTTGTACTCAATTTTCAGATTTTGTACTTAAACAGATCAAAAGTTACAAGGGGGTATTGAAGTGCGAGCTGGAATGACGTGTCACCACAGCTCGGACATTTTGAACTAAGGCACGTACTTAAATTCTGATCACACCACGCTTCACCTTGGATTTTGTACTGGTTTGTACTCAAATTTCAGTTATGTACTTATATACTTTAAAAAATATACTAAAAAAATGCGGAAATTAAAAATCGAGTATACCTCAAAAATTATATAAATAGAAGTGACGCACACATCATGTCAACCCCTAGAAGTCCACTGCTGGACATAGGCCTTCCCCAACGAGCGCCACCACACCCGGTCCTCCGCATCCAGCCGCTACCTTCCACCTTCTTCAGGCCGTCGGTCCACCTGGCGGCGGGGCGTCCCACCCTGCGCGTGCCGATCCGCGGTCTCCACTCCAGAACTCGTCTGCCCCAACGGCCGTCGGACGCACACAACTTCAAGTATTTCAGGACAAGTACAATTTGGATATTTTTAAAGGAAGAGTGAAAAGGCATTTTCTGGGTAAGCGCGCTCCACCTTAGGCCTCATTATCACTTACCATCAGGTGAGATTGAGGTCAAGCGTAAATCCAGCAGGAATAAAAAAGCTCATCAGAAACCATAGAAATTCAACATTGTTCAGAGCAAGTGCGTCCTGCCTGTCATGACATTGGCGTTTAGTTGACAGCATCGAGACATTTGCTTACAGACATACAATAATCTGAAGCTAAAGTACAGTCGCAAGTAATGATTGTTGCCACTAGGTCATGCATAAGTCATGACGTCTTGACCCAATGATATTGCATACTTAGAGTCGATGGTCATACACGAGTCGGCACGTCTTGACCCAATGATATTGCATACTTAGAGTCGATGGTCATACACGAGTCGGCACGTCTTGACCCAATGATATTGCATACTTAGAGTCGATGGTCATACACGAGTCGGCACGTCTTGACCCAATCAAAGTCATAATCATTTATTGCATATGAGTACACTTGGTACATTTATACACGTAATTTTTTATTGACTACCGCTTCCTAGGTGTTAGCGCTGTGAAGAAGAAACGGCGCAACAAACTTCACGCAACACATCTTTTAAAAATCAAGTTTGCATACAATTAATAAAGATTTTGCGAAGCTGGATTAACATTAGTACCAGGCATCTTTGTCATTCAAATAATCGTTTATTTTATAATAGGCTTTCTTACAAAGTTGTTTTTAATGTGAATCCTAAACTTTCTGTCCGTCATATTTAAGATTTCCTCTGGTAGTTTGTTGTAGAAGCGTATATATTGCCCCGTGAACGATTTACTGACCTTACTTAGTCTTAACCCTGGTAAAACAAGTTTATTTTTATTTCTTGTTTTATAACTATTATTGTCACAGTGCCTCAAAAAGAGAGATACATTTTTTCTGACATATAAAATATTATCTAAAATGAATTGACCAGCTGTTAATATGCTTATTTCTTTAAACTTTTCTCTTAATGACTCTCTACAACGCAGATTATAGATTGCCCTAACTGCTCTTTTTTGAAAGATAAAAATGGTCTTTATATCTGCTGTTTGATAATGCAATGATATTGCATACTTTGCCGATGGTCATGCATAAGTCATGACGTCTTGACCCAATGATAGTGCATACTTAGTCGATGGTCATGCATAAGTCATGACGTCTTGACCCAATGATATTGCATACTTAAGAGTCGATGGACATACACGAGTCGGCACGTCTTGACCCATTGATATTGCATACTTAGTCGATGGTCATGCACGAGTCATTTCTTCTTGACCCAATGATATTGCCTACTTAGTCGATGGTCATACACGAGTCGGCACGTCTTGACCCAATGATATTGCATACTTAGTCGATGGTCACGAATGACAAATAATACTCGTATTTAGTATTCTTTGGCGAGGTGCTAGGAATATAATAAAGATAAATTCAATGAAACAACATACTTATTTAAAATCCAAAATAATATAATCATATCCTTGGTAACACTGAACATAATAAATAGAATTTATACAATTTGGGAGATAACACTAAATTAATCCAAGGATTATACATATTTTATACTTTTTAGTTTCTAATATTCACAAAATATAAACTTAAAAATTATTGTTTTTACAGCGAAAGTCAGTGTTTTTATAGTAAGGCAAATGATGTTTTTAGGGTTACATACCAAAAGGTAATAAAAGAAACCCTTTTGGTGTGATTTCGCTATCTTATTCAGATATAATGTCAACATTAAATTTGTAATAATTAAATTTATTTAAATTGTCTAAAACGTGGTAACATTTGTATTTTTAAATTCAGCAACTTAAAAAGATTAGTCACATGGAATCGAATAATTAACTGACATAACAATTTTACATTTTAGTTATAATATTTTGAATTTTATTATTAACATTTGCTTTTAATAAAAACACCCAAATAAACTAACTTTCGACAGAAAATATTAATCAAAAAAAATTTACAAGAAAGAAATACAATTTTAAATTAATTTTTAATACAATTAACTTTAAATACGAATAAATTCGTGGTATGTACAATGGGAATGAATCATTTCGTTAATCACAAATAAAAAACATTATTTCGTTCGATTTTTTTTTTTACATAATCTTGAGATTTTTTTGTTTAAATTGGAACGAAAGTATTGGTGTTTGTGCATAATTGTGATTAATTACTTATATCTTTATAAACTATAATGATTTTATATGTTTAGTCCAAAAAAATAATAGTACCGAAATAAATAAAAACAAAAAATGGCGTATTTTTGAAGGCATTTTGGTTACAATGTGTACCACTTATAAAGCAAAAAAACTGTAAATTTCGATACACAAGCATTAAATTTACTTCAAATAGGTTTGTGTAATGTATTTTTAATAAATTTTTTATGTCATACAAAATGGTTTGTAGAATCAACCAATACCATTTTCAAAAACATTTTTATTTTCTAATTTCAAAAGTTTTAGTACAAAATTGCCTTCGGGTTCAGAACAACCAAAGTATCGCAATGTCCTTAGTATCAAAATGACCAGTTATTCAAAAAGAATACATTCATCGGAATAATAATTGTGTAAACTTCCAACAATTACAAACATCATTTTGCGTTTCATTAATGTACTTTACAATACATTTTACAATGATAGACGACTGCACAATAACGTTTGTATTACTGACTTAATTTGAGTGAGTTTGAAATCTGTGCATTGTACGGAATTGTGGTGAATTTCGGAACGTTACGTAACACATTGAAGACTTCTCAAAATGTCCCAGTTTTTGGAAATTTCCACTTTCTAAAATGACAAATGGGATTGTCTGTCTGTCCGCATTTTGGAAACGTGAAAATTTATAGGAATATGTCGAATTATAACTCTCACAAATGCACGCCCGACAAGCTCATGACCTGTTTTTCTTCATTTTAGACCAGTTGCTGCTTGTGCTTACTTGGTAAGCATTTCAGATAATATGTCCATCTAAAAAGTCATCTTGTAACAGGTCACATGACATATTTCGAGAATCGTTTACCGTCAAACTACGGTAATTAGACGCTAAACGCTTATCAGAATGTCACGTGACCCGTTACAGAGTACAAAGGTTTTTAGTTCAACGGATATTCGCTGAAATGCTTATCGAGTAGGCCACCTGATTAATGTTGAAAGGGTCGCTGTCGGACGAAACGAACCGGAATCCAGATTTATTTTCAAATACCCTATTTGGAACTGAAATTCCGTACAGTGCACAATAATTGTCACACATTCTGACTGAGACAAAAAACGGTCTTTCATTCATTCAAAGTGCGTGTGTTGTGACAAACGAGTCACAGTCCTTTTGGGGACGACTTAAATTCGCTCACCGTACCCCCCGCTGAGCGTGTGTGCTTAACATTAAAAAAATATCACAATTTAACGTGTGTATATTCATTGTGTATATGGGCTATGGAGATTGCTACGGCAGACTGCGCTGTTTAGAAAAATATTGTAACTTGATGTTTTTTCACCAAGTGGCAAAGTTAAAAAATACATTGTTTCTTAATGTTTTTTCCACTAAGTGGCAAAGTTCAATAAAATATTACACTTCGACAATATTTTGATGATTTTTCACGAAGTGGCGAAGTTAAAAAAAATATTGTACCTAATTTGATGTTTTTCAGAAAATGGCAAGATCAAAAATTGTATCTTTACGTTTATTCATGAAGTGGCAAATTGACAGATACAGATGCCTATCTGATGTCCACTATAGTTAAATGACTGATGTATTATATATGTATTTCAAAAGCTCAACATTGCCAAAGCAATTCAAACATCAAAAGTACAAAACATCATCAAAAACAGTACACTCTGACTCAGCAATCTTTAACTATTGTACAATATGGAGGATTGGGTTGAAAGGGGGGGATTGTTGTATGTGTATAGTAAATATATCTCTATTCTATTGCTAGGTGTGTGTGGCACGCTTTGCGGGTAGCTTAAGTACGGCTAGCGTCAGTCTTATAAGTTTAGTCTTTCATGTCTTGCAAAGACGATTCGATATTGCTTGTATCGACTTAATTTTCAATAGTATAATTGATTTCGCCAACACTATCATTATTACAGCAAAACTGGCTGATGATGTTGTATACTACCATAAGAGCGAAAGCTGCTGTAAAAGTGGAATTTTTGAAAAGTGGCAAATATTACAAACTTTTTTTAAGAATCTTACGAAAATTACTAGTTTCATCAAATGAAGATTTTGAATTCATAACTCATAGAATACTAGAACCTTTTTCTCGAGTCACTTTTTACTCTTAGCTCGTATCAAGGCAGCATCCTGACAAGCAAATCAAACAATCATCAAGACACGGAGACCACATGGCGTCCTCCCCAAGCGGACTGCGAAGCGCTTCTTGGTGCGCGGGGGCGCGGTATCGACGCCCGCGCGGGCTGCCGCTGCGCGCGGGCACTGTTGCAACGGACTTATTACTAAACTTACATGCTACTGCCACAAGACTTGACTGAAGTTATTTGTACTGAATGACGAGGCAAGTGCTAAGAAACCCCTGACCCTACTCCGTAAACATATCTACTAATATCAATCGAACTAAAAATCCATTTTTTAATCTAATGGGTCATGTGACATTCTGACAAGCATTTTGTCGTTTAACTACGATAGTTACATGCCAAACGCTTATTAGGACATGACACATGCCCCATTAGCTATTAGTCAAAATGGTTAGGGATTTGGGCCTGGACTAACCTACGGTACGCAGGCCTGTCTATATTGTTGATGACAGATATTTCAAAAATGGCTGCATTACATTACAAATATTATAGGTGCATAACAAATCAGCTTAAAGCAGTCAGTGTATAGCCAAAAGTAGTTAACACAGTTCTTCCAAAAGTTCTGACAACTTGGTATTAAAAGAAACGAGGCATGATGGAGTTTTTAGTTTGGACGTTAAGTGTTTTGACAAAATAACGGTGCAAAATTGGTATCAAAAATTAAAATTCTTGAAAGCTGCTTTGCCACCTTTTTTGCCAAAACCTCTAGTATCAGGGCAGTACAGTGAATATAACAATTATATTGTTCTAGTCTTGTGGCGAGAAAAGTAGGTTGTGTGTAGCTGTCACATACATATTGAAGTATTTTAGGGTTGGGTCTACTTACAATACCACATAAGTCGGATATAGAAGACGTGGACTGTGTAACTGTGTCTAGCACAACTGAATCACTTATTGCAAAAATGCTTTTCCTTATCCCTGAACGATTCTAATGTCATTAAATATTATTTGCAATAAGCCAGGTGTTTGCAGTAAGTGATTCAACTCAGTCATCTCAAGTTACATGATTTTTTTTATCCTTATATAAAATTTTACTATAATCAGTTACTCAAACTTTGATATATGTATGAATTAAATTTAAAGAACTTGTAGGTTACTATCGTGTAGAAATTGTTTGTATGTATGTCACAGCCACAATACCAAATATCAGTATAAAAGTGGAAACAGTAACGCTTAACACTAAGTAAAAATGCAGTCTGCTCTTTTGTGGAGTAGTAAATGTTTGATGTTTGTTCAAGTTTTTTTAACAGCATTAAAGTATATTAGTTAAACTGACATCACCCTGTCTTCCAGGATAAAATCATGTAATCTTGACTTAAAAAAGGCTTTCTAAATCCATCAGCGAGTTCACAGGGGTCATACAATGCTTGCATTTATTTCCAAAACATTTATGTGTTTTTTTATTCAATAATTTGGAACTGCTACTGGGAACTCAGAAATATAATTTTCAACTTAAAGCCAGAACTTAGGAACTACATACAAGGTCTTAAAATGGTCAAATATGGCTCTAGTAGATTCAATTTAATTTTATGGGCACTTTTACTACACTAACCCCGCTATGCCATTTCCGAAACGCGATTTGCGCCACAAAAAATATATGTGCTGGTATTTTTCAATACTCCGCAACATATGTTAAACTAAACAAATAGGAGCGGAGCAGAGGACACCTGGGGACCTTTCCTTGTCAGCTAGTCAGCCCACCTGATAAGCAGGCAGTGTCTACTAATTTGATCAATTCATCTAACAACTAGAGGGATGCTTCAACCACGTGAACTCGCTGTAATGCAAATGAATGTCCTGGATACTTCTTACCCTAAACCCAAGGACTACAGGCTTGAAGCCCTAATTATGCAGCCTTTATGCAGAGGACTCTTTGGGAACGGAGCAACGTCTAAACCTGTCTGTGTCTATATCAAGGTGCAATGTTGAGTAGAAAACTTATGGCTAACATTAAATCTTGACTTTTTTTGGGGTTTGGAAGTGAAAAATCACCGAAAGCTCATGTAAACAACAGTTATGATTATTAGGACAATTCTAGGCAGACTCCGATCCTAAAGGTGCCTTGTACTTTCCAAAAAAGAGCAAACAAACCATATCATGTGTCTGTATAGTCACAGAACTGTCTTTCAAAACCCCCTTTAGGCAGAAATGACACAGAAAACAAGAAAAAACGGTCGATCTACGCGACGAAATCCAACGGCCTGTTAAAACCACCTTTCCTATTCATATACTGTCTGTATTTCCGTTTTAGAACGACGTGGACGTCGCCCTCGACGTTATCATCGACTTTCTTACCTTTGGTCGTGTCAAAACCGCAGAATCCCATCACTTTCAGCATCTCCTGTTCTTCGGGGGATTTTCCCTCCAAATCTGCTGGGGTTATAATAGGGCGTTCGCCGATAGTTTTCTTTGGTTTTGACAGGAAGGATGAGGTTGGTCCAGGGGATATGGAACGCGATCGGCGTCGGCGAGGGGAAGGCGATCTTCGACGCTCAGGAGACCGCCGTCTGCGGTCTAGGGACCTTGATCGGGACCGCGTGCGCGGTCTTCTCCGGTCGCGGTCTCGATCCCTACGGTCCCGGTCATCGCGCCTTCTGTTTTCTGGTCTGTCTTCCCGCCGTCGAGGACTGGGCGACCGACCCATTTTTTCTGCAAAAAAAGACATTGTAAATACACATTATTATGTGACAAGGATTATAAAAAGTTCAGGAAAATTAATTAACTATAGTATTTACCTTAGTTTTCAGTCAAGTTTTGCTAATTTTGTGGAAATAAAATAAAAATTAAAACACACGACAACCTAAACGACCGCCATTTTGAAAATTTATGTTTTTTTTTTAAAATTTTAAAATGGAACGTTTTTTTGAAATGCGTTTTGTTCACTTGCAAACAATTTGTAAACATTTTTGATTGTCTGTTCTTTTAAATAAATCAATATAATAAAATTAGCAAAAGTTTGAGTATGAATCGTGCATTAAACAGTAATGTTTATATTAATCAACAAAATTATAATAATTCACGAACTAAACGCATATAACGTTCCATTACATCGTTTATGAAAATAATGGTACTTAACTAAATGTCGATGGTCGATTATAATAGTAATAATAATTAAAAATTGGAAAAAAATACAACTAAAGGTTATTGAAATAATTGTATATAGTCAGTATATAATGTATTGAAAGTGTCAATCTCTAATAAATAAATAAGAAAAATGAAACACATGTAAAATAATCATGCGTGGATAGGAACGATACGAAATAATTGTGTTGCTATCTTTAAAATCTTGCCTATACGAATTCTTTAATAATACATCTATACATCTAGGAGAGACTCAAGTTCGTCTTAGAACTGAAAAAATTGGAACAAAATGATTTAGAAATTGACACTCAACAGAGCAGATAAATATCTTTGTCTTCTGGAATCTGGTGAGTTTGGAATTGTAAGAAAGAAAAAGACAATTATTACATTCAAGGTTACCCTAGTATTATTTCAATGGTTAGGATCCGTAATCTTGACAAAATGCATAAACGATTGATGTCAATATTTGTCATTTTTTTGCAAAACAATTATTTCAGACTACCAGGCTAAGAAACGTGCCTCATAGATAGAAACAAGTAGTTTTCAAAGCAGATTTATACTTTTTTAGAGTTTCTAAGTAAATAAAAATAATTTGACAAGGCTGGGAGATAATGCCATTTGACGTCGCACAGTAGGTCTTTACCCTAAAAAAGTGATATGCCCTTTTTATTGCATAGTCCGACAAAGCTTTTAATTCTAAATGAAGTAGTGAAACTCCCGCGCGTCAACTCTAAATGGTTTGAAGAAATTATTTTTTTCAGTTTAACCCCTCGATCGTAAAACGCAACAAATTTATTTTTTTCTTTAAATCTATTCGCGACAGAATTTTCCTATTAACGTTATTTGGTTGGGTTATATTGACTACACAAATTTATGTTATCAACTTTGCGAAAAAGTCAGTAGGAGCGAAGTTAACTTCATTTTATTAGAATTTTGGTTTTTATTTTATTATATTTTTTAAGGCTGAGATCGAAACTCTGTCCTAAACAGAAACATGCCACTATAGGTATGTCAGCAATAAGCTCCAAAGCAGTATTTTCTAGATCGGCCTAACTTTTGAATAAACCGTATTTCAAATTAATCGGCAGGGTTGTCACTTCGGGGGGCACCCAAGAAAAAGAAAGTTCCGATAGCGCTCAAAACTTGTATACTTGGTAATGAGGATTTTCTGATAATGAATTTGAGGTTAATTTAAAAAACTCATTTTCCAACAAAATCATATTTGAGACTACGGTTGAGTTAGCGATCTTACACCAATGAAACCAATGAAGTATTAGTGTATAACAAATTTTATTTTTTTCCTGATTGTTTTGTATGAAATAAACACACTTTACTATTTGTCAAACAACAAATGGTGCCAAAATCATATGAAAAATTACCTAGCACCAAGTGTTTTCTATTAAAATTGTAATAAAAAGTTGAATTATTCAGCATTCTTAATATGTGACCAGCCCGTAAGTAGTGGTACAGGTTCTGTGCGTCGTCGCAAAGATTCATCGCAGGGCTCAAGCAGCAGAAAATCGATACTTTTTCAGTACTAATTTGACAATTTGTAAAGGGAAGTTATCGAAACGTCACTCTTGTCAATTCTCAAACATCATCTCTGCATTCTCAGTTTTAATTTTTTTTTATTTGTGACGCGCGCGTTCGTGCTTAGATTCACCCTAGCACAGTCAACAGGTGAAAATCTTAATTTGTTCATTGACAGTTCATAGCATAAAAATATAAACGTGAAGTTAGCAAAAGAACACACACATGTCAATTATCAAGCATCATCTCTGCATTTTCGTAATCTTTACGTTAAGTAAAACAAATTTAATGTACAATCAACAGAGGCGCCACAGACAATTGTTCAGTTTTGCGTTTTAGTTATCTTCCTAAACTTTTGTTTTGTGATCAATCAGCAAATGTGATCAGAGCGATTTAGGTAAAATCATAAAAAGTATGGTAACCCCATCCATACTAGCGCCATCTAGTTCCTCAAATGCGTTTCCAAAGAGACGCGATAAGAAACGACCGCAGCGCCGCAATCGCAGCCCGCTGCGGCAGAAAGAAGAAACTCGCGCGACATCGATCTGCGGCGGTGGTGTGCGGACGAGTTTTACGAACGAAATACAGAAATAAACGCGTTTACGCGTAATGTCGGTGGTGCTAGTGCATTAAAACTAACCGGTAAACGTTCTGTGCATGTTATTTTATTATAATGTTACATTGTTTATGTGCTTAGTGTAAATTACTTGCTCCAAAAAAAAAGTGAGAAGTTTTGTGAAGTGATTGAAAAAGCGACTACTTCGCCTCTTGGATTCATTTGCTGGTGAGTTTTGCATATAATCAGCTTTCTATTGTACGAATCTCTTTAGATTTCCGTCTGGATCGTGTTAAATCGTGCGTAAATTGCGTTTTTGTGCACCTCAAACTGGGTGTGTCTGTTTCGGTAAGAACTAAAATGAGGTCGCTTTTTTTTAGCGAAGGCTTTGTAAACCATATAAAACGATCGTATTAATGTCCATACGTCGTGTTCCCGCAATTTTTTTGTACATTTCACTCGCTCGTATTCTTTTTTATGTGCTCCGAATTCGTACGTTTAATTTTCGACGATAGTTGGCGAAAATAACACATTTTGAGACATAAACTTGCCTTTTTATCGCGTTTGAGAGGTTCAGAAAGGTGTTTTTGATGTTTTTTTGGGCGTGACTACAATCAATTTAATGTTATCTATCGCTTCAATTGAGGATGACATCACCGGTCGGCAATCGTCGTATAACCCGACCGAATTCAATAGTAGACACAGTTCCTTCTAATAACATTGTATACCTCGTACTTTAATTTCGCCGGATGTTCATTGGCAGACTATATCTATCAAGACAACTAAATTGGTATATCTTGTAACAGATTTGGTGGTTCAAATCGAGATTTAACAATGTATGGAGGTTTTTATTGTGTCAGACTTTGACCTATATAAATTGGAAGGATTTTGATTGAATCAATCAATGGCCCTATTTAGGTATATCTGGGATGAAATCTGCCATTTGGGTAGAGGCTCTACCTATCTTATACTGCCCTGGTACTAAAGAAAGTAGCTCAGTGTCTTGGCAATCTTTTAAAAATTGACAAAAAAAAAATTCTTTTAATTAATGCATCCAGACTGGGACCAACTTGTACAATTGTACATAATGTTTTGTCCTTGGTGGGAAATGAACCCACTACCTCTAGCTCTCAAGTCTAACAACCAAATAATGTATCATCAAGAAGGCATCGGAATTAGGTAGTATCAGTTATTTACTTTCTAATGAAATGTTTTTTTTCCAAAATATATTTTATAAATTAGTTCATCATGTGTGTACAAACTCATCCCACTAATATTGTAAATGCGAAAGTTTGGATGTTTGTTACTCAATTACGCTTCAACCACTGGACGGTTCATGATGAAACTTGGCACACATATAGGTTAGGTCCTGGATAAGGACATAGGATAGTTTTTATATGTAAAGCTAGTACAGTAATATAAATATGGACATATTCCACATCGCTCATTTAATAATCTATAATTATTACTATGTCCAAAATAATCTTAAATGCCATATTTTCGTCGCAAGTATATATATGACACTACCTTATACCGATCCCTGGTAATCATAGAAGTGTCTTTATCTTTGAGGCACCTTGATTATAAATGGATTATTCTGTCGTCTCCTATGTATTTGTAATAAACAATATTTTAAAGTATGACTGTTATTCAAAACAGAATAGCACCTAGCAGGGTTTAGAGTGATAATTACCTTGATAATTAGTGATTGGGAAAACAAACAAATCAGTAGAGACTAAGCACTAAGACTAGATCTAAATCAACATGGATTATTATAAAAGAAAATAATTATCTTGACTGGTAAAATAGTAAATATATCTAGAAAGTTCAAACTGACATAGCTACCAAGTGGCCTGATGCTAAAAAAATGTAACTAAAAATTAAAAAAATTCTTACTTTAAAGTACCTGAAAAAGAAATAATTTATAAAAAGCGAAAGCCCTGTTTTTCGTTTACATAAAAGGTTATGAAATTTTTGTATAGCATAAACTGGTCATGAAATTTCTCCTTGAGTGCTTTAGTTAATAAAACCACTGGGTGTAGAAATTTAGTTTAAATGACATAATTTTGTATGTCTGCAAAAATAGTATATCTTTTTTTGAGGCACTGTGACAATAATAGTTATGAAAAAAGAAATAAAAATAAACTATTATTACCACAATTAAGAATTGGTGAGGTCAGTATATTGTTCACGGGGCAATGTACACGCTTCTACAACAAACTACCAGAGGAAATCTTAAATATGAGTGACAGAAAGTTTAAGAAAACAACTTTGTAAGAAAGCCTATTATAAAATAAACGATTATTTGAATAACAAAGATGCATGTTACTAATATTGATTCAGCTTCGCACACTATTTATAATATTGTTGTATAGAAACTTGTTTTTAAATTGTATGCAAACTTGATTTTACATTGACATTATAAAACATCAATTATGCCTCCCCAACACGTCTGGCCAGCGCGGGGAGTGTAGGCCAAATCCTCCGTCTGTCTCCGGCAGATGAGAGAGGGTTGTGCTCCTGCAGTGGAGACAAAAATAACCTGATGATGAAGAAACTTGATTTTAGAACATGTGTTGCTAGAAGATTGTTGCGGCGTTTCTTCTTCACAGCGCTAACACCTAGGAAGTGGTAGTCGCTAAAAAATTGGCGTGTATAAATGTACCAAGTGTACTCATGTGTAATAACAAATTTTGACTTTTGAACATCATCAACTACTAATAAATTATATGAAAATGGCATCTTCTGGGTAAGCCCGCTCCACCTTAGGCCTCATTGTCACTTACCATCAGGTGAGATTGAAGTCAAGCATAAACCCATCAGGAATAAAAAAAAAACTGTATATCGCTGTATACTTTACTATCTGTAAACATAAATTGAAAACTTGTTATTCAAGTCTGTGATAATCTTAAAGATCAAGTTTTTAGAACTTGCCTTATTTAGAGTGTCTAGGTAACTTCGAGGTGCAGTAAAAGCTTAAAAGAACTGGATCGTAATGGATTGTTTAGCAGTTACGAAGTTGTCAGAGGAACAGCTTTCAACTTATACTAGTTATATTGCCATTCTATGAATATACCATCACTCTCTTATCTTATCTATCTTATTTTCATCTTCTCAGGGGGCCAGGAAGACCTGGCGACACTTCGACCCTTCAGGATCTTTTGTGCCAAACCCCTGACCACCAACGGTGCCCCAAGCCGATTTGGTGGACTTCACATACGCCTCAGAATTTCTTCTTGCATATGCAGGTTTCCTTACGATGCTTTTCCTTCACCGAAAAGCCTGTGGTATTATAAATAAACCGTACTTAAGTTTCGTAAAACTCATTGGTACGGGCGGGGTTTGAACCAACGACCTCATGAACGTGACGCACAACCAACCGGCTACCACGGCTCTTGCCCTCACTCTCAATAAGGGAGTATGGTCCACCACGCTATTTGATTTTACATTGTCTTAGAATGAAAATGTCTTACTTTACTCGCGATGTTTTACTTCACCGAAAAGTCGTAGGTACTTTTATGAATTTTGAGTTCTGTCTAACAATTTTTGAGTTAATCAGTCGACAGACAAGCTTCTCTATTTAAGGGTATTCGTTTTGATAGAACCCTAATGGAGAGCTAAAAACTGTTTTACTTACGTCACATTTGTTTGCGTGGTTCCCGGCTTAGAAAAGGGCCTCTCCCATCATCCTGTGGGTGTAGTCCAGAGGTTCCCAGACTTCTGCTTTCAAAATTTAGCTGGTCCTGTTGGACCCCCTGCATTCTACCATATTCCCAAAACTCGACAAAAAATGCGAAGAAAAACGCCAACGTAGACTCGAGTAGAGTCTAGTCTCCCGTGGACCCCTGGGGGTCCATCTGGACCACTTTGAGACCTACTGGTAATCAAAGCGACTTAGGGATTGCACCAGGGTCAGGCAGCAGTATTCTCCTGTGTATATTAAGATCGTTATTGCGTACACCAATCCGCCTGCCAAGCGTGGTGGTTATAGCAAATCCCCCAATGGACAGCCCACCACAAGTGACATTCTATTGTAGAGGCGTATGTTCAGCAGTGGATGTGTTTCGGCTGATGTTGATATGTTTTTGGTAACCCTGCACAGAACCTATTTAAAAAAAATATTTAACTATGTACACTAATAGAGGAAAGATTTGTATGTTTGTAATGTAATGAATAAACTCAAAACTACTGGACCGATTTCAAAAATTCTTTCACCATTAGAATGCTGCATTATTCCTGAGTAACATAGGCTATATGTATTACTATAAAAAGTTTGGGATCCCTACTAAAACTTCAATAATGTAACCCAAGGTGTAAAAAAATTAGCCATAAAATGTCTTTCATCGCATGCGCTGCGGAAACTATTGATGATAGAACAAAATAATGTTCTACAATATTAAAGAACATATCAATATATACTTGGAGCAGGAGTGGGCGTGGGCGCGGGAGTGGAAAGGGGAAAGGATTCTGTAGTCCACGCGAGCGGAGCCGCAGTCACAGCTAGTACATGAATACGAACGTAAGCTAATTTTCCAACAGGAAATAAGCTGATATGTTCTAAATGAAGGCGCGTTGATTCTTACCACGGGAAATTATTTCATCATCATCATCATCATCATCAGGTTATTTTTGTGTCCACTGCAGGAGCACAAACCTCTTTCATCTGCCGGAGACAGACGGAGGATTTGGCCTACACTCCTCGCGCTGGCCAGACGGGTTGGGGAGGCCTGGTTTTTATAATGTATTCCCTTAGTCGCCTTGTACGACATCCACGGGAAGAGTTGGAGTGGTCCTATTCTACTCTACCGGAACCACACGGAATTAAATTATTTGGTTGGTTACAATGTAATGGCGCTGGACGATGTCAGTTTAATTATTGTCTAGACGGTTTGCGGCCTATTCAAATCATGTCACTCTATAAGGCAACTTAAGAAACATTCAGTGTATTGCCTTGGCGCCGTTCCAGACTTGATGACAGACATTCCCGCCTCCTCACCATTCTCCCCCCGCAACTCCTCTAAGCGAGGATCAACGGAGGTAACTGCAAAGACACCTACCAGTGAAGGTAGGGCAAGTCCCAGGTCATGAATTTACGCTACTTTGGGCCCCAGACAAATTTAATTAAAGAAGTAAAGAGCAAAAGTAGGAAGAGAGTTCCCACTTGATGACAGACAGACAAACTCACCAAAACAATAACAACTAACGGGTTGTACGAAATGCCTATATCCTTTACACTACAAAAAAAAATTGGCCATCGTCTGCCATTGTCTGACTGTCAAAAGTTAAAAGTTAATCTGTGCAAGAAAGCCTACTATAAGTTAGATGACTACTTAAATGATAAAAGTCCATGGAGTGCTTGATGGCTCAGCATAGGTAGACTTAATGATTGTAATGAATAAGATAAATCAAAGGTAGGTCCCTGTGCCGTTGGGTTTGTTGCCACTTCTTCCCCTCGGTTATACAGGTGGAAGTGGAGTAGTTTTAGGCAGAATTTGACGTCAAAAAGAGAATAATGTATTCCAATTTTGAAAATAAATATTTTGATTCATCAATCATCATCAACAATCATCAGCTTATTCCTGTAAAGGGTGAAACCGAAAAGTATCACCAACCGATTATTCTTTGACTAATAAAGGTATTAGAAAAATTCTCGACATAGCTACTAGGTGGTCTTTCCTATAACTTAAAAAAAAAGTCTTAAAAAGTGGTAAAAAAATTTAACGCCAAACGAAAAAAACCAGGTCCAAGGATAAGTAACAGAATACATTTCGATCATTTTCGGATTTTTTGACTGTCTAACAGATTTATGCACGCATCACGTAAAAACTACTGAACCGATTTTGATGGACTTTTCACAGAAACATAGGGCTTTACTCTGTGTAACATTTAGTCTTTATTTTCATAATTATCGGCTTACTCAGTCAAAAGTTATGGGAAGTTAAGTTTCAAATACAATTAGTAGGTATGCATTACGTTCGGTGCAATTCAGATTGCGATGAGTTAGGACTACATTTGAAGCTGTAGTGGGCGTGGCCGTCGGAGTCGGATTGTGAGTTAGATTAAAAATTATTGTGTAGTCCACGCGAGCGAAGCCGCGAGCTCAGCTAGTGTAATATAAAATAATCAATTCAGTCCTACTTATATTATAAATATGAAAGTTTAGATATTTGGATGTTTGGATATTTGGATGTTTGTTACTCAATCACGCTTCAACCACAGGACGGATTGTGATGAAACTTGGCACACATATAGGTTAGGTCCTGGAATAGGACATAGGATAGTTTTTATCCCGAAAAAACGTCCCATTCCTACGGGAAATACATAATAATTTGTGATGTTAAGTTGTCCACGCGGACGAAGTCGCGGGCAACAGCTAGTATTTAATAATTCTGTAAGATGACATGTTTATTTTAAAGACTGAGTGAGTGAGCAAGTCAATGAACGTCCTATTTCCTTGTTGCGCCCACTCTAAACCATTACCCCTCTATCATCGGCAAGCAGGGCTTCGCATCGTTACCGAATAATACCGGTAACCCGTAAAACCGGTAACCCGTAATACCGGTATTTTCAATAATGTTACTTACATGTTCGTGATTTCCTGACGTGATAAAAAGTTCTAGCATATTTTATATGTTGTATTTCTGCCTACATACATACATACATAATGCTCACGCCTTGGTCCCAGAGGGGTAGGCAGAGACGATGTATTGCCACACACATATTTTTACATGTCTGTTTATTTGTGTATGTGTGTAGAATGTAAACATCATCATCATGTCAGCCCAGAGACGTCCACTGCTGGACATAGGCCTTCCTCAATGAACGCCTCCATACCCGGTCCTCCGCCCTCCACATCCAGCCACCTTCTTCAGATCGGTCCCACCGCTCTCCGCGGTCTCCACTCCAGAACTCGTCTGCTCCAACGGCCGTCGGTTCTGCGACAGATGTGGCCCGCCCACTGGACCTCCTTATCTTTATGATGATAGGGAAATATCGGTTAAGCAGTGCCGGTACCTGAAAATACTTGTATATCAAGCCCATGCGTTAAAACTTCATCATCATCATCAGGTTATTTCTGTCTCCACTGCAGGAGCACAACCCTCTCCCATCTGCGGGAGACAGACGGAGGATTCGGCATACACTCCCCGCGCTGGCCAGACGGGGTGGGGAGGCCTGATTGATGTTTTATGATGTATTCCCTCAGTCGCCTTGTACGACATCCACGGGGAGAGTTGGAGTGGTCCTATTCTACTCTACCGGAAACCACACGGCAAAAAGTTATCGACTACTTATCCCCATGATCTAATTTACTCTCCGATGGCAAATTGCCAAACGCAAAAGCGTATAACCAAATGTTTAGTAAATAAATTAGAATTTTGGGTTATGACCGTTTGTTATGGCCGTTACGGGAATATTTGAAGAACCTCTAAGTGTGACGTCATCGGAGATCGGAGTAAGTGGTGTAATTTTATCTATAACTAGCTGTTGCCCGCTACTTCGTCCGCGTGGACAACTTAACATAGAATAGAATAGAATAGGTCATTTATTCATAGCTACGACACACACATACATGAGAAATAAACAGAACATAAATTAATAAATTACAATTTAAAAATAATCAAGGTACCTATGTGTCGTTACATAACATTACAAATTATTATGTATTTCCCGTATAGGAATGAGTTTTTCGGGATAAAAACTATCCTATGTTCTATTCCAGGACCTAACCTATATGTGTGCCAAGTTTCATTACGATCCGTCAAGTGGTTGAAGCGTGATTGAGTAACAAAAATCCATCCATACTTACAAACTTTCGCGTTTATAATTTAGTAGGATAACATTTTCAGCAGAAAATCTTACCTATCTATTACTATATATATAAAAGGAAAGTGTGTGTATATATGTCCAGTCTTTTCTCCATAACCACCCACTCATGGTAGCAGTGGTAGATAGCCCTTTGTCTGCACTTGTAAGTAAGGAACTTTGGTTACAGAGGGTAAAAATGTGTGATAGGATCAGGGTTTAAACAAAGTATTTAAAACATATGTTTTAAACATGTTTTTTATTATTTAAAACAGGTTTTTTATTGTTTAAAACTGTTTAAATTGTTTAAAACATGTTTTATATAAAAAAAAACTGTTTTTTATCCAACCCTGGATAGGATACACAACTCGATGACAATGCATTCTAAATTCATTTATTAGCATGCATTGCCGACCTAACCTATATTAAAACGAAAAATAACACAATATTGAATGTAGATTAAATTTTTTATCTAAAAACCATGTTGTTATGCGCCTTAAAAAGAATAAAGTAACCCTCCGGGGGTCTTGATGGCCCACGAGGACATACACACATAAAAACACTCACCAACACATACATACTTACAGGTGAACTGGAAAAACGTGGGGCGCATCTTTACTACTTTGTAGCCGGTGGGTTGTGCACTCGCCTCACGTTCATGAGGTCC
Organism: Esperia sulphurella; assembly: GCA_947086405.1. NCBI lineage: Eukaryota > Metazoa > Arthropoda > Insecta > Lepidoptera > Oecophoridae > Esperia > Esperia sulphurella. The sequence goes on from OX352284.1 coordinate 1,249,915, forward strand.
TGGTACAAACCCCGCCATTACCATGGAGTTTTTCGAAACTTGAGTACGGTTTATTTATAATACCACAGGCTTTTCGGTAAAGGAAAACATCGTGAGGAAACCTGCATATGCCAAACAAGAAATTCTGAGGCGCATGTGAAGTCCTCGAAATCGGCTTGGGGCACCGTTGGTGGTCAGGGGTTTGGCACAAACGATCCTGAAGGGTCGAAGTGTCGCCAGGTCTTCCTGGCCCCCTGAGAAGATAAGATAAGATTCTACTACGTTTCAATATATTGTCAGCATTCGTTATTCACGTTTTGAAGGTTATTTTATTATTTTTAAGGCGCACAAAAGCGTAGGTTTTAGATTAAATTTTTTATCACATTAAATTACTAACAATAAACTAATAATTATATTAAACTACTTGCCGTGTGGTTTCCGGCTGAGTAGAATAGGACCACTCCAACTCTTCCCGTGGATGTCGTACAAGGCGACTAAGAGAATACATTATAAAACATCAATCAGGCCTCCATAACCCGTCTGGCCAGCGCGGGGAGTGTAGGCCAAATACTCAGTCTGTCTCCGGCAGATGAGAGAGGGTAGTGCTCCTGCAGTGGAGACAAAATAACCTGATGATGTTTAAATTAGGACCTCCCCCAGATAGTCTAGGAATGGGAAATTTGGATAGTGTTTCTTGACAGGTAAGGAATTTCTTGACAGTTTTCCAAAGATGTTGAAATTCCACGTGGACGAAATTGCTTCGGACACTTTGTTACTTTTATACAACAATATTGTGTTTGAAGATGAATTTCAACCGACCAAACATCCTTTTTTTTTGTCGCCAAACGTAAGGCGAGTCACGATGGGCTTGCCTAACCGGTCCTTCGAAATATAGAGGGAAAGAGACGGTGCATGCGAGCGAAAGGAACGGAGAATCTGTCTGGGCGGAACGGCGGTTTTGATTTTATGCTACGCTGGATTTTTTGTTTCATTTTTTTGCGTGGAGCGTGTAATGTGATCTTAGTGTTTTAGTTCGAAGATAGTATGATATCGCCTGTGGAATCCCACTGCTGGACATAAGATAGAGATAAACTTCAGGCTACACATTTCCAGAAGATCTACTCTTTTCTGCTAATATCCAACGATCTCTATGTACTACTAGATGGAGCGTTCCAAACAATCGTTCTGTTCCACGCAAGTAGCCACAACTCTTTCACATTCACAATGAAACTTGTGCAGTTACTACGCAGAACATTTAATTATTACTAAATATTGACATGTAGCGTCGATTTTTAGTAATAATTAAATGTTCTGAGTAGTAACTGCACAAGTTTCACAGTGAATGTGAAAGAGTTGTGGCTACTTGCGTGGAACAGAGCGATTGTTTGGAACGCTCCATCTAGTAGTACATAGAGATCGTTGCTAGTATCCGTTTAACTACATAGCCATTATGCATGAATCATGTGACATTCATTAAGGATAAGGGTATTATAAAACATAATTTGATCCCGGAGGGGTAGGCAGAGACTCACTCACTTTATCGAACTTGTCATGCACGTCCTTGTATTCACCTCACTGGACCCCAGCCTTGTTGAGGACGTCACCAATGTGATCCTTGAACTTTCTCCTAGGACGACCTCTAGCTGTATTTCTTTCCACATTCGCGCTGTAAATCTTTTGTCACTCTTCTTTCACTCATACGCTCTAAATGTCCAAACCAACGCAACATACCCTTCTCTACCTTCGTTACTGCATCTTATTTCAAACCACACTTTATTCCTCATTCAAGTTGACCACGCCGAGCCAACCACAAAAACATTTCTCTCCCGCTTTTCGCCCCGTGATACTTAGCGTGATGTGTGGCTGTTTTACAATCGTTTATAATACAGTCCAATTCGTAACTAGTCCAATTCGGGGACTTGGTTCTGGTAGTTATCTGTCCGGACGAGTCACGGGTATGCGGTCCCGGCTTACAGACTATCCTTCCGTAATAGCGGTATCCCATTCCTATACTCCTTACCCATGCCCCCATCTCCTGTCTCCCTCACACTGCCAATCCAAGGTCCGCCGTGCCGATGGATGCGTGTCCAGGGGCTAGCCTGGTCGTAAGCGTGCCGACACCCCGGAGCTGGGCGAACTCCGGGCACTATCAGCCTTACCGAGTCATGCGGGGCTCTGATGAGGTTGACCATTATTTACCTAGCTAGTCGTGGTACCTCAACAAGGCGGCGATGTTGTTCGCAACACATCGCATTAAGGGGTATCACGGGGTGAAAAGCGGACGAAGGATAGTCGTTTCGCGACATTGAATAGCGCAAAGTGGTGATACATCGTCTCTGCCTACCCCTCTGGGCTTGAGCATTTATGTATGTATAATACAGTGTAATACAAAATTAGTTTAGCCAATAACAGATTTATAATCCTACTAATATTATAAATGCGAATGTTTGGATATTTATATGTTTGTTACTCAATCACGCTTCAACCACTGGACGGATCATGATGAAACTTGGCATACATATAGGTTAGCTCCTGGAATATAGTTTTTGTCTCGAAAAAACGTCTCATTCCTACGGGAAATACATAATAATTTCTGATGTTAAGTTGTCGAAGTCAACGAGACGAAGTCGCGAGCAACAGCTAGTATATTTATAATCATCATCATGTTATTTTTGTCTCCACTGCAGGAGCACAACCCTCTCGGACGGATCGGGATGAAACTTGGCACACATACAGATTAGATCCTGGCATAGGACATAGGATAGTTTTTATCCCGATATAACATCGCATTCCTATCGAAACCTACGCAGACGAAGTCGCGGACAAAAGGTAGTTAAATACATAACAACAGTTACCAATCAGTATTCAACGCTGGAGACACAACCAATTTGTCATGTGTCATATCGGTATGTAGTCGTGTGTTATTGATAACCATTTTTATCGCTTCAACTGTCACAGGGTCAACTCCTCAATGTATCGACATGGCTGAGGCGTTTGAGATTAATTTAGGCAACCGTCGGAGACATAATAAAATAAAAATTGATACGTAAGCCTAGTAATAAGTCACTACAGTTATTCGTGCAACCAAAAACATAGATTTACCTATGACATATTATAAATATTTGCCGGTATAGTAGAATAGGACCACTCCAACTCTTACCGTGGATGTCGTACAAGGCGACTAAGGGAATACATTATAAAACATCAATCAGGCCTCCCCAACCCGTCTGGCCAGCGCGGGGAGTGTAGGCCAAATCCTCCCTCTGTCTCCGGCAGATGAGAGGGGGTTGTGCTCCTGCAGTGGAGACAAAAATAACCTGATGATGATGAACCTTTGATGAGTGGAAAACACTGGATGCCAAATTCCGTGTGGCCAAAGCATGTCAATTTTTGGTTTAAAGATAAAACGTACAAACGCCGGTTGTCATGAACATCGGACCAGTACGATCCAAGGTTGCTGATATGGAACCACGTTTCACTGCAACTGCATTATCAGATCGGTTATCGAATTCGTTATCACTTTGTGGCTCTGTGTCGAGTGAGCTTATCAGTTTGAAATAGCTCGACGGTATGTCACTATCCGTTAATATCTTTGTTTTTTTGTGAAACTTTTCTTATCGGTAAATTTACTAGCTGTTGCCCGCGACTTCGTCCGCGTGGACAACTTAACATCACAAATTATTATGTATTTCCCGTAGGAATGGGATGTTTTTTCGGGATAAAATCTGTCCTTTGTCCTATTCCAGGACCTAACCTATACGTGTGCCAAGTTTCATCCCGATCCGTCCAGTGGTTGAAGCGTGATTGAGTAACAAACATACAAACATCCAAAATTTCGCATTTATTATATTAGTCCAGCCTTTTCTCCATAACCACCCACTGCCACCCACTCATGGTTGCAGTGGTAGATAGCCCTTGGTCTGCACTCGCAAGTAAGGGAGTTTGTTTACGGTGGGTGGAAGTGGGTGGTAAAAATGTGAGATGGGATACTTCTATCCTTTTCTAACACATTGTATGGGTCATATAAACTGGAGATTGTGCTGAATGGCGTTAAGTGCGTTTGTGAGTGACAATATTGCGAACTTTTCTAAAATATTCCAGATTTTTCCATAAAGTTCTAGAATATTTTTATATTTCTTAAATGAACTGTGAAAATGTGTAATTTTTCCTGAATATTCTAGATTTTTCTCAAAATTGCAAGAATGATCTGGGAAGTTCTGTTTATAATATCAGAAAAGCGACGATTTGTGAAAGCTGTCGATTGTCGTGTCGGCTATCTGCGGGTGCTTAAAATTCGCACCACACGTAACTTATCCACGCGAACGAAGTCGCGGGCAACAGCTAGTATTTATTAATCTCAGATTATGTACTGTTTTAGCCAAACCAAGAACTTCATATAGTTAAGATTGTTATATGTACATAATGGTCGACCACTTTGCCGTGTGAGATAGCAATTTGTAACGATCTCTATGTACTACTAGATGGAGCGAACAATCGCTCTGTTCCTCGCAAGTAGCCACAACTCTTTCACATTCACAATGAAACTTGTGCAGTTACTACTCAGAACATTTAATTATTTACTAAATATTGACATTATTTAACTGTAGCGTCAATATTTAGTAATAATTAAATGTTCTGCGTAGTACAAGTTTCATTGTGAATGTGAAAGAGTTGTGGCTACTTGCGTGGAACAGAGCGATTGTTTGGAACGCTCCATCTAGTAGTACATAGAGATCGTTGGCAATTTGTATGTTGCAAAAACGATAGATAAGATATCGAGGCCGTTTCTTGATATAGTGTTTGTTTAGGTATCGTTTTATACCGGTATCTTATCATTTGTCGTTGATTGTATATACGAGTACATTATAAGGTGTAGTAATAGTGTTTTTCTATATTCTACACCGTCGCAGTGTGGCCTGTCTGTCCGAATTTCTACAGGCTATATTTTGGGGAGTGTGCCCAGGAATTGCACGATTTGAATCCCCCATCTCCGGACTACCAGGCGTGGGGGACTTAATTCTTATGTAGTAGCAACGATCTCTATGTACTACTAGATGGAGCGTTCCAAACAATCGCTCTGTTCTACAAGGCGGCGATGTTGTTCGCAACACATCACGTCAAGGGGTATCACGGGGAGAAAAGCGGGCGAAGTATGGCCACTGTGCGACAAGTGGCGATACATCGTCTCTGTCTACCCCTCTGGGACCAAGGCGTGAGCATTATGTATGTATGTAGTTTAAAGGGTAAGAGAGTCAACGCGGTTATTGCACGCAGCAATGAAAGGTTGGCCGACAGTAATGGGTACCCGTTTGCGGCAGCTTCGGACAATAAAAACGAAAACTCGTATTGTACTGTTATTTTTAAAAGTTCAAGTATGATTACACGACTTTATATTTGCGCTGGCAGTCCCCGTTTTGATAAACCTTGTTGGACGGTGGAAGCGATAAGGATGTAGTTTTTAATTTAATTTGAGGCTTAGTGGCGACCGACTTGGGATGTTGAGGCATTGACCGGCCGTCGCTAGACCCGAGCGGAGGTCCTGTAGACGATTATATAGTGCCGTGTGGTTTCCGGTAGAGTAGAATAGGACCACTCCAACTCTTCCCGTGGACGTCGTACAAGGCGACTGAGGGAATACATTATAAAACATCAATCAGGCCTCCCCAACCCGTCTGGTCAGCGCTGGGAGTGTAAGCCGAATCCTCCGTCTGTCTCCGGCAGATAAGAGAGGGTTGTGCTCCTGCTGTGGAGACAAAAATAGCTAGATGATGATGATATATTTAAGGATAAGTACCAGAATACGTTAAGATCATTCGACGACTTGACAAGCGACGTTAACGTTTTTATTTATTAGATTATTAGATGAGTACGACTATACAATATAGTTTTGTATCTTGCGAAGATTCACTTGGGGCCGCAGAGTTATAGGAGTGTAAATATACACATATCTTGCAATAGTACACAGTCCCATAACCGGTATGACCGGCGGGCGCCGCATTCGCCTGGTGGCCGTTATAAAATGTTTGAACTTTTCACTTTACGCAAGAATCGCTCTTTGTAGCTTGTATAGTCTTTGTATTTATATATAACCTCATATTGATTAATATGAAGATCCCCACACGAGATGGGAAGATGACGTCACTAAGACGGCTGGCCCTCGCTGGCTGCAAGTAGCCGAAGATAGAGACAAATGGAGTTCTTTGGAGGAGACCTGCGGAGGGGTTCTTGCAGATTAATATTACTAGATTAATAGTATTGTAAATATTGAAATTATTTTATGCAAGAAATAAAAGGCTTTTTATTTTTATTTTATTATTATTATATTGATTAATAATTTATAATTATGAAGTTGAAACCATCTTCCTCCTTATGTAGTAGACACGCCACGCTCTCGCTTGGGGCGTTTTGCTTCCTCGTTCATAATGCGAACTGCTAAGGAATGGAACTCCCTGCCAGCTTGGGTATTTCCGGACAAGTACAACTTGGATCTTTTTAAAGGAAGAGTGAATAGGCATCTTCTGGGTAAGCGCGCTCCACCTTAGACCTCATCGTCACTTATGATCAGGTGTGATTCAGGTCAAGGGTAAACCCATCATGAATAATAATAAAAAAAGATATCGGTTATTTAATAACTTATGATAAACTAGCTGTGCCCGCGGCTCCGCTCGCGTGGACTACAGAATTATTCCTTCCTCCAGCTGCTGCACTGATATCAAACCCCCCACCCTCACCCTCTCCATCTGCCGCCATCACCACCGTAGTCGTGACCCGCCGAGAGTTATACTTAGAGCTTTTGATAACTATAAATTCACATAACTTTTGATTGCGTAAACCGATTGAGATGAAATAAAGACTAAATGTTACTCCGAATTAACCCTATGTTTTTTTCTGAAAACTCTCATTGGTTCAGTCGTTTTTACGTGATGCGTGCACAAACTAACAGATAAAAATGTCAACCTGAATTTGTTCAACACGCGAAATTTACCGTTTTTTTTATTTATATAAAACTAGCTATTGCCCGCGACTTCGTCCGCGTGGACAACTTAACTTTACAAATTATTAAATATTTCCCGTAGGAATAAGATGTCGGGATAAAAACTATCCTATATCCAATTCCAGGATCTAACCTATATGTGTGCCAAGTTTCATCCCGATCCGTCCAGTGGTTGAAGCGTGATTGAATAACAAACATCCAAACTTTCGCATTATAATATTAGTAGGATTTTAGAGATCGTTCTTTGCCGTGTGGTTTCCGGTAGAGTAGAATAGAACCAATACTGTAACCAATACTGAACCAATACTCTTCCCGTGAATGTCGTACAAGGCGACTAAGGGAATACATTATAAAACATCAACCAGGCCTCCCCAACCCGTCTTGCCAGCGCGGGGAGTGTAGGCCAAATCCTCCGTCTGTCTCCGGCAGATGAGAGAGGGTTGTGCTCCTGCAGTGGAGACAAAAATAACCTGACGATGAGAGATCGTTGTAATTTCATCTTAATCATAACTGCACAAGGTGCTAGGACTGTTCACCTAATTTGGAATGCGACAGGACACGACCAGAGGTCAAAACAATCACTAACCTAGACTTCAAATCGTTACTAGGTCACGTTTGATCCGAATAACGTCTAACCTTGCGAACACTTAAAATGATGCGGTCATCTCTTGTGTTGATGTCATTAGGCTGGTTTTAAGTTGTTATGATGATTCGAAATTCCTAGAATGACGGCTTCTGCTTCGTTGGGAGTTGGATATGAACTAAGTCATCGACAGAAGCCTAACAGGAAGTCTATCATGTGTCATTTGTTTATTTAATACGCCCAGAGTCCAACCACATCACCGACCCTCCATAAAAGCGATGAGATTTCATTTACTACCACAGGCTTCAGCCTGTCCGTACACATGCCTGTGTGTAAAATAATAATGTTAGGGCTACTGCACCCAGCGCTCGAACATAGTCGATTCTAGCATGAGTGCTTCTCTTTCTAACTTATAGCGAGGTTAGTGTCACTCATTTAAGTAGCAGTATTTAGTATTATTGTTCTTCTATAACAAAATTGACAGACACACCGACAAGAATTGACGAAGAGGAGTGGAGGTGGACTGGACGTATGATTCGCTGCAGTGTGGACAAGTGGAGCGAGATAGTAACTCTCTGGTACCCGAGAGAAGGTACCAGAAACAGAGGACGACCAATAAGACGATAGGAAGACGAAATAAATCAGAACCTAGGACTGTATTTGACAAGAGTGGCACAAGACAGGACACACTGAAAGGAATTGTAGGAGGCCTATGCCAGAAGGAACACCGAAACGATCTCTCGTTTATAATATATAATATAAATAATTAAGTGTAAAATTTCGGAAATAAAGGCTATTATTTATTTAGTACTATAGCCGTTGCCCGCGACTTCGTCCTCGTGGACAACTTAATTATTATGTATTTCCCGTAGGAATGGGACGTTTTTTCGGGATAAAAACAATGCTATGTCCTATTCCAGGACCTAACCAATATGTGTGCCAAGTTTCACCCCGATCCGTCCAGCGGTTGAAGCGTGATTGAGTAACAAACATCCAAACTTTCGCATTTATAATATTAGTGGGAAGCATTATTTGCCCGGTAGTAGTGAAGAAAGCGTACTGTCATGTCAACTGAGCTATCGCGGGTCACGTTCCTCACCGATATATATTTCATTCCAGATTAATAGTCCTATGAAAACCAACGCTATTTACGTCTCGGTAACATATACATGAAAGGGTCACCAGCAGCAAAAATAGGTTTGTATTACCAAGTAAACTTTGCGGTCCACTTAGGAACACCATCTATTGTGTATTTTGTTTTCGAGACGCAAATGCGTTTGTTTTCATAGGACTATTAATCTGGAATGAAATATAGTTTGTTTATCGTATTAGGTGACGGCGTTTGACGCGGCGTCAATTTTGTTTTTCCTCGAGCAGTCTTGTTAATGTTTAGTTTGGTTACGGTTTATTTGCAGTCAATAGCTTTTGTTATCTTAGGGGGCCAGGAAGACCTGGAAACACTTGGACCCCTTCAGGATCTTTTATTCTTTTATTCATGTATAATGCGGTTAAACTATATATAACAAGCTGCCAATGGAGCTGAGGGAACTGCCAGATAAGAAATTTAAAATAATGACAAAAAAAATATGCTATTGCAATGTGCCCCTATAATTTACGGGAGTTCTTAGAAAATAAGCGTTGACATTGTTTAAATAATTAGTTTTAAATTAGTTTTGACAAATTTTATATTTGACATGTACATTGACTATTGTATATCCTAAGTTATACCTATTATAATTCTACACAACTATTGTTGTAACGAATAATAAATAAATTAATAAATAAAAATTCCAACCCCCTGTCCACTAACGGTGCCCCAAGACTTACGATAGAACGGTTATAGCCACTTCAGTCTCGCGCGTGACGATTTTCAGACACAGCGCCTATCCTGCGCACCCTTCGCGGTCGTTTCTAGTGAGGATAAACAGTTATACAGTTAGAAACCGCTTATTATCCAATGGCAGATCTTTTCTCGATCGCTCTCGCATGAAGCGATTTGCTTTGTCGTTCATAATGCGAGCTGCTAAGGAATGGAACTCACTGCCAGCTTGGGTATTTCTGGACAAGTACAATTTGGATATTTTTAAAGGAGGAGTGAATAGGCATCTTCTGGGTAAGCGCGGCTCCACTTTAGGCCTCATCATCACTTGCCATCAGGTGAGATTGAATGTACCAGGCACCAGAAGCCACAAAATCGTTCTTTTTACAACAAATTAAATGAGAGATACGGAAATAAAAAATCAGTAACATAACATATCGAGATAATCGCGCCACGGCTCGGGCAATTTAAAGATGGCGTTGCGAACTGCAAAACAATGGAGCACTTTCTCTCGAAGTGCTATAGTATAGATCGTTCTACTCAATTATGGCTGTGATATGGAATTATGGCAAGGGCGGGGAGTAAGACAGGGGGGTAGGATAGGAAAACACTATGAGTTAACATTTGCCGGGTGGTTTCCGGTAGAGTAGAATAGGACCACTCCAACTCTTCCCGTGGATGTCGTACAAGGCGACTAAGGGAATACATTATAAAACATCAATCAGGCCTCCCCAACCCGTCTGGCCGGCGCGGGGAGTGTAGGCCGAATCCTCCGTCTGTCTCCGGCAGATGAGAGAGGGTTGTGCTCCTGCAGTGGAGACAAAAATAACCTGATGATGATAACATGTACATACACGTGTCTAATCCCAAACTATGATTTTCTCCCGTGCTATGCGTTGCCTGTGGCCAGTGGGAATCGAACCCACGACCTCTGATGCTAGAGTCCAATGACCAAGCCACTAGACCAGCGAGGCGGTCGCCAATTCTTCGTCCGTAGTTGTGGGTAAAACCGCAACAAGTATTAGAGATGTGCTGACTATTCGGCCAGTTTTATAGTCGATTAATCGATCATAATTTTTCATGTGCAAAATTGAAAATAGAGCTATGTTTTATATTTACGATGGTTAGTATTATTATTATGTTTGATACAATTCATATTGCGATTGGTTTGTACTACAGTTGGAGCGGGAGTAGGAGTAGGCGTGGGCGTGGGAGTGGGATTGGAATTGAGAGTCTGAGTGGAATTGGGATAGGGAGCGAGAGTGGGAAGGGCAGCGGACTCTGTAGTCCACGCGAGCGGAGCCGCGGGCACAGCTAGTACAAAATATAGACTAATAAGGATTATAATGTCGTAAAATTTATATCACCTTTTAGCATTGCTGCGGATTTTGGAAAAATAAATGTATAAAATAATACATTCTATAATATACTAGCTGTTGCCCGCGACTTCTTTCGCGTGGACAACTTAAAATAACAAATTATTATGTTTTCCCGTAGGAACAGGCTATTTTTCGGGATAAAAACTATCCTATGTCCTATTCCAGGACCTAACCTATATGTGTACCAAGTTTCATCACGATCCGTCCAGTGGTTGAAGCGTGAAAGAGTAACAAACATCTATCCATACTTACAAACTTTCGCATTTATAATATTAGTAGGATTGATCTATACGAGGGTATTTGAAAATGTTCGGGAAGCTCGACTAATCGGGTTAGTCCAACTGGTTCCACTATCGGACCGATTGGACCAAAATAAATCCAATTAGGTATGACATACTGAAAATGAATAAATATAATAAAGGCCGTCCAATTAGTTCTTCAGCTCACTCGGGGCCGACCGAATAATCGACTAGTCGGCCAAAGCCCACCTCGGCACATCTCTATGAAGCATAAATAAAATATGTTTAACGAATATCTAAGCGCCCAGTCACGAGCGGAACTCCAAAAACGCTGTACTATTTATCCAGTAGTCGAACACAACCGAAATAGCCTACAAGGCCACTCCTCAATGGATGTAGGCGAGTCTAACGTCAGGTTATAATGTTTATACGTGGGTTACGATTATAAATATACTAGCCTTTACCCGCTAGTTCGTCTTTGTTGATGTCGAAACGCAGTGGCGATAACCTACTAATATTATAAACGCGAAAGTTTGGAAGTATGGATGGATGTTTGTTACTCTTTCACGTAAAATCTACTGAATGGATTTTAATGAAACTTTACAATAATATAGCTTATATATAAGAATAACACATAGGTTACAATTTATAAAGATATTGTGTGAATTGTCCAAAATATCAAGTAAGTAGGTAAAAATCTACCATCTTCGAGCTATTCTGGCGTGCGCTGCCAAAACCGCTAGAGTTACACATATGTAATGTATGATGGAAATGTTTATTTTTGTCTCCACTGCAGGAGCACAACCCTCTCTCATTTGCCAGAGACAGACGGAGGATTTGGCCTACACTCCCCGCGCTGGCCAGACGGGTTGGGGAGGCCTGATTGACGTTTTATAATGTATTCCCTCAGTCGCCTTGTACGACATCCACGGGAAGAGATGGAGTGTTCCTATTCTTCTATACCGGAAGCCACACGGCATATTCTTATATCTTATTTATATATTTATAATTTATTTTATGTTAGGATAAGGCTGTAGGGACGGTAGGTTGTTAGGGCGCTTAGGCTTACAGTTACTTCCTCTCATTCATGCACAAAATTCTGTCTAGTTGATAGTACCGACTCACAGACAACAATAAATTAAGTCTAGCAGGCTACTGTACATTATGGTTTTGCAGCCTGCGGTGGGCCACGGTACCTTGTGCGAAATTTTGTTATCCAACTCCGCAGGATCTGTGATCCCGAAATTTTTGGGATTCCATTACCTAGTAAATGGCAGTGTTACCATCAAACACTGCCTTGTTACATTGTTACACAAAAGCCTATTCTGCAGGATACCTCACATATATAATAAAATCCCTAAAACGATACGAGATGTAGATGAGATTAATATATTTAAAAAAAAAAAACTCCACGATTTGTTGATAGAAAAATGTTATTATAGTTTGGAAGAATTTCTTGGTGACGGTTCAATTTAAGGTTTCTATTTGTATCTAATTAACTCCAAAAAAAATTGTAACTTTGTTTTTAAATGCATGCTTTACTGCGACACAATGTTGTATGTCCACGTGGCGGGACGTAGCTGAGCTCTAATTATGACATTTAATCCTTTATATGCCTATGGTCCACAATAAAGATATTTCATTTCATGTGTGAATAGGGCAGTAGTCGCTCAGAACACGTCACCGCAAGGCCACGCTTGCAATTGACCGTTTGTGCGAATTGTACAGTGTTCACGCGCTGATAGGCCCCATTGAGGTACAGGGTCGGTGACGTCACGCGGCAGCATCTCATTGCGAACATGTGAGCCGGAACGTCTGTTCAGAGTACGCTATTGTATATACACTCACCGGCACAATTAACCGGCCACCCTGATTTTCTGGTTTATTAAAAATAATGTAGAACAATTTACAAATATTATTTATAGGTTGGATTCAGGTATATTTTTGCAATGGAAACACAACATTATTCTTTGTGAATTGCTTTTATTGGCGGAAAACAATACAAAAAACACTTTATTGGATTTTTTAAGAAAATCTGATTTCTGTTGCAAATCCTAAAATTTTAATTACCCTTAACCTTGATGTTCAATTTAATAATGGGTGTTACCCCCTCGTGCTCTGATGACCTCCTGAAGCCTGTTGGGAAGGCCATCCATGATGTCCTGGATATCAGACTGCGGGATATTGTTCCATTCCTCAATCAGAGCAGGTTTGAGCTCTCTGAGGGTGATGGGAGCTGGTAACCGTGCTCGAACCCGTCTTTTAAGGTTATCCCAGATGTGCTCAATAGGGTTGAGGTCGGGGCTGTATGCTGGCCAAGGTAATCTTTGAATACCGACTTGGTTTAAGTATTCAGTAGTTAGGCGGGCGGTATGAGCACGCGCATTATCATGCATTAAAAGGAAATTTTCTCCAATGAATGGTGTAAATGGAACGACATGGTCTTGAAGAACCTCTTCCACGTACCTCTGAGCGTCGACACTACCTCTGTCAAACACAACAAGTTCAGTACGAGCTTCGTAAGAGATGCCGCCCCACACCATCAATGAGCCACCCTGGTATGCCACTGTTTGCACTAATGTGCATGGAGCAAATCGTTCATTTCGACGTCTGTAGACACGCTGACGTCCATCTGGACCTCTTAAGGCAATTCTGCTTTCATCTGAGAACAATACGTTCTTCCACTGCTCCATAGTCCAATCAGCTTATTGACGCGCAAACTGGAGTCTGTTTCTTTTGTGCGCTACCTCAAGTTTGGGGACCCGTGCAGGGCGAAATGCTCCAAGATCTCTTTCAGCTAACCTTCTTCTTACCGTTCTTTCACTAACACTAACATTTCTGACTTCGTGAAGACGGTTACGGGCGTCAGCAGCTGTACAGAAGCGATCCCTCAACACGTTACTGACAATAAAACGGTCATCTCGGGCCGACGTACACCGATGTCGACCCTGACCTGGCCTTCTTGTGTAGGAACCAGTCTCCCTGAACCGCCTAATGGCGTCCTGTACCGTCGTACGCGGTACACCAAGAATGCGACCAATACGACGTTGGCTGTATCCTTCATCAGCAAGAGCTACAGCCCTAGCTGCTCCTGCGGCGTCCAGCGGCATAATCCTTACTTTGAAATGATGGAGAGTGGACAAGAACTTGCAAAAAATGATTCCAATGTTTTAAAACCAAAAATGATGAAAATTAGAGCGACAGGAACACAATCACTACGAAAGACAAATTTCGACTAATTCACTAAACAGCATCAAACACATGGTAGGTACTTAAAAAGTTTGGTTTAAAGTGTTTCATGTTTGTGTAACACTACCCACTTAAACGAAACATTCATCTTAATATTCCTCATAACTTGTAAACACACGTGGTGGCACTTGATAAGGGTGGCCGGTTAATTGTGCCGGTGAGTGTAGTTTGATGAGGTTGTGGGCGTATGGTATTGAACTAACTTTTGACATGAATAGGGTTGTCTTATGAATAGAGATGGATACATTGCCGTGTGGTTTCCGGTAGAGTAGAATAGGACCACTCCAACTCTTCCCGTGGATGTCGTACAAGGCGACTGAGGGAATATATTATAAAACATCAATCAGGCCTAAATCAAAATCAAAATATTTATTTTCAAAATTGGAATACATTATTCTCTTTTTAACGTCAAATTCTGCCTAAAACTACTCCACTTCCACCTATATAACCGAGGGGAAGAAGTGGCAACAAACCCAACGGCACAGGGCCCTACCTACCTTTGATTTATCTTATTCATTACAATCATTAAGTCTACCTATGCTGAGCCATCAAGCACTCCATGGACTTTTATCATTTAAGTAGTCATCTAACTTATAGTAGGCTTTCTTGCACAGATTAACTTTTATAGAAGATTTAAATTTTTGTTCAGGCAAGTCAATAATTTCATTCGGAACCTTATTGTAGTAACGCACGCACAGCCCCACAAAAGAATTATTGATCTTAGACAATCTAGAATGATGTATTTGAATTTTATTATTATTTCTAAGATTTAAATTATGCCTCTCATTATTTAAGCTGAGTAAAGAAAGGTTCTGTCTAACGAACATAATGTTAGCGAATATGTATTGACATGGCACTGTCATTATATTTATTTCCTAAAATAATTCTCTTAGAGAATCACGTCTACGAAGCCCATAAATAGATCTTATTACTCTTTTTTGTAAAATGAATATAGAATCGATATCAGCGGCACGACCCCAGAGCAAGAGGCCATAAGACATAAGACTGTGAAAGTAGCTAAAATATACAAGTCTTGCTGTAGCTATATCTGTCAACTCTCTAATTTTTTTAACGGCATATGCTGCGGAGCTTAGCCGACCTGATAACAATTCTATATGTGGACCCCATTGCAGCTTCTTGTCAAGGGTTAGCCCCAAGAAAACTATATTATCCACAAATGCTAACTTATCGTTATTTAATATTATGTCATTATCACATGGTTTAACACCTGGAAGTGTGAATTTTATGCATTTAGTTTTTTTTTTAGTTTAAAACAAGGTTGTTAGCAATAAACCATTCATGAACTTGCCGAAGGGTGTCGTTCACATCGTCATAGTTTTGGTCATGTCCATTAACTTCAAAAATCAAAGAAGTACCCAACCCGTCTGGCCAGCGCGGGGAGTGTAGGCCAAATCCTCCGTCTGTCAGATGAGAGAGGGTTGTGCTCCTGCAGTGGAGACAAAAATAACCAATGTATTCCCTCAGTCGCCTTGTACGACATCCACTGGAAGAGTTGGAGTGGTCCTATTCTACTCTACCGGAAACCACACGGCACAGGCCGCTCAAGGTATCATTTTATGACTGATCTTTTAAATTAATTAGAGTAGACTAAATTTTTTTTTATTTGTTTCAGGTCGCGCATGATTCCATAAAGACAAACGTCGCAGTGAAAATCATCACGAGTTACTAAGTCAGTATTTTATGTTTATGAATATACTAGTATTAGTTATTTTTATGATATAACTAGCTGTGCACGCGGCTCGGCTCGCGTGGACTACTCAATTATTTACCGACTCTTTTACCGACCCCACGCCCATCATCAGGTTATTGTTGTCTCCACTGCAGGAGCACAACCCTCTCTCATCTGCCGGAGACAGACGGAGGATTTGGCCTACACTCCCCGCGCTGGCCAGACGGGTTGGGGAGGCCTGATTGATGTTTTATAATGTATTCCCTCAGTCGCTTTGTACGACAACCACGGAAGATTATTATATATCTTTTTTTTATATTTTACGTGCAATGAATAGTAATTGAATTGAATTGTTACTATCCTAACCCGTACACGCAAGTAACGCTAAGTAATAATAAACTGGCCGAATAATGGACAGTAACAAGTATATTGATATTAAATCACATAAAATACGCAATAAACTTGAGTATTCCATACCGAACATTACTAAGTTCACTACATTAATATGTATCGCCGGTCTCGTATTGTGAACACGGTACGCAAGTATAACCCCTTATCGATTGCGACTCGCCGGCGTCGAGCATAGATTAAAAAATAAAAATGCATTTTGTATGCAGACGTGCTAGTAGGCATTAAACAAATCGCGGCAAATTGTAGGTTGCCTTTATTGGTTGGTAAATTACCTTCCGTAATGCCACACACTTCATTGTAAAGGGTGTTGGGCGACAGGCTTCAGATCGTAAAAGTAACTTAAGAGTTGAGGTACATTCCCATCATGGCGATTGACCTAGACGCGCGGCATCGCTGTCAAATCCTCGCCACAAAAGAAAAACGACAGTAAAGCTCTTACCACTTTTGTACTTCACCGCTGCGACATGCGGTCCGGTAGGAGGATAGAGACGCAATTACAGAAGTCGGAGCGAGATAGGCAATATGATTCCCATATATACCGATTTTGTCAAGTATACTAAGGTGTGAATGTCGAAAGGATCGCGCGCGGGAGCGTTCGCTGTGCTGATGCGGCTCTATACGCGCGATGTTACATACAAAACATTAACAAGGCCATCACGGCTATACAAAAACGTATTTATTTAATCACACACAAAATACAGCAGCTACAGTACAGTGGGCCACGCGCTAAAATGTACCATCTGTCGAGCACAATCTGAAAATTCTCTTTACTTATTTAAAATTAAGGTTAGCCGGCGACCGTACATGTAGTCCTTATGAATAATAATTATAATCAGTCTAATTATGTCACAAATAATAATAGGTAGAATAGATATTGACCGTTAAAACATGCCGCTTCTCTCGCAGCTCTTGATCTGTGACCTGCAGTCACTCCCCCGAACTGCAACACCCTTCAATCAGAGACTGTTTTATTTTTATTTTTGGCATAACGAATGCAATTACTGTACGGGGGGAGGGGGTTGGGGGGGGGGGTGTGTTACTAGGGAAATATACAGAGCTGGTTTAGGGTGTTTTCTACCCCCGAAGGCTTGAACTACTCCTGTTTATAGGCGGGTGGCTACCCCTTAAGGGTGATCGTTAGGCTTGCAAATGTTTTCGTACTCTCTAACAACCAGGTATTGGAGTTAGGTACTGTCATTTATGTACTTTACAATGCCGTGTGGTTCACGGCTTAGAATAGGGGCCTAGAATAGAATCCGTTTGCCAACCACGCTTGGCAAACGGATTGGTGATCGCAGATTATGGCAAATCCCCCAATGGACAGCCCACCAAGAGTGGAATTATATTGGGGAGGTTTGAGAGGGAAAGCAGTGGACGTATTTCGGCTGATGATGTAACTGATGATAGATAATATTTTATATGTCTGAAAAAATGTATCTCTCTTTTTGAGGCACTGTGACAATAATAATAATAATACAAGAAATAAAAATAAACTTGTTTTACCAGGGTTAAGACTAAGTAAGGTCAGCAAATCGTTCACGGGGCAATGTATACGCTTCTACAACAAACTACCAGAGGAAATCTTAAATATGACGGACAGAAAGTTTAAGATTCACATTAAAAAACAACTTTGTAAGAAAGCCTATTATAAAGTAAACGATTATTTGAATGACAAATATGCCTGGTACTAATGTTAATCCAGCTTCGCAAAATCTTTATTAATTGTATGCAAACTTGATTTTTAAAATATGTGTTGCGTGAAGTTTGTTGCGCCGTTTGTTCTTCACAGCGCTAACACCTAGGAAGCGGTAGTCGATAAAAAAAATGACGTGTATAAATGTACCAAGTGTACTCATATGCAATAAATGATTTTGACTTTGACTTTTGATGAGTTGATGACACATACTGTTGTATTGCCAGTTATCAGAAAAACAAAATTGACAAACATGACGCCATAACAATTATAGTGCAACGCATATATACATTCATTTGTGCAATAAAGAATATATAATTATAATTATGGAACCCTTTGTATTTATATTTCTCTATCATTGTACTTGGCCTCAAAGCTAAGGGACGATTCACATTAAAAATACCTCACCATGTACCTATATCATTCCCTTCGACCCAATTTCATGGGCAAAGGAAATTCTTCCGTTGACCTTTTCTCCCATATGGTAGAATTCCTCGCAGGCTATCCGTAGCTCGTCCCTTACCTTCGTTCTCGTCGCTGTTTTTAGTCTGGGCTGTATGGAAATAGCTCCAGGTAATCTGCGAGGTCCGTAACGGTCAGGCCCGGAGCTAGGTTTTATGGGGCCTTCGTCACGGAGCGCAGATCAACGGAAAGGGCGCTGTAGGAAACCGATCTTGGTACTTTTTTAGGTCGTGGTAGAGCGTGGTCTTGAGTTGGTCGTGTCCAGGGTTTCGGGCGGTTCCTACCAGATGGTGATTGTAAATTCCCGAGAACATTCTCCTGGCCGAGAATTTATGTGAACTTAAAAAGTGAAGCCGTTATTCCCTACGATTGCCAATGCAACTTGTAGGCAATGATCTCTATGTACTACCAGATGGAGCGTTCCAAACAATCGCTCTGTTCCACGCAAGTAGCCACAACTCTTTCACATTCACTTGTGCAGTAACTACGCAGAACCATTAATTATTTTCTAAATATTGACATTATTTAACCGTAGCGTCAATATTGAGTAATACTTAATGGTTCTGCGTAGTTACTGCACAAGTTTCATTGTGAATGTGAAAGTACCTACTATAAGTTAGATGACTACTTAAATGATAAAAGTCCATGGAGTGCTTGATGGCTCAGCATAGGTAGACTTAATGATTGTAATAAATAAGATAAATCAAAGGTAGGGCCCTGTGCCGTTGGGTTTGTTGCCACTTCTTCCCCTCGGTTATACAGGTGGAAGTGGAGTAGTTTTAGGCAGAATTTGACGTCAAAAAGAGAATAATGTATTCCAATTTTGAAAATAAATATTTTGATTTTGTTTTGAAAAGAAAGAAAGAGAAAGAGAATCAAAGTTGCTCAAGGCGCTAATAATCCTAGCTGCGGCCCTGGCGACAATCAACCTTCCGGAAGCTACGCGGCGTTCCGCAGGACGCGTCCAATTGGGGCCGCGGCGGAAGCGGCGGCGGTGCGGGAAGATGCCGCGCGCGATTCGCATTCAGGCAGTTTGAATTCACAATTTTGTTACATTGGGGCTGATTCGGCGAACGGTTTTTAAAAGGAAGACCATTAAAACAGCCCTTAATGAAATGAAATAAAAATTATTTACTTCAGAAAGATATACATTCCATATATAATTAGTAGGTCTTAAACTAGGTTAGTTGGAAGTAATATTTTTTTTTCGTCAATTGTACAATAGAAAATCAGTGAATTATAAATGTCAGTTAAAAGTACAGAATTAATTAATTATTATGATATTAATTAAGAATTGCAAAAATAAATTCAATTTAAAATGTTAACATTAAATACCTAAAATAGAATGCAAATTTAAAATGTCAAAACCAAACTAACCAACCAAAAGCGCTGTCCAGTGGCTGGCAATAGGACACTCGTGCCTCCCCCCACTACCCTCAAGATGCTGTTCGTGCTGCCGCACACTCTACTCATCAGCGAGACCACTTTCTTGCGCATGATCGCGTGGAATCCGTCAGTGCGCGCCTCGGCGAACATACCTGACGCGCTGCAGAAGCGCGGCAGCCCCAACAACATCCTTAAGTCTTCCTCAATAAACGCCACCACACTCAGTCCTCCGCCCTCCGCATCCAGCCTATTCCAGCCACCGTCCTCAGATCGTCGGTCCACCAGCCCTCCACATTGCCTGCATTTCTCCCAAGCATAGTATTTATCTGTTATTGAGAGTCGGCAAATCGTCAATTCAATTCAAATACGCATAAAATATAAAAAGAAACATGTTATCGCTATAATTGATTTCTTTCAGATAAAAGGACTAAAGTATTTGAATATTAGGTACGCTGTGTAGTTTGTAAGATTAAATATGTAAGTAGTAGTCTGGCCGTGTGGTTCCCGGCATAGAATAGGGCCACCCCCAATCTTGCCGTGGATGTCGTCAAGGCGACTAAGGATTGCCCAGGCACGGACAGCAGCGTTTTCTTGTGTATATTAAGATCATTACTGCGATCACTAGTAGTGAATAGGTGATTATAGAAATTCCCCCAATGGACAGCCCACCAAAAGCGGCATTCTATTGGGGAAGAGTATATTTAGCAGTGTACATAGTTAGGCTTGTGATAATTTTTTTAATGAAAACCTGTTGCCACAATGCATACCTATTCTCACAACAATAGTAGGTAATAATAGAAATGGGAGTTAAGTTCAGAGGAATGAACTGCACATAATCCTTTATGTGCAGTTCATTCCACTTAATCCTGTGTAATGCCACTTCAGCTTGCTAATCCTTTCGGCTATGTCGGTGAACTTCGTTCTTCGTCGGATCTCCTCATAACGAATCATATCCTTCAAACAAACCCCTACAAATAGTCCTCTCCATAGCTCGCTGAGCGACTTGACACTTGTGTTTCAGGCCCACCGTCAGTGTCCACGTCTCCGCGCCGTAGCTCATGACAGGCAGGACGCACTGATTAAAGACCTTTGTCTTTAAACATTGTAGAATAGGCGACTTGACGCAGTTTTCCGAATGCTGCCTAATTCTCTATCATCTTTCGAAATACACTCACCGGCACAATTAACCGGCCACCCTGATTTTCTGGTTTATTAAAAATAATGTAGAACAAATTACAAATATTATTTATAGGTTGGATTCAGGTATATTTTTGCAATGGAAACACAACATTATTCTTTGTGAATTGCTTTTATTGGCGGAAAACAATACATAAAACACTTTATTGGATTTTTTAAGAAAATCTGATTTCTGTTGCAAATCCTAAAATTTTAATAACCCTTAACCTTGATCTTCAATTTAATAATGGGTGTTACCCCCTCGTGCTCTGATGACCTCCTGAAGCCTGTTGGGAAGGCCATCCATGATGTCCTGGATATCAGACTGCGGGATATTGTTCCATTCCTCAATCAGAGCAGGTTTGAGCTCTCTGAGGGTGATGGGAGCTGGTAACCGTGCTCGAACCCGTCTTTTAAGATTATCCCAGATGTGCTCAATAGGGTTGAGGTCGGGGCTGTATGCTGGCCAAGGTAATCTTTGAATACCGACTTGGTTTAAGTATTCAGTAGTTAGGCGGGCGGTATGAGCACGCGCATTATCGTGCATTAAAAGGAAATTTTCTCCAATGAATGGTGCAAATGGAACGACATGGTCTTGAAGAACCTCTTCCACGTACCTCTGAGCGTCGACACTACCTCTGTCAAACACAACAAGTTCAGTACGAGCTTCGTAAGAGATGCCGCCCCACACCATCAATGAGCCACCCTGGTATGCCACTGTTTGCACTAATGTGCATGGAGCAAATCTTTCATTTCGACGTCTGTAGACACGCTGACGTCCATCTGGACCTCTTAAAGCAATTCTGCTTTCATCTGAGAACAATACGTTCTTCCACTGCTCCATAGTCCAATTAGCGTATTGACGCGCAAACTGGAGTCTGTTTCTTTTGTGCGCTACCCCAAGTTTGGGGACCCGTGCAGGGCGAAATGCTCCAAGATCTCTTTCAGCTAACCTTCTTCTTACCGTTCTTTCACTAACGCTAACATTTCTCACTTCGTGAAGACGGTTACGGGCGTCAGCAGCTGTACAGAAGCGATCCCTCAACACGTTACTGACAATAAAACGGTCATCTCGGGCCGACGTACACCGATGTCGACCCTGACCTGGCCTTCTTGTGTAGGAACCAGTCTCCCTGAACCGCCTAATGGCGTCCTGTACCGTCGTACGCGGTACACCAAGAATGCGACCGATACGACGTTGGCTGTATCCTTCATCAGCAAGAGCTACAGCCCTAGCTGCTCCGGCGGCGTCCAGCGGCATAATCCTTACTTTGAAATGATGGAGAGTGGACAAGAACTTGCAAAAAATTATTCCAATGTTTTAAAACCAAAAATGATGAAAATTAGAGCGACAGGAACACAATCACTACGAAAGACAAATTTCGACTAATTCACTAAACAGCATCAAACACATGGTAGGTACTTAAAAAGTTTGGTTTAAAGTGTTCCATGTTTGTGTAACACTACCCACTTAAACGAAACATTCATCTTAATATTCCTCATAACTTGTAAACACACGTGGTGGCACTTGATAAGGGTGGCCGGTTAATTGTGCCGGTGAGTGTAGCTCCTACCCAACTGTATATTCATCATCATCGTATCCGCCCGTCCACCGCTAAGTAAATTTCAACAAACGATAATTCTAAAGGCCACGCGAGCAGAGCCACGGGCGCAGCTAGTCAATAAATATTAATAAAGGTCAATAATAGCTACACATTATAAAACATCAATCAGGCCTCCCCAACCCGTCTGGCCAGCGCGGGGAGTGTAGGCTAAATCCTCCGTCTGTCTCCGGCAGATGAGAGAGGGTTGTGCTCCTGCAGTGGAGACAAAATAACCTGATGATGAATAGCTATCGCGCTGGCAGCATCCGTAACAAAAAGTACGACGGTACCCTAACCTCTATCACGCGCCGTACCACGCATGTCGGTCGGTCGGCTGAAATGTGTTTTAACATCAATGTTTGACATTGATGTTAATATGCGATGTGTCAAGTGTGTGCTATTTTGACTCGCTGGCTACACTTCGGTGACTTTTTGACATTGAATTTGTTCATATTCTGATGTTTTTCCTTGACTATGTCCCGTAGTACTTGTATAGAAGAAATCTTACATGGAAATCTCGCAAGACCTCGTTGAGATTTATTACTTATGGCGGAAAACCCTTTAATCAGAGGCCTTTACAAGCTCTCATCACTATCTGCCGAAATACGTCGACTGCTCACGTCTTGGTCCCAGAGGAGGTAGGCAGAGGCATTGTATAGCCACTTTGCGCAATCCAATGTCGCAAAGCGGCTTTCCTTCGCCCGCTTTTCGCTCCGTGATACCCCTTGACGTGATGTGTTGCGAACAACATCGGGATCTCCGTCTTGCTGAACACTCCTCAATAATATGCCACTCTTGGTGGGCTGTCCATTGGGGGATTTGACATAACCACCACGCTTGGCAGACGGATTCGTGGTCGCAGTAATGATATTAATATACACAGGAGAACGCTGCCCGTTCCTGGTGCAATCCCTTAATCGCTTTGACCACACCCAGGGAAGGATTGAGTTAGTTTATGTCATGAAGTCTCCTGTAGTGTTTTGAGTTACGATAACGGGAATGTTTCCACATGACAGAATTCCAAAACTAATCAATTTACTAAAGATAACCTTGACAAACTTACATCAAACATACATAATGCTCACGCCTCGGTCCCAGAGGGATTGGCAGAGATAATGGATCGCCACTTTGCGCGATCCTGACTCACCTCACTCACATTCATCGACCTAGTCACGCACCTCCTTTTATTCTTCTCACTGCAAACCCTAGCCTTTTTGAGGAAGTTACTAATTTGATTCTTGAACGTTCCCTAGGACGACCATTTACATCAAAATCGGTGAATTACCTTGTTAGTTTCGTATTAAACTAGTGTACAGGTCAAGTAAAATAATGAAGCAAAATAATTTTTCGCACCTCATAAGGTGACTTATACAGCTGTCTTGCCGTGTGGTTTCCGGTAGAGTAGAATAGGACCACTCCAACTCTCCCCGCGGATGTCGTACAAGGCGACTAAGGGAATACATTATAAAACATCAATCAGGCCTCCCCAACCCGTCTGGCCAGCGCGGGGAGTGTAGGCCAAGTCCTCCGTCTGTCTCCGGCAGATGAGAGAGGGTTGTGCTGTGGAGACAAAAATAACCTGATGATGATGATGAAGTCACCTCAGAGTTTTTACCTTCATGACTGATACTAATTGGTTATTAAATTAGATAACAGATGTCATATCTTATCCAACTTAATAACCAGTTAGTGTCAATCATGAAGGTAAAAACTTTGAGGTGACTTATGAGGTGCGAAAAGTTATTTTGCTTCATGGTTATAACCTGTAGTTACATTTATTCCGCCTAAGCTTTTTATCTCTACAACACTGGTTACGCGTCTTGTTAAATAACATTATACGAATAAGTCGGTTTTGAATATCGAAGGCTGTGCGCCTACGCACGGGTCATTGCACTGTGACTCATGCGCGCACGCCCTTCTAAGGGGCCTCCGCAGACGATCGACTTTTTGTAGGCACGATAGTGGGGCCGACTCAAGACCGACTGTCTTACCTTCTTACCGACTTTTTTGTCGACTCCACGCACACGATAGATAATCCATTTTATTCTAAAACACAGCATAACTACAATGTTATGGGATATTTTATTGTATTTGTTTATTTTGCCACAAATTACATGTCATTTGAGGTTTCAATGTAAATTTACTCGAAGGATGTAGTGGGTAACGATTTCTTTAGGTCAAATAATGTCGTTTAAATTTAAAAACTTTTTCAGAGTATATAGGGACACTTTTGTATTATATTTCATTCCAGATTAATAGTCCTATGAAAACAAACGCATTTGCGTCTCGAAAACAAAATACACAATAGATGGTGTTCCTAAGTGGACTGCAAAGTTTACATGGTAATACAAACCTGTTTTTGCTGCTGGTGACCCTTTCATGTATATGTTACCGAGACGTAAATAGCGTTGGTTTTCATAGGACTATGAATCTGGAATGAAATATAGAAAGCTTTTAATATGTCGAAAAAAGCGATTATATGATACGGGATATAGATAGGTACAGAGGTTTAACAATCAAACATAACAATGAAATAGTCAGTGTGGAACACGTGTCTTTTTTCTTCTTCCCTATCATACTCTCGCAGCAGACTGTCGGTGAGTCGTGAGCGTTTACGTTACCGCATATCACGTGGAACGTGTCATTTTCGCCCGACAGTCGTATCGGTCGGTCGAGCGGTCGAGCGGTTTTTCTTCTTAGGACCGGAATTTTTGTAGGACATTTGCGTCATATTCTCTTCGACAAAAAGTCGCCTACTGATTGTCTGACTGCGAGCACCCTTATGCTTGCTTCCTTGGTACTTGTAACTAGCGGATCGAGCGCGAAATGGCTTAATAAAAACTAATAAAAATAAGTAGATTTTTATGAACGTAAGAGAAGAGCGTATTGGCTATAATGTACCACGCTAGCCCCGAGGTGGTTGGTGGACTTCACATAAGCCTTGGAATCCCTTCTTTGACATATGCAGGTGTTTTCCTTCTCCGAAGAGTTTGTGGTATGATAAATAATATACCTCACTTATGGAAACGAGGGCTATGCTCGGCGTTTCTTTGAAGGATTTGATCCGTAATGAGGAGATCCGATGAAGAACGAAAGTCACCGACATAGCCGAAGGGATTAACAAGCTGAAGTGGCAGTGGGCGAGCCATATATGCCGCAGAACCGACGGTCGTTGGGGCAGACGAGTTCTGAAGTGGAGACCGCGGATCGGCACTCGCAGGGTGGGACCTGAAGAAGGTGGCCGGTAGCGACTGGATGAGGGCGCAGGACCGGAAGTGGTGGCGTTCATTGGGGAAGGCCTATGTCGTTAATCTGTTCTCGGTGGGAATCGAACCCAGAACATCTGGCGTCCGAGTCCAACGCCTAAACCGCTAAGCCAAAGACGCAGTCAAGTAATTGTATGCGTAATATAAATTAACACATACATTGAATCATACAATGCCACCATACATCGGCTGATACACGCGAGCAGGCTGGCTGGCTAGTGTCTAACCGAGAGAGGTGGTTTTTCTTTAGGCCGAAACCGATAATTCGACATCTCACATCTTTGGACCGCAACCGAAACAGCTCTCCGTTCTAACTAAAAAAAACGACACAAAACAAAAACACATATTACGTTTTATAGATTACGTAGAAACATTGTTTTTTTTTCTGACTAGGGTGGGTAAAAAGAATTTTTACTAACCTTAATGAATAATATAACATCTAACTCGCATAACAATAACAAAAGGAAAATCCAAATTTGCGTAAGGGACAAAATTAAAAAAATGTATTAATATATATTTTAAGTACAGAATTGCCTTATGTTTTAATTTATATCGCTACAGATCTAGAAAATCTAAGAAAGTTTGCTACGACTGTCATTCAAATATCATCCAAAACAAAAAAGTTATTTAACGTAAATAAATAAAATCTAGGACCTCTGGCATTTGAGTCCAAGGCCAAAAACAACTGAGGGCTGTGTTAGAATATAGAAATAGTTAGAAGTTCAGAAGCGAAAGAGCGAAAATACGCTCTATCCGCTGGATACATTGGACGCCTACGTGCAATTTTGAACTTTATTAGAACGTATCTAAAGACTATTATAATATATTACACTATTATATTATATTTAAGTCTTAACGAAAAATCCTCTGCGCTGCTTTCGCCAGATTTACGCTGATTCTAAGGCAACAAGGAGCTGTAATTGTACTTGAATTGCCGCCTTGGATAATAATGAATGAATGAATGAATGAAATTATTTATTTCAGAAAGATATTTCCATATATAATTAGTAGGTCTTAAACTAGGTTAGTAGGGAGTCATTTTTTTTTTTTCGTCAATTGTACAATAGAATATCAGTGAATTATAAAATGTCAGTTAAAAATACAGAATCCAAGGCTTTTTAATTTGTATATCTACCAGCTGATTGGGCTCAGCAACACGCATGTTGGCTGCTTTATAGATGATGTTTGTTTCAATAATATCAGCTATGCTGACGACATGTATTTGCTGAGCCCTACGGCAGGTGGTCTTAGAAGGCGATTGTGTGAGATAATGCTTTGAATTTTCGGCCGAAACCGAAGCCGAATTCGAAGCGTCGCTCGGACTCTACGGCTGCGGCTGGCATCCGAAATAATAACCAGATTACACCAATTAAGTTTTGTGAATAAATCTTTGTTGTACGGGGTCACTGCCCCGGAGTGTAGATATGAAGACGTTTTGTTCATGCGATTGATAACTACACAGACAAACTGACACAAATTAGCAGTGCGTTTAATTATAACCGCGATGTTATGTGAGTAGATAGGTAGATAGATGAATGCCCGTCTTAGAATAGGGCTATCTCTAATCTTCTTCCCGTAGTCAA
Organism: Esperia sulphurella; assembly: GCA_947086405.1. Lineage (NCBI taxonomy): Eukaryota > Metazoa > Arthropoda > Insecta > Lepidoptera > Oecophoridae > Esperia > Esperia sulphurella. The sequence goes on from OX352284.1 coordinate 1,277,428, forward strand.
GGTGACAAAGGGACAGGTAGCAGCGTTCCCCTGTGTATATATTACTAGCTTTTGCCCGCGACTTCTCTTCTCTGCTTTTAACGATTAATTTGGTTTCCCGTAGGAATGAGATGCTTTTTCGGGATAAAAACTATCCTATGTCCTATTCCAGGACCTAACCTATGTGTGTGTTTCGTCTATCCGTCCAGTGGTTGAAGCGTGATTGAGTAACAAACATCCAAATATCTAAACTTTCTCATTTATAATATTAGTAGGATTATTATGATATTAGGCAATAGGACAATTTGCAGTGTGGTTCCCGGCTTAGAATAGGGACACTCTCAATATTCTCGTGGGTATCGTCATGGCGACTAAGGGATTGCACCAATCCGACTGCCAAGCGTGGTCACCATTGCAATTCCCTCAATGGACATCCCATCACCAAAAGTGTCATATAGGCTTGTGTTCAGTAGTGGACGTGTGTGAATGCGAATTTATAATATTAGTGGGAAGATCATTACTGCGATTACCAATCCGCCTACCAAGCGTGGTGATTATGGCAAAACCCTCAATGGACAGCCCACCAAAGGTACCATTCTGTTGGGGAGGCTTATGTTCAGCAGTTGACGTAATTCTATCCCTTCACGCTGTGTACGCCGAAAGTTATTTTAGTTGGCATACGTTGGTCATAGATTATGGTAATATATGGGAACACCATTGTCCACCACCGGTGACGTCACAGTCGTGGTGCGAGCAGGTGCGTCGACCCCGCATCGACCCGTCAATTTGCCGTCATTTAACGTCTGGCCGTTACTTTTACGAATTACATGATGTCATTGTATTGCCCTCTTGGGATTTGACGTTAATAGGTTATTTTTGATATCTTTATATGAGTCGGGGAACTTGGTTCTGGTAGTTGCCTGTCCGGTGCTATCCAGACGAGTCACGGGTATGCGGTCCCGGCTTCCCGTATTATCGCTAATACAATCACATTGTCCTTCCGTAATAGCGTTATCCCATACCTAACCTATACTCCTTACCCATACTCCTGTCTCCGTCGTCCTGACCCCTGTCCCGTCCGCGAATCCAAGGTCTGCGTGTCCATGGCTCTGACGATGCTCTGACGATGTGGACAAGTATATCCTTAGCTCATCGTTGTACCACAACACAGAGGCGGCGATGTTGTTGTCGCCAGGTGGTGGAAAAGCGGACGATGTTGCCAGTATAGCACAAAGTGGCGATACATCGTCTCTGCCTGGGACATTATGTATGGCCTGAGCATTATGTATGTTCTTTATTACAGACTAGGGCTTTCCTGCGTCTTCCTTCTCGCGAACTAACAATGGGGTAGTTTCTACTCGGTACAGCAGGCTCCTCTAAATCCCCTACATTTCATTGTATGCGTTGTATTGTTACTGTGTCAGTTCTATCGTTACGCACTAATCAGCAATGTATGCATACTAACATACTGACGTCGGATCAACTCCCCGCGTCCTGCGTTCACCATCGTAAACTATACTGTCTGTACAGCCGCGGCATTTACGTGAATCGCCTTTATTGCTTCTTCCTTCTTTTCCTTCACTTCTCTTCCTACCTCCTTATCTCTTTTGCTCCCTTTTCCATTCTTTTCTCTCTCGATCCCTCCATCACGAATACTCTTGACTTTCTTTATTACCGACCAGGCCGGGCTAGACAGTCTTTCGTCCATATTATTTTTTTACAAACTTCTGTGTGTCTTACGGGTAAGTTGTGTTTTATAGTATTTAGTAGTTATATGTATAATATTAGTTTCATTATTACGTAAATAAGTCTATCATTATGATGTCTTATATTAATCATCATAATGGCACATACATTAGTCCAGGCGCCTAATTCGGCGACGTATGACGTCACAATCGTATACTGTTGACTAACGTCCCATTATACCAGTCTGTTCACCGTATCAGTCGGTAAGTCCTGTAGTTAGACATAGACTGCTTATAAAATATTTAGTTTGACTATATATCGCTCAATTCCAAAATGACCAGTATCTCAAAACTTCCAGTGTTGCAGAATGTCCAGGGTACCATAATGTCCAATGACACAAAATGTCTAAGAATTGTGCGATTTTTTAATTTAAATATAGTCCCATCGTTGAGTTAGTACCACCACTGACTGCCTCCAGTCGTCTTCTAGCTTTTCCACTGACTCACGTAACGTTTTGGGATTAAGAAGAGAATTTTTTGTTCTAATATTACTTTGTCCAGGATACCATAATGTCCAGTGTCGCAAAATGTGCAGTCTCAAAATAGCTAAGAATTGTACGTTTTTTTTATTTAAATATCGTCCCTCGCATGAATAACTCTCGTGTCTCTGTTTTTGTCATTTGAGTACTACCACCACTGACTGCCTCCAGTCGTCTTCTAGCTTTTCCGCTGACTCACGTAAGTTTTTCGAATCAAGATTTGTTCTATCATCATCAGGTTATTTTGGTCTCCACTGCAGGAGCACAACCCTCTCTCATCTGCCGGTGACAGACGGAGGATTTGGCCTGCACTCCCCGCGCTGGCCAGACGGGTTGGGGAGGCCTGGTTGATGTTTTATAATGTATTCCCTTAGTCGCCTTGTGCGACATCCACTGGAAGAGTTGGAGTGGTCCTATTCTACTCTACCGGAAACCACACGGCGATTTGTTCTATATTTATATATTACTTTGTGAACATCTGTCTGAAAAAGTGTCCTAGTTAGCGGAAGGTGTGCGTGCGTCGAGTATTGATTGGCCGACCTCAGCCCTACTGGCGCCCGACATGGGATCGGCACCGGACTAAAGCATTAGCGACTAGCGTGTTTAGTTACACGTAATTTGATAACATTTTAATACTTTCCAAAATTAAATAGAATTGTGTAAGTAAACGCTTGCAATATACCAATTAGGTGTTGCCATAGAAACATCAAAATACCTAGGTTTATGTCGGGGTTGTCGACTTAACTCAGTTTTTAATTACATTGAGAGCGTATTTTTATATATGATATGTGCTTTTACAGCATTTAATAAAATATGTATTTATTGACAAAACTAGTACGTAACTATTGGAACTTAAGCAATATAAATATTGGAATTCATCGTATTTTAACTGCATTTCAAATGGAAGCTATATTCATACTGTTAAGGCGTGTGATTTCCGGTAGAATAGGACCACTCCAACTCTTCCCGTGGATGTCGTACAAGGCGACTGAGGGAATACATTATAAAACATCAATCAGGCCTCCCCAACCCGTCTGGCCAGCGCGGGGAGTGTAGGCCAAATCCTCCGTCTGTCTCCGGCAGATGAGAGAGGGTTGTGCTCCTGCAGTGGAGACAAAAATAACCTGATGATGAAGGAATCAGTGACGAAGGAACCCTAATTGCCCGTCTATGATCGTCCCGCACGCTCTTACGGGCGCATTGAATGAATGACATATCTAGAGCTTTCAAAAAATATTATCATTTGCCTAAGAAACTGTTTAATTTGGACTAACACGACGACTTCCGTCGTGGAACGGGTAGCTCTCAGACTGCCACGCCGGAGGTTGCGGGTTCGAATCCCGCTAGGGGCCGCTAGTTCGTATGATGAATATGAATGTTTGTACCCAAGTCTTGGATGTTTATATATTTATTTAAGTATGTCTATCCGTTATCTAGTAACCATACCACAGGCTCTGCCTAGTTTGGGACTGGATAATTGGTGTGAATGTCTGACATATTTATTTAACAATCCTACTAATATTATAAACGTGAAAGTTTGTAAGTATGGATGGATGTTTGTTTCTCTTTCACGTAAAAACGACTGAATGGATTTTAATGAAACTTTACAATAATATAGCTTATACATCAGAATAACACATAGGCTACAATTTATAAAGATATTGTGTGAATTGTCCAAAATATCAAGTAAGTAGGAAAATACCTACTATCTGCGAGCTATTCTGGCGTGCGCCATAAAATTATAATTTTAATGTCATAATGTTAGTTCTTTTCTACGCCACGCTAATAATATAAGCTACTCGAAATACTAATCCTGCGCAGACGAAGTCGCGGGCACCAGCTAGTACATTGTAAATTTAAAAAGTGGTGGAGAACCTTTAGTTCTGTAATGTACACGGTTTCAATATGACACTTAAAACAATCATCGTCTTGACTGTGAAGTAGCCAATTAAGATTTTATTGAAATGATCCAAGATTGTGTTTTGAGTTGCACAATAGTTGTATAAGGGTTATGTGGCATTTGGGACTTGTTTGGGTTTTTATATGTGCTATATGTGTCTTTCGTAAACATCCAAACTTTTACAAAACCCGAGGAGACATACCTACGAAATACCCGCTACGCAATAAAAGCAGACTGATGCAACCTACTTCCAAGTTAGGACTGCATTCGTCCAGCCCTCTCGTCATGTCAGTAAAAACATATAATCACCTGCCCGAAATAATAAAAGAAGAAACTAACAATAAGATATTTAACAAATACCCGAGACAGCTATTGATTTCCAAAAGCTACCACACATTAAATGAATACCTAAACGATAAATTATGATAAAATTAGATAACAAACAGATATGCAACAAAGAATATTTATACAAATATTACATAATACGAGTACATTTCGCACGCTTAATAATAAACTGGAATAACTCAAAAATCTGAGATTTTGACTTTTCATCATAAAACTAATTATTTAAGTGTCAAGAATCGATACAGTTCAATCGGCGCGCAGATCGGAGCAAAATGACAGAGTAAACGCATCACCCGTCTCTTTATTATTAACGCGGGCGCACATGCGTTTCATGCTAAAGTGACGTCTGTCAGAGATGAGCCGACTTCGATGTGAACAGGACACGGTTTCGTTAGACCGGCGGCGGAGTAACTCTTAAAAAACCAGTTTATTATCAATGTCATGTACGGAATTTATATTTCTGTTTAGTCATAAAGTGAGTTATCTCGAATTATTTCACCTTTTTAGAAATTAATTTAATCCAAAAAGCGAACTAATCCGATATATTTCAGTTTAGTTTTAATTTTTGTCCGAATTCATGGAAAAAATAAAACTTAATTCAATTTAGTTTTAAGAGGGGCATGAAATTGAAAAAAAACATTTGAAATTATTTCTATTTATAGTTATTATGTCATGATAATACAAAATTAAGATTAGAGTTATTTCGTTTTACTATGAAAAATACTTTCGCAGAGTGACTCACAACCTCAGAGTCAGACTCTGACTCCAATAAGATTGCAAATCCAACTAATAAAAATCCTCCTAGTGATGACGAGTTTGGATTGTATTCACAATTGTGTTCGGAAACCAAATAGAATACAACAAATCCAACAGACATACATAAAGACGAGACTAATGCTTTATTAAGAATTTCCTTCCAATACATATTCGTCAATTAAATAAGGTGAATATATACCTACAATAAAAATAATGCTACATAATATTTAGTTATTTTTAAATACACACGCGCACCAGTCACCATTACACACTCAACCGCAAAACACATAACATGCACATAAACAAATACACCCAGAGATATACACACTGGCGCACCGCTACTACTTTTTACTATTATCATTTATTATACTTACCTGCATACTTACTAAACACATTTTACAAAACTTCTAATCCGTCTACATGCATCATGAAACGCGGGACGATTTGACCCAATCCTTCATCTTATAACAATTAAAGTGATTTAGATTTAAGCGTTAATGATCCTACATTATACACAAAGACAACAATAAAAAAGCGAACCCTATATAATACCATCATCGTCCGAATCCTTATTGTCAAGTTCTGCACCCAATGATCGTTTACCTGTCTATGACGATTCAAGCAAAGTACTACTCAATAAAGAAGCCGCAAACGCACACGTAATACTGCAAACTGGAAACAGAATAAAGCTAAACGTTTGCGTAATCGATGTCAGTCGTATATATAAAAAGCATGTAATATCGCTGAGTTAAGCCTGTATAGAAAAAAATGCACTGAAAAAATTATCACTCATGGTAGATGAATATTTTAAACAGTTTTAGCGTTTAGGGGATTTGTGCAAAGAGAATTTATAAAGGCAGGCCTAAGCAGTGGATGTCTAAAACACAACAACCAAAAAGAACAGACCAGAGCCTAATTCAATACATTAAAAGTATACCTATTAACTCTATTTCAAAAATTTAATCCAAAGAAACGATAGAAATATACGGTAAAAATGGTAACAGAGAAAAAATATAGCTGTTATACGTATTATAATATTCTGTATTGCAGTGTCGACGAGCGAGGAATTCTTCAGCATTTAACTATACATTAAAACTCAATAGCTACAATATGACTTTTACCGAACTAATAAAGATTAATACAAAAAATGGCGCAGCTTATCAACACGTTGCTATTTTGGACTAAGGCTGATGCTAAACATCGAGAACAATTGAAATAGGGTGTGTGTTGAAATTATAAAGAATTTGTGAGAAGACGGAGGACCAATTGATCATAATTTTCTATTCCGAAAGTTAGAGGAGACTTAAGCAGACAGTGTTCACAGTTAAATTGAAAAGTTTAAAAAAAGTCTGGACGCATGTAATAGCCCTGATGAAAAATTTTACCTGTTAAAAACTCTAAGAAATGTAAGCCTCCCGTCAATTTACCTACATAAGCTAATATTCGAGGTTGTTGAGGAGGTTGCGGGTTCGAATCCCGCTAGGGGCAAATGTTCGTATGATGAATATGAATGTTTGTACCCAAGTCTTGGATGTTTATATATTATTTAAGTATGTATATCCGTTATCTAGTAACCATACCACAGGCTCTGCCTAGTTTGGGACTGGATAATTGGTGTGAATGTCTGAAATATTTATTTTTATTTTATTTTTATTCGATAGTTTTATTTTTTTGAAACGATTGCAGGAAGAATGGAACACAAAAGTTAATTTTGGTACAAACGAAGTTGATTAAAAATTTAACTGGAATGACATAAAAGTGTTGAAGGATACAAAGGGCGACTCATTCAAATTTACTACAAGACGCGCATACAATAAGTTTAAAAAAAGTTTTAAACTTACAATTTAAATTTGGTTCTACAAAACCACTTCTGATGGCTGTTTATTTATAATTTTGAGACTGATTGCAGATTTAAGCTGCAGTTCAATATTTTGGAGTTCTTGTTTTATAATTATTTGTAGTTTTTGTGACAAAAAGCAGTTTTTAAGAAAACTTTAACTGGTTTATAAAATACATTTTAAAAATAAAGTGAAATAAATCCTAAAATATGTAGTGGGGTACTATTTTATTTTAATAATAACTGAATTAATAGGTTTTAATTCGCAGAATTTTTTTCAAATCAATATTGATTTTCATCATAAAATGAAATAAGTTAAGAGGTTTTTTTTAAAACGTTAATTTTTTTAATATATTGTTACTTTTTTTGCAATCCTTATACATGACATTATTCATTGCTCATTTGACTATAATATAAGACTAACCAAACCAATAAATAGGCTCCAATCTCACGCGAAAGTTTAAATATTGGCCACGCGGCAACGAGTCAAAACTTTAACAGCGAATACCCAAAAGTTTCTGTTTTTGAGATAATTCACTTTATTATTAAGCGTGCGATTTATGTACATAATGTATTTAATGATAAACAACTTGATAACGTCGACAATACTGTTGGTCCTCCTCTCTCCTACTTGCTGTGCCCAAATAGGTCCATGAGAACTCTGTTTTTTTATCATCTGTTAACACCATGGAATGCAATAAAGTTTACTGATAACTGGTTTTTGTGTGCAAGGGGTCATTTTTGTTCGGTGAATTATTGAAAATGAAATTGAAAAAAAAAACAAGGACTGTACCGCTCTCGCTTGTTTATTGTATTCTTCTTCTCTTTCATATTTCATTGCCTTGCGTGCCGCGAGCAATTGGTGTAGCTGAATAGTCAGCAGTTATAATGTAAAAATCGCTCTCCACTCGTAACTTTGCCCTACCTTGGAGAACAAAGAAATGTGTGAAAATACATTCGACTTTTCGTGTTAACATTATATTTGATTAGATAGGTACCTTAAGCTTTCTGGGCCTTTTCCGTGCGTCTTCTCGATAGCTATGCTCAAATCTTACCCAAGTCGTTTCTTGTGATAATTCAGAGGCCCAAAATTACCTCGTATGTATGAGAAACTAGCTGACCAGTGCCCACTTCTTTGGGCGGTAAGCGTTTTCCAACTACCACGAAGAAGTCTTTTCATTTTTAGGGTTAATATATAGCCTATGACACTTACAAATAACCTGGCTTTCTACTGGTAAAAGAATTTTCAAAATCAGTTCAGTAGATCCAGAGATTATCCGCTACAACCTCACACACTTTACCTTTTTATAATATTACTATAGAAGTATAGATGAAATTACACTTATCCGTTTTTGTGTTTCAAATGCAAATAAAAAGGTCACTAGCCGCCTTTTTGCTCCTTAGTTTATTTTTAAGTTTCCCTAACTATGGAAATTTCGATTCCCAGGAAATCCAAACGTGAGTTATTATTACCGGAACTCGTTTTGCTGGCTTCTTATTGCCTTAAACGTATGGAACTAGCTGCTTCTTTGTTCCTTAGTTTATTTGTCCATTTTGTAGGAACGAATGTTACCCCAGATTGAGTCGCTATCGATCCACGCCCCCTGGCAACAGCAACAAGTCACAGCAGCCGTGGTTTTATGAGCTCGCGGCGCGTTTGATGTCACATATCGACAATTCTTACGTAAACATCAATCTAGTGGAGTTTTGTTTGTGCTGTCTTTTTATGTTGTTTTGAATGTCATTCACTTGTGCCTCTGTGTCGCTTCTAATGCCTTTACTAAGCAGTTACAGACGCATTTTATAGCAATTTTCTACTATGGGGCCGTCCAGGGGTTTGACAAAAATCACGAAATGTCACAAGGGGGGAGGGGGCAGGGTTAGATCAAAAACAGTTTTTTTTTATATAAAACATGTTTTAAACAATTTAAACAGTTTTAAACAATAAAAAACGTTTCAAATAATAAAAAACATGTTTAAAACAGATGTTTTAAACACTTTGTTTAAAACATGCCAACCCTGGGAGGGGGATGTAGTAAGATATCACGTGTATTTATTTTTTCATTATTTTTTTTTAAATCGCGCGTCTGAAAAAATAATGAATAAATAAATGTTCGACAATACAACTAATCTAAAATAAACTAAGATTATACTTTATACCTGTATTTAAGATAATATTCTAAAAAAATTTAGATTTTTTTGTAGATACTAAAAATACACGTGATGTTTGGTGGGGGGTGGGGGGTAGTTTTAAACCTCACCATGTATCACCAAGGGGGGGGGGGGGTTAAAAATGCTTAAAAAAGATCACGTGATTAATGGACGGCCCCTATGATAATGTATATCTATCTACAATTGTTATACAGACTGCTCTAGCAACGCTAAAATCGTTCACAGGGCAATGTGTACACTTCTACAACAAACTACCAGAGGAAATCTTAAATATGAGTGACAGAGAGTTTAAGAAAACGACTTTGTAACAAAGCCTATTATAAAATAAACGATTATTTCAATGACAAAGATGCCTGGTACTAATGTTGCTTCAGCTTCGCACAATCTGTATATTATTGTATACAAACTTGATTTTAAAAGATGTGTTGCGTGAAGTTGGTAGCGCCGTTTCTTCTTCACGGCGCTAACACCTAGGAAATGGTTAGTCGGTAAAAAAAATTACGTGTATTAATTGATCAAGTGTACTTATGTGTAATAAATAATTTCGACTATAACCTGAAACAGCTGTGTCTAGAAATATGAAATGTTTCATACAGGTGCCTCAAGATTCTTTACAAAACACAAAATACATGTCTAATTTCAAACTAGGATTTCCTCCTGTGTTAGGGAATAAGTCAATAACTGAATAATTCGCAAATATAACACGGATAGAATCTAGTCCACGCCTGCTGGCGTTCGAGTCCAATGACCTAGATTCAAGATAATAATGTCCATTCTGACAAAAATCCAACAACCATGCCCAAACTGAATAATGTCCAAACTGATTAATTGCGAATCTGAGAAACGTCCACTCTGAAAAAATGAAATAGCCAAACTAAATGAGAAGCAAAATTTTGTTATTATCAATGTTTATTTGAATCTTTAATGCACACAAATTTTAGTATGTTACAGGTTGTTCTGTAGTCACTTTTCTTATGTAACCAAAGTTCGGTTACATTTAACAAAACATTTTTTCCGTGCAACCGTTGAAAGTTATGCAATCTAAAAATGGTCTAACCTGAAAACCTATACGATCGGTGCATGTTTTCCTGTCTATTTTGGATATTATTTAGTTTGGACGTTAATCAGATTGGACATTAATCAGTTTGGACATTAACATAAATCACCTATAACTACACCACAAATTATCGTACGTTGTACACAGCCTACCTCCGTAAAAATAGACATTCTCCTCCATATACCCGCAGCTCTTAAAATATCAAGGTCGGACCTTAACCGATCTCATCAGAGCCGGAGGTGGGGGCTGAAAAGTAGGTCAAATTTCTGCGTAGCTGTCCGCCACTGCTCTTTGTGTTCGATGTTCCCTTATACTTTTAACAAAAGAAAGAAAGGAAGATGAGTCATAACTAGTGCTATCTAGGTCTCATTGTTACCGTTCTTAGTATTAGCGTTGCTGAGACATCGATAGTTCGACAGTTTATAGGAAATATTGATCATAATTTATCAGTTGATCTTGTGAGACGTGGAGATCCTAATCAATACATTTTCAGAGCATGAATCAAAGCAACAGTGGAGGGAAGTTAGGCGTTGCCCTCTACCCATGGTACTAAAATACCGGTCATACGCTGTATCGAAATGTGTCGATGTGTATGGGGTTACACTGGTCTACATCAAATTGCCTTTTGCATATGTACTTTTTATTTATTTTCACAAAATCCACAGCAATTAAAACACAGTATTATTCTAATTTATAGTTCTTACTGCCAATAATGGATTTACAATTTATTTATATTACAGTCTAGTGATAGTATATCTATAGGATTTCACTCACTCGTTTGTTGTGCCTTACGCTGCCTGTGTTTTGTTTGCCAGTTGAAATATTTCTTAATTACTATAACATTTTTGGCAAATTTTTTGTAAAAAATCTAGAGTTTTCATTAAGTGCAGACGCTTTTTGCTACATATGTGGTTACGTGGTCATTAGTAGCCAAAGAGTGACCAATAAGCAACCAATAACCGACGTCAAAATAAAAGAAGGAATCTTGGTCGGCCCTGAAATAAATGAAATTCTAAAGGACCAAAACTTTGATTCAGTTTTACAGGGCTTTGAAAAAGAGGCATGGACAATCGTTCATAAAAGAAGTCAAAATTATGTTGAACTCGTGAACAATCTCCTAGAAAAGTTAATAATAGACCTATCGTTTGCTGTTTCGTTCGACAATAATATTTTGAAAATTACAACACTATGATTAACTTTAGCAACCATATTTCTGTCAATGCCTAACCATACTATACTCGTAGATACAACACAAACGCGGCGTGAAACATTTCTATCTCGCGACGACCGATGGCCCGTAGTGAATACCCGACCGACTTGTACGAAGACAACAAGTCTCTTTGTATTAGATTATGACTTGTTTGTTTCGTTGTTCCGAGAAACCTGAATACTGGGTGCATTGTACGAAGGTATAATTTCCATTGGACAACCAAACACCAAATAAGGGTGCCATGAAACTGTTCGTGCATTTCACCCTACTACAGTTGATTAAATCACCAGCAGAGTACATCAATTCTTACATAAGGGAAAGGAAAACATTTATCAACATCGGACATAGTGGACATAGTCCTCTTCCAAGGCGTGCCACTGAACCCGATACTCGGATCTTCTCATCCAGTCACTGCCAGCCGCCTTACGCAGATCGTCGCTCCATCTAATCAGGAGCGTCCCACACTGTGAAAGTAGATATCTTTTAGGTGCCACCCTAATTATAGACAAAGACAGCACGCGTCTCTTTAATATGTGTGTCTATGAAAACTACAACCACTGAAGATATTTTGAGTCTTGATTTTTATTTTCTCCAACTTCCTGGTCTTATAAAAACAGAACGCCATTGTTAAATCGCTAAAGCCTCGAATGTTTATTAGCAGGTTGGACCGTATGCTGTTGAAGTTAACATTACAAACAATTAAGTGTTCTTTGTCTCTTATAGTGCTTAGAATAAGAGAGACTAGTTAATATGTATAGCTGTACAAGCGAAACAGTTTTACTCATAGTACGGTAACCTCAGCCCCCCCTTCCCCCAAATTTCCGCGATCCGTTCGTTTCGTCGCAAAACACAGGTCATTGCCGGGTCGAATGCGCGCGTAATATTTCACAAGACTTATCGCATCATCTCTCTGGTTCAAGTGATGCGCTTACGCTTACCGGATTATGACTATTAAAACTTTCGCGGCAGTTACAGTCCAAAGATTTGTTAATTTTTTCGCAGTTGGACATAATGCGACTGGGACATTTTCTTATAAATCCATTGGGAATTCCACGGGATTCTTAATTAAAAGTATTATTTTGCATCGGACTAAAGCTTTCGACACCATATCTGACCTCAAACTTGGGTTAAATAAAACCGACAAGCTTACGGATTAGGTTAACAATATTATAGCTTTTTTTACAATCACGAACCTAAAACATGATTGTGCTTTGGCAAATTTTTATATCTAAAGCTTTCGGTGTTCCACAAGGATGTGTGCTCGTTCCTAGCCTTTTCCTAATTTATACAACGGAGCTCGAAGAAAGATACTTTTAAAACAGCAATCATCTAGACCGGTGGTCGTTAAAATGTGGGTCCACTATTCAGCTACATTATATTAGCATATAAATTATAAAAGTACAGACTGTGGTTTAAAGTTCAAACAATTCGTTGATACTGAAAGTATTTTCAAATAGCCTATTTAAGTGTTTACGAATGGCTTCACTTTCAATGTTTTTAAGCTCTGGTATTCCATTGTATATTTTAACACATATATAATAATATAAAATTCACAAGTGTTGTTTTGGGGCAATAGTCTTTTGTTCTCGCTTCTGCTAATGGCTTGTACTACAAGAAAAGTACGTAATGCGAATTACCAAAGCCCAGGAGAGCGTTGCCGTGTTGAAAAGTGTGTTGGTTGTTATACTAATGGGAACTCATCATTCTCTTCATCGTAGGTCAGACTTTTCATGTCAAAATTATGACATTCGGAACAAATTTTAATTTTTCTATCGATATCGATAATAAATATACTTAAATGGTGAAATTTAAAGTTTTGCGTGGTTTCATAATTTCTTTTATTTTCCATATGTACCTACAATTTCGACGAATTAATCTGTCACTTGCCGTGTGGTTTCCGGTAGAGTAGAATAGGACCACTCCAACTGTTCCCGTGGATGTCGTACAAGGCGACTGAGGGAATACATTATAAAACGTCAATCAGGCCTCCCCAACCCGTCTGGCCGGCACGGGGAGTGTAGGCCAAATCCTCCGTCTGTCTCCGGCAGATGAGAAAGGGTTTTGTGCTCCTGCAGTGGAGACCAAATTAACCTGATGATGATGAATCTACATCTACACTAATATTATAAAGAGGAAAGATTTGTATGTTTGGTAACGAATAAACTCAAAACTACTGGGCCGATTTCAACAATTCTTTCACCATTAGAATGCTACATTATCCCTGAGTAACATAGGCTATATTTATTACTATAAAAGTTAGGGATTCCTACTAAAACTTCAATAATGTAACCCAAGGTGTAAAAAAATTTGCAAAAAATTTTCAAAATCATATGTCGTCTTTCATCGCATGCGCTGCAGAAACTATAGATGATAGAACCTTCGCGTGTCTGTACATTGAAAATATTTGCAGGAGTCGGGGCTGGAGCTGAAGGGGGGGGGGGGGGGGGGGAATTAACGCTTTAGTTTCAACTTTATTTAATTCTGTAGGCAACGCGAGTGGACCCGCGAGCACAGCTATACCTCATACCATGAAGCAAAATAATTTTTGCCACCTCAAAGTTTTTACCTTCATGATTGACACTAACTGGTTATTAAGTTAGATAACAGATGCACATTTTAAAATCATCTATTATCTAATTTAATAACCAATTAGTGTCAGTCATGACGGAAAAACTTTGAGGTGACTTATGAGGTGCGAAAAATTATTTTGCTTTATGGTACGAGGTTTAGAAGATAAATAAAATGGCTTGAGTACATAGTAAAAGCAGAACAATAAGCCATCTTCGGCCCCGTGTGCGACTTGCAGCCTAGTCTCGCCCGGATCTCATCCTGTCACTGCTACGCCTTCCCAATCGCGGTATCTATACTCGAGAACTGTTTACCCCATGTGACCCGCCCACTGCCACTTAAACGGTAGTAGCTTCTGCTGTCTATCAGAAAACACATGACGTAAACTATCGATACAAAAAATATCACACCACTATCGCATACGGAACAAGTAAATCCACTCAAAAGATCTGTCACAACACACGCCAAACAAATCACGAGTATCGCTGCCGCTTTAGATGGAATTCAAATACATAATATTTATTTTTACTTTTTATTCCGAAAACAGAACATCGCGTGTCGCTTAGGTGCGAGGGTTCTGAACCCTATCTACTAGTAAACAACTCGTAAAATTGCATACAAAGTAGGATGAGAAGTATCAAATGTTTTCAATGTGACAGACGCGCGAAGTTAACATTTTTTTTATTAGATTTATCAGCCGAAATACGTCCACTGCTGAACATAGGCTGTCCATTGGAGGATTTGTCATAATCACCATGCATGGCAGGCGGATTGGTGATCGCAGTAATGATCTTAATATACACAGGAGAACGCTGGTGCTATCCCTTAGTCGCCTTGACGACACCCTTATGAAGATTATGGGGGTAGATTTATATTGATTTCATTTAATTTGATTGTATTTTTATTTTTTAATTGTTTTTAATGCCGTGTGGTTTCCGGTAGAGTAGAATAGGACCACTCCAACTCTTCCCGTGGATGTCGAACAAGGCGACTAAGGGAATACATTATAAAACATCAATCAGACCTCCCCAACCCGTATGGCCAGCGCGGGGAGTGTAGGCCAAATCCTCCGTCTGTCTCCGGCAGATGAGAGAGGGTTGTGCTCCTGCAGTGGAGACAAAAATAACCTGATGATAATGATGATGATGATGAATTAATTTTATTTGTTTAAATTTTTAAATAAATGCATGAATTATACCGGACCTGTAGTAACCAACGTTAACAATACATATATGTACGAGAGGACGTTGCATCAATTCAAAGTGACAGATAAATTACATAACAAGAAGTACCTTTGTGTCTGTCTAGCCGCACGGATCCCTAAAACGATTTTATAGGGCGCTGTAGACACGACCGAAATAGACGGCGTGCGGGCAAGGAATGCGCTTCCGCCGTTCCAATTTTAAAATTTCACCAACTTTTTAATTTTATTCGTAAACGGACACGGGCGTGCTTTGGTGCAGCCTTATTTTTTTTTCCTTTGATTCCGTCTCGGGAACACGTTTTGGGGTGTTCCAGCCAGTTTTAGTTTCAATATGGTTTTAGTTTTGGATGCTTTTCATTGGTTTCATTGACTAGTATTTTTTGTTTCTCGTTTGTGATTTGATTAAATAATTCGCGTCTGATTCGGTCATTTACTACAAACATGGTCGGATAGAAGTACAATAACATACATACATAATGCTCACGCCTTGTTCCCAGAGGGGTAGGCTGAGACGATTTATCGTCACTTTGCGCAGTCTAATGTCGCAAAGTGGCTTTCCTTTGCCCGCTTTTCGCCCCGTGATACCCCTTGGCGTGATGTGTTGCGAACAACATCGCCGCCTCCGTGTTGAGGTACCACGACTAGCTAGGGAAATAATTATCCACCTCATCAGAGCCCCGCATGACTCGGTAAGGCTGATAGTGCCCGGAGTTCGCCCAGCGCTGGGATGTCGGCACGACAGACCTTGGATATATTATATTTGTATTGCGGAAGGCGGAGGATCGGGTGTGGTGGCGTTCACTGAGGAAGGCCTATGTCCAGCAGTGGACGTCTAGGGGTTGACATGATATTGTATAACTTTTTGACGAAAATACGATACAACCTAGGTTGTACTGTAGGAACTCCAAATTATGTATACCTTATGTTCTGTGCAATAAAGGTTATTGTATGATTTAATACAATATGAAGTCCCTTCTTCCGCCTCCAGCTTACCAGTAAAGTAGAATATAATGTATTCCCTCAGTCGCCTCGTACGACATCCACGGGAAGAGTTGGAGTGGTTCTATACTACTCTACCGAAAACCAGACGGCATTCAACGCTTAGTAAAGTTTGACAGCCATAACATGGCCAGCCTCCGCCGACGAACTAAGTCGACCTGTCAGTCAATCTGGTTGCTTCGAATTGCCTCGAGAGTCGAGCCCTCCATGAGTAGCCACACCAATTTACATAATGTTTGTATTGTCTGTGGCTAGCACAACGGCCGTTGGCGTCATTAGTGGGCAACGGAGATGGGTCTAGAAGAGAGAGACAGAAGATATAGCTTGTTTCAATTTGTATAAATTCGGAAGGGATTCTTGTAAGCAGAGATCGGATTAAGGTAGTATCACTTAAGTACTTCCGACGAAAATATGGGACGGGAGATTAATATGGATACTAGCTTTGCCCGCGACTTCGTCCGCGTAGGTTCGATATTTAGACATCTTGGATTTCAAAATAGATATCGTTTTCGTAATCAACGTCCCTGATAACCTCAAAAATTACATAAATTCAAATTAATTTCGTTTACCGTAGGAGTGAGATGTTTTCGGGATAAAAACTATCATATGTCCTATTCCAGGACCTAACCTATATGTGTGCCAAGTTTCATCACGATCCGTCCAGTGGTTGAAGCGATTGAGTAACAAACATACAAACTTATAACATTAGTCGGGTTCTGTGGTTCTGTTACGAAGAGGATTAAAGGCTCGGCCGTGACTCGACCCCACGACCGACAGAACGGAAGCCCCACTCGCGCCCCACATCCACGCACGTGGTCGGGTAATCGGATAAAATATACGGTGACATCCATTAACGATGTTCAAATATTTAACTCAATCCCTATTTAACGACTCAGGTGACATTAATATGAGATTAAAAAGATGCAATGCTCACGTGAACTGTCAAAGAACTTTCGTTAGCAAAAGAGTTGTATCCAGATTGAACACGCTTATACGCTTCTACAACAAACTACCAGAGGAAATCTTAAAGATGACGGACAGAAAGTTTAAGATTCACATTAAAAAACAACTTTGTAAGAAAGCCTATTATAAAATAAACGTTTATTTGAATGACAAAGATGCCTGGTACTAATGTTAATCCAGCTTCGCAAAATCTTTATTAATTGTATGCAAACTTGATTTTTAAAAGATGTGTTGCGTGAAGTTTGTTGCGCCGTTTGTTCTTCACAGCGCTAACACCTAGGAAGCGGTAGTCGATAAAAAAAATCACGTGTATAAATGTACCAAGTGTACTCATATGCAATAAATGATTTTGACTTTGAACAATTTGCTAGAATCTGTTCTATCTGCCACATCAATAAACATGTTTAAGGAACAGACTATTTGTTAAAAGATAATAATCAAGTTAATTTACTCGTAAATGAATCATACATACTGCTCACGCCTTCGTCCCAGAGGGGTAGGCAGAGACATGTATCGCCACTTTGCGCGATCCTGACACACCTCACTAGCCTCACTCACCTTTTCATGCACCTCCTTTTATTCATCTCACTGCGGACCCCAGCCTTTCTGAGGACGTTACTAATTTGATCCTCAAATTAATCATCATCAGCCTAAATACGTCCACTGCTGGACATAAGGTTTCCAATAGAAAGCCATTTTTGGTGGGCTGTCCATTGGGAGATTTGCCACAATCACCACGCGTGGCAGGCGGATTGGTGATCGCCGTAGTCTCTTCCCGGGAGTGTCGACTAAGGGACTGCACCAGGGACGGGTGGCAGCGTTCTCCTGTGGCCCTATTCAAAGCCGGGAATCACACAAGTGGCTAGTGGCTCAACAATCATTTGCTCGTGATAGTACAAGTTTAGAGTGATATTTGTTTTGTATTAAATAATATTTACTTAGAAAGTGTGTTAATATTGATGTTTATTTTTAGGCTGTAGCCAACGTTCTCTATGTATTACTAGATGGAGCGTTCTAAACAATCGCTCTGTTCTACGCAAGTAGCCACAACTCTTTCACATTCACAATGAAACTTGTGCAGTTACTACGCAGAACATTTAATTATTACTAAATATTGACGCTACGGTTAAATAATGTCAATATTTAGAAAATAATTAAATGTTCTGAGTAGTAACCCTTCTGCTACGGAGTATAATATAACGCACACTAATTCAGACTTTTTTAGGACAAAGTCGGACTAAAGACTAGACTGTAGTGCATGCTAGACCTTATGCCTTTTCCAACTGGCTTTTCGCCCCAAAGTTACAAGTTTACCAGTTTAAGGATGATGGAGTGTCCGTGTGGTTTCCGGTAGAGTAAAATAGGACCACTCCAACTCTTCCCGTGGATGTCGTACAAGGCGACTAAGGGAATATATTATAAAACATCAATCAGGCCTCCCCAACCCGTCTGGCCAGCGCGGGGAGTGTAGGCCAAATCCTCCGTCTGTCTCCGGCAGATGAGAGAGGGTTGTGCTCCTGCAGTGGAGACAAAAATAACCTGATGATGATGAGTGTCCGTGTATTAGGTAGTAGGTCTATCAAATATCGAAATCGGCTTAATGTCAACCAGCCATGGCCACACTAGCGGTCAACAACCCCTAGACGTCCGCCATGTTGGATTTATTTATCCAATTATTGTGGTAAGAGCATTTCGCCCTGCGTCGTTACTCGTGGTAATTCATATTAGACTGAAATATTTATTTTTTTACACAATAACCGTTCAGCAGTGGACGTATTTGGGCCGATGTTGTATCTATGCCTTTACTTTTGCAATGTGACTTAGGTCTTATAACTTTAAGTACACTTCAAAGTTTAAATGTCATTCGAAAATTCGTCACGTGACTGCGGTGAATCGATTCCGTGCGGCCCGGTATCGACATCGAGCTGTGTCAACAGTAAGTACTAAGTACTACACAGTCTGTGACGACCTTGAGGTCAACGACCCGACGGCCATCTTGAACATTTCTCCTACAATTGTTCGTTTGATTTACAAAACAAACATGATCTATGCGTGTGAAGGTATTTGGTACTAATCGAATGTGTTGAGTTGTGTTCGTTTATTGAAAGATTCGCGTGGACAGTGGCGCCGCCGCGAACTGCAAGTGTGTGTCTGGTAGTGTTGTTTTAGAAATGTAGGCCACACTGTCTTCACTGTTCAGTGATTATACTGGGTATAGTCAACTGTGGGGATCGTTCGGTTCACGATGGCATTCCTCTCCCTTCATCGACCTGAGGAAGATGGGCGGAAGCGCCTAGATGCAAAGTGCGTTTGGTGGCGTTTATTGGGGAATACCTATGCCCAGCAGTGGATTTCTCACGGCCACATCTAACTATTTTTTGTATAACTTACTAATGTGCGTAGATATTTAAGAATTATCCCAGGGACAGGCCTGAGTCACTCCTTAATTTTCGTATCACAATATACCTACGCGACGCGGCCCCGTTTGCCGGGGCCAGTAGGTCACAGTCGCGAGAGCGACGTGACGCACTTGAGTAAAATCTCGCGCCGCTCCACAATCCGAAAGCGTAGGTACCAGCTCTAGGCGAATCGCGTACGACTGTCAACATGTTCGCGATTCAGCGGTTCATCATAATATTGACTTTCTTCCGTGCGCGTAGGATTCAATCTGGCTTGCATTGAATGTTGTAGGTAAGTTTTTGTGAAATTAAACAAGCTTTCTTAGAATGCGCCTTCTGTAATTGTAGTATTATTCTGTGCTAGAGGTCACCTTGCATACAATCTTACCTCTGTCTGTATCAAACAACGATCTCTATGGACTACTAGATGGAGCGTTCCAAACAATCGCTCTGTTCCACGCAAGTAGCCACAACTCTTTCACATTCACTTTGAAACTTGTGCAGTTACTACTCAGAACATTTGATTATTTACTAAATATTGACATTATTTAACCGTAGTGTCAATATTTAGTAATAATTAAATGTTCTGAGTAGTAACTGAACAAGTTTCATTGTGAATGTGAAAGAGTTGTGGCTACTTGCGTGGAACAGAGCGATTGTTTGGAACGCTCCATCTAGTAGTACATAGAGATCGTTGGTATCAAATAAGTTCATTGACCCGCGAACAAAACCGAGTGCGTGGGTTGTATAGAAACCTTTTATGTTCTGTAATTATAGTGTAGTACGCAACCACAGCGTTTCTAGGTAGAAAAAAAAAAGTTTTAAAAGTGTTGTAACGCGCCGAGGAGAAATTGGGTAGTAGGCTAGAGGAGCGATACGAGAAATGCCGGTACAAAATACCCTGGCATCATTTAAACATACATAATGCTCACGCCTTTAACTACAGCTAGAGGTCGTTCTAGGAGGGCGCGGGTCAAATTAGTAACGTCCTCAAAAAGGCTGCGGTCCGCAGTGAGAAGAATAAAACGAGGCGCATGAAAAGGTTGATGAACGCAAAATCTTTATTAATTGTATGCAAACTTGATTTTTAAAAGATGTGTTCCGTGAAGTTTGTTGCGCCGTTTCTTCTTCACAGCGCTAACACCTAGGAAGCGGTAGTCGATAAAAAAAATGACGTGTATAAATGTACCAAGTGTACTCATATGCAATAAATGATTTTGACTTTGACTTTGACTTTGAACGTGAGTGAGGCTAGTGAGGTGTGTCAGGATCGCGCACAGTGGCGATACATCGTCTCTGCCTACTACCCTGGGACTAAAGGCTGAGCATTATGTATGTTTTATTTAAAAGCAACCTCAAAATTAGCTATGAGTTTAATACGCTTTGAGCTAATTTGTATTTATATTACAGTAAATAAACTGTCTAGTAAGTATATTCAATAAAAAATTAGATACTTGTATTATTAACTTACTAGCTGGTGCCCGCGACTTCGTCTGCGCAGGATTAGTATTTCGAGTAGCTTATATTAGCGTGGGCTAGAAAAGAACTAATAATAATTTTATGACGCACGTCAGGATAGCTCGCAGATGGTAGATTTTTTCCTACTTACTTGATATTTTGGACAATTCACACAATATCTTTATAAATTGTAGCCTATGTGTTATTCTGATGTATAAGCTATATTATTGTAAAGTTTCATTAAAATCCATACAGCAGTTTTTACGTGAAAGAGTAACAAACATCCATCCATACTTACAAACTTTCGCGTTTATAATATTAGTAGGAAGTAGGATTCGTGTATGGCACAGAAAAAGATACCATGGTGAAGTAGACGCGATACGCCAACAATTTTCAATATATCGCAGAAACTTGTGCAGTTACTACTCAGAACATTTAATTATTTACTAAATATTGACATTGGGCCCGATTCTGAAGGCACAACGTTAAAATTTGACAGCATTATAACTATTTAACTAACAATTTATAATAGTTTACCCCGAGACGTGAAAAGTGCGGCTTCCACCAGCATATTTAAAAATAAATTTAAAAAAAATCTTATTTCTAAGGCATATTACTCAGTTGACGAATTCCTGAAAGATGTTTCAAAGTATGTTACTTGACATTTGTGAATTTATGACATTATTTATTAATTACTAGCTGTGCCCGCGGCTCCGCTCGCGTGGACTACAGGATCCGCTCCCATTCCCATTCCCACTTCCGCTCCCTATCCCACTTCCACTCAGACTATAAATCCAGGTCCAGGTCCAGGTCCAGGTCCAGGTCCAGGTCCAGGTCCAGGTCCAGGTCCAGGTCCAGGTCCAGGTCCAGGTCCAGGTCCAGGTCCAGGTCCAGGTCCAGGTCCAGGTCCAGGTCCAGGTCCAGGTCCAGGTCCAGGTCCAGGTCCAGGTCCAGGTCCAGGTCCAGGTCCAGGTCCAGGTCCAGGTCCAGGTCCAGGTCCAGGTCCAGGTCCAGGTCCGTGTCCGGGTCCGGGTCCGGGTCCGGGTCCGGGTCCGGGTCCAGGTCTAGCTAAAGTTCCGGCTCCAGATCCAGCTCCAGATACAGCTCTAGATCTAGATCCAGCTCCAGCTCCAGATTTTTCATCGTAATCAACTAACTCAGTCAAAAGTTATGCGAATTTATAGTTTTCAAAATCTCACATTACATTGGTACGATACCCGCTCCCGCTACCGCTCACGAATTCAATCGAGCATTTACACCCTACACTCAGTTTTCGGAAACTATAAATTCGCATAACTTTTGAATGACTGCACCGATTGCAATGAAATAAAGCCTATATGTTACACCAAATTAAGCCCCATGTTTCTGTGAAAAGTCCATCAAAGTCCGATCAGTAGTTTTTAAGTGATGCGTGCACAAACTCACAGACAAACAGACAAACAGACAAACAGACAAACAGACAAAAATTTCAAAAATGATCGAAATGTGTTCTGTTGCTTATCCTTAGACCCCCCAATTTTTTTTTTGCAAATATCTTCAATGTACAGACACGCGATGTTTACGATTTTATTTATAAGATTATCTGTTACCTATGTGACATTAATTGTTAAAAACATTTTTGACTTGTAATTTTGTTACCAATAAATATGATTATGATTATTGCTATCCTTGTCACACAGTTTTATGAAGATAAAGACGAAACCAATTTTAGCGCTGTCAAATTTTAAATGTGTGCCTTGAGAATCGGGCCCAACATTTACCCGTAGCGTCAATATTTAGTAATAATTAAATGTTCTGAGTAGTAACTGCACAAGTTTCACAGTGAATGTGAAAGAGTTGTGGCTACTTGCGTGAAACAGAGCGATTGTTTGGAACGCTCCATCTAGTAGTACATAGAGATCGTTGTCGGTGAATACATCTGTTCGCTTGTGTGAAGTATCGGAGGTTTGCCATTTGGTATCAGCAATGATTGCACGCCTGCGCATGTCTGGCTCAGTGAGCACAAAACATCGAGTCAGCTGAGTTAACGATGACCTATTATTGCTCAAGACTCGACGCATGGTCCAATTCAGAAGATGATCAATTAATATTTTTCACAAAAAGGTCGTTGATGTGTGATTGATGTTCATGTATCACACACACATGTTAATGATAGTCTATAAGTAACTAACGTGGACACTGACGGTGGGACTAGTTCGATAACTCAAGGTCGCTCAGCGGGCTATGGAAAGAGCTATGCTCGGAGTTTCTCTAAGAGACAGGATCCGAAACGAGGTGATCCGCCAGAGACCTAAAGTCTTCGACATAGCTCACAAAGTTAGTACGCTGAAGTGGCAGTGGGCTGGTCACATCTGTCGGAGAACCGATTACCGCTGGGTAAGCGAGTTCTCGGGTGGAGACCGCGACTAGGCAAACGTAGTATCTGACGCCCCCTGGCTAGATGGAGCGACGATCTGCGTAGGGCGGCTGGCAGTTACTGGATGACAAGAACCGAGGATCGGGTTCAGTGGCGCACCTTGGGAGAGGCCTATGTCCAACAGTGGACTCTTTCGGGCTGATGATGATGATGAAGTAACTAAATTTTTTTTTCATCAAAATTTTCCAATATATAAGTTACCGTAATGTCCACAGAAATGGAAGCCCATTTGTATGTGGACAGAGCGCTCACGTGATCAGTACATTAGTCTACACCCATCGACAAAGCCATCTTATCTGCAGTAAAAAACGGAAACGCAAATTAGACCGCTCATGCGCGTAGTGTTGGACGGCAAGCGTAGTGTGGGACGCCCCCTGGCTAGGTGGAGTGACGACCTGCGTAGGGCGGCTGGCAGAGACTGGATGAGAAGAACCGAGGATCGGGTTCAGTGGCGCGCCTTGGGAGAGGCCTATGTCCAGCAGTGGGCTCTTACAGGCTGATGATGATGATGATGATGCGCGTACCCTAAAAAACTACTCATCATATCAGCCCTGAGACGCCCACTGCTGGACATAAGCCTTCCCCAATGAACGCCACCACACCCGGTCCTCCGCAGCCAGCCGCTTCCGGCCACCTGTTGGCGGGGCATCCCACCCTGCGCGACTAGAACGTACTAACTAAAGCCATCTCATTATTGCTACTTACGCAGTGAAATAAATAAATAAATAAATATCTCAGACATTCACACCAATTATCCAGTCCCAAACTAGGCAGAGCCTGTGGTATGGTTACTAGATAACGGATACACATACTTAAATAAATATATAAACATCCAAGACTTGGGTACAAACATTTATATTCATCACACGAACATTTGCCCCTAGCAGGATTCGAACCCGCAACCTCCGGCGTGGCAGTCCGAGAGCTACCCGTTCCGCCACGGAGGTCGTCAATGAAAAAAATAAAAAATGAAAATGAAATGAAATATTTTTTCTGTTGATTATAGGTTATTCATAAGACAGTTCTTAATGTGTTAATATTGTCCTATATCTATAATCTGCCTAATGGCATACAATATGCTTTACACAAAACAAAATAAAACAGTCAAATAAGTGGGAACGTAATTCAAATCAAAATGTCATGAAATCATAATAAATTATAGAAACACGTAACGCATTAGTAACTCTGATCATTAATTGGTTATTTCAAAATTGATCATTAAAGAATTCGCAGACGGAATAATATGCTTTACCACTTAGAAATTTAAATATTTGTTTTTTTAAATGTCTTAACATTGTCAGATTTTATAATACTTGTTGGTAGTTTATTGTATAATTTCGGTGCCATTTCAATTACATTTTTGTGGAATAGTGCTGTGCTGCATTGCACATGTCTCAGGGTATGACATCGACGCTGACTTTCTACTTGCGCAAATAAGTTTAAGTTGGTTCGTCCAAAAGTTACACACTCATATATATACAATGAGGGAACGGTTAGCAGCTTCAAACTCTGAAAATGTGGTTTGCAACGGTCTAATCTGCGAATGTTGCAAATGGCTGTTACACGGTGCCTGAAGCAGTACAGCTGCCGCCGTCCCCGGGGACGCAGAGCCCTCGATCTATGCACCCGCGTAAGAACAAAGACCTTTGATAGCTGATAGAATGTTATATAAATTCTCCATTCGAAGGACGGCCGTTTTTGCTTGTATCTCGGCCCATACCGAGCAAATTTTTCGCAATAGCAACCTCCGAAACGTCTGCCTTGCACAACCGTGGTACCACAAAGCTATTTTACACAACTTGCCTCCAGCTAAGACAATGAGGTGTGTGTACATTATTATAAAACAGATTAACGTCGGTAAAACCAAAGAGTTTGACTAGGTTAAATCTTAAAACTTAAAGAATAGTAATACATTACAGAAGAAGCCGGTGTGCTAAGGCTGAGCGAGGCTTTCTTATAATACGAGTCATGCAATTTTCATTCCAGCCGAGTTATGAAGAATTCTAATTTAAAAAAAAGAGTTAAAAGAGTTCGTTTTTTTAAATAATTACGAAATCGGTTACAGAGTACTTGCGTTTAATTTCCTGCCATTTTCCATATACATAATTATTATTAATTTTAGCGTTATCTTGTTAATTTTTTCCACTTTATTTTTGAAAAGTGATTTTGTTAAATGTTGTGCCCAACAAAAGTTTATTTTAATGAAATAAGTTAGATTTAGACTATAACGGATTTTCATACTAACACGGCCTAAGCCGGCAAAGAGATGATGTCGCGGTATATGAGATGTTTTCGGTGTTCTGGAAATTTATAAATTATTACTTAGAAATGACCTAAATGATATGACGAAACAAAAACAATGCATTTAAAAAAATGATACCTGATGCGTCGCGTGCGAGACAGCACCAACAGCATCCTGAGCACCCTGGCCGATAGGTACGACAGTCCTATGCTGAGGCACTGGGTGAGGCTTCACCTCTCCAGTGCCAAATCAAATAAAAATAAAATATGTATATACCTTTTTAAATATGTGACTTTTATTGTATGTTTCACTAACGTAGCTTTAATTTTAGTTTTTAAGGTTTTATGTTACTAACAATTATATGGACATGAGTCTGAAACAAAATATTAATAATAATAAAAATAAAAATTCCACTACTACTGAGGGGTTGAAATAACACTAGTCAGTAGTTGCTATCAACAGCTCTATTCTTTCTCTGGAACCAAACCTGAGTCCATAATTAATATTCGTCATCTCTCTTGCCCACAGTTGACAGAGCAGCATGGCGGACACGGACACAGAGACGCTGCCTAACGGTACCGCGGCGCTCTCCGAGGAGGATGAGAGGCTGAAGCAGCGCCCAGCGGACATTGACGCTGTAAGTATCTCTCAGGCACAGTTGACAGAGCAGCATGGTGAACACAGACAAAGGGACGCTGGTGAACGGCACCGCGGAGCTCTCCGAGGATGATGAGAGGCTGAAGCAGCGCCCAGCGGACATTGACGCTGTAAGTATCTCTCAGGCACATATGACAGAGCAGCATGGTGAACACAGACAAAGGTACGCTGGTGAATGGCACCGCGGAGCTCTCCGAGGATAATGAGAGGCTGAAGGAGCGCCTAGCGGACATTGACGCTGTAAGTATGTCTCAGGCACAGATGACAGAGCTTCAAAACGGACACAGACGCTGCCTAATGGTACCGCGGTGCTCTCAGAGCAAGATGAGAGGCTGAAGGAGCGCCTAGCGGACATTGACATTGACTCAGTAAGTATCTCTCGGGCACAGATGACAGAATTTCATGGCGGACCCAGACACATAGACGCTGTCTAACGGTACCGCGGCGCTTTCCGAGGAGGATGGGATGCTGAAGCAGCGCCCAGCGGGCATTGACGCTGTATCTCTCAGGCACAGATGACAGAGCTTCACGGCGGACACAGAAACACAGACGCTGCCTAACGGTACCGCAGTGCTCTCGGAGGATGAGAGACTGAAGCAGCGCCCCGCGGACCTTGACGCCGTAAGTAGTTGGTCTCAGGCACAGATGACCGAGTTTCAAGACGGACACAGACGCTGCCTAATGGTACCGCGGCGTTCTCCGAGGAGGATGAGAGGTGACAAAGCCGCCGGATACGGACCGCCGAACGGTGCTTGCAGGATCGGTTAGGGTGATCCATAACATTCCGACAGATAGTTTAAGACTTATTTTCGGCTTTAGGGCGAGGTAAGCTGTTTCCAATGCCATCTGTGGGTAAAGAGCAGGACAGAGAGACATCTCGACCACAAGCTTTGAATGTCGCTTGGGGCTTACAGAACGTCATCCTGTTCATATAGACTTTGATTCTTAGCTACTCACCATCGGCTATGTTCGTATAACAGTTTTGACGTGAAACGTATGTTACTGCGAAATGGGTGACATGTCGATGATGTTGGGCAAAATGATGTTGATGTTGATGAAGCGGCAACAAAGATTTTTTTTCGTAAAACGCTGCAACCCCATTTTTTTTCTTGCTTTACAGTGACATGTGTATGCTATAATTCCAGGACGTCCGCGAGATGGAGCGTCGCAAGCGCGTCGAGGCGCTCATGTCATCGAAGCTGTTCCGCGAAGAGCTGGAACGAGTCCTCGACCAGCAGGTGCACGAAGGGAACGACGCTCCCTTGCTGCAGCGTATCAGGGAGATGGTCGGCGGGAGACTGCACACTGGCAGTCTGAGGGTAAGTGTCCCAAACGTGTGCAGTAGAAATTTATTGGTCTATCTTTCATCACGTTGCCTCTTGGTATAGATCTCTTATCTTCTGAAGACCTGGTGACATTTAGATCCTTCAGTATCTTTGTGCCAAACCCCTGTCAATTAACGATGCCTCAAGACTTCACATGTGCCTTAGAATTTCTTCTTAGGCATATGCAGGTTTCCTTACGATGTTTTCCTTCAACGAGAAGGCTGCCCGGAGTTTAAACCGATTACCTCATAAACGTGAGGCGAGTGCACAACCCACTAGGCTACCACAGCTCTTTTGGTTGTGGATTCTGACTCGAGGATTGGAGCTGGACGTCAGGAAGTCCAGAAGTCTCACATCTGATGTAGAAAGCTGCTTCATGGATCTCTGGACTCAAAGATAAACACAGTAGCAAGTGCTGAATGATCTTTATTTAGTTCAGAGGTGTTTCCCATAGGGTTTGGGTTGAAATAGATAGGTTCGAATCCCGCTAGGGGCAAATGTTCGTATGATGAATATGAATGTTTGTACCCAAGTCTTGGATGTTTATATATATTTAAGTACTAGCTGGTGCCCGCGACTTCGTCTGCGCACGATATTTCGAGTAGCTTTTTTGTAGGACTGTTGAAGATAAACATTTCTATCATACATTACATATGTTTAACTCTAGCGGTTTTGGCAGCGCACGCCAGAATATCTCGCAGATGGTAGATTTTTTCCTACTTACTTGATATTTTGAACAATTTACACAATATCTTTATAAATTGTAGCCTATGTGTTATTCTGATGTATAAGCTATATTATTGTAAAGTTTCATTAAAACCCATTCAGTAGTTTTTACGTGAAAGAGTAACAAACATCCATCTATACTTACAAACTTTCGCGTTTATAATATTAGTAGGATGTCTATCCGTTATCTAGTAACCATACCATAGGCTCTGCCTAGTTTGGGAATGGATAATTGGTGTGAATGTCTGAGATATTTATATATTATTTATATATCTGTTCCCCCGCATCCAGCTGCTCTGATTCGACGCTGCAATCTATGGTATATTCCAACTGTTCAAGGACTTACCATCAAGTGGGCTACCAGCCTGCTTGCATGGCCATAGAAGCTTTGTTAAACAAGATATTGCTATGTTACAGGGCCCCAGCTGCGTCCTTCCCATCAACGATATCCGCGGAATCGAAGGCGTGGGCTACGAGAAAGGGGAGAAGATCCTGCGGTGCAAGTTAGCTGCCGTGTATCGGCTCGTCGACCTGTTTGGGTGGACTCAGAGTGAGTAGTTTTTGTAGTTGGCTCGGAGTGGTCAATTTGAGTGAGGAATAAAGTGTGAAGTGAGAAGTGTGGTTTGAAATAAGATGCAGTAACGAAGGTAGAGAAGGGTATGTTGCGTTGGTTTGGACATTTAGAGCGTATGAGTGAAAGAAGAGTGACAAAAGATTTACAACGCGAATGTGGAAGGAACTACAGCCAGAGGTCGTCCTAGGAGGACGTTCAAGGATCAAATTAGTAACATAAAGGCGGGTCCGCAGTGAGATGAATAAAAGGTGCATGAGAAGGTTTATGAAGTGAGTGAGGCTAGTGCAGGATCTCGAAAAGTGGCGATACCTCATTTCTGGCTCCCCGGGACCAAGGCGTGATCATTATGTATGTAAAAAGAATATCATATAAAACATATGTCTGTTATCCCACAGCCGGTATAACTGGGCAGATCACCGCGCGGCTCAACACTGCCGTCGAGCAAGTTCTGACGACGCCGCGCGGCCTGCTGCCGCACGAGGTGACCGCCTCCTCCCTCGTCAAGGTCGACATGCAGGGCACGGTTCAAGACCAGGGCACCACCAACTTTCCAGTAAAT
The DNA here is from genome assembly GCA_947086405.1 of Esperia sulphurella. NCBI lineage: Eukaryota > Metazoa > Arthropoda > Insecta > Lepidoptera > Oecophoridae > Esperia > Esperia sulphurella. The sequence continues at coordinate 1,306,998 of OX352284.1, forward strand.
TCTGAGGGTGAGTATCTGACACTATATGCTGCAAGGTAATTGCCTTCTTGTGATAGGCTCGTCTATAGCTATAAGCAACGATCTCTATGTACTACTAGATGGAGCGCTCCAAACAATCGCTCTGTTCCACGCAAGTAGCCACAACTCTTTCACATTCACAATGAAACTTGTGCAGTTACTACGCAGAACATTTAATTATTACTAAATATTGACGCTACGGTTAAGTAATGTCAATATTTAGTAAACAATTCAATGTTCTGAGTGGTAACTGCACAAGTTTCATTGTAAATGTGAAAGAGTTGTGGCGACAGAGCGATTGTTTGGAACGCTCCATCTAGTAGTACATAGAGATCGTTGGGGCGGTTTAACGATAAGTAATAGAACACATTTCGATCATTTTTTGAATGTTTGTGTTTGCGTGGAAAAGAGCGATTGTTTGGAACGCTCCATCTAGTAAGCGGATTTGTTGGACTTCACATACGCCTTAGAATGTCTTCTTTGTCATATGCAGGTTTCCTTACGATGTTTTCCTTCACCGAAAAGCCTGTGGTATTATAAATATACCGTACTTAAGATTGGCGCGGGCGGGGTTTGTACCAGGACCTCATGAACGTGAGGCGAGTGCACAACCAACCAGCTACCACGGCTCAATTGATTTTATTTAAAGCGGTAGTGGACCCTTCATGATCTTTTGTGCCGAACCCCTGACCACCAACGACGCCCCAAGCCGACTGGTGGACTTCACACACGCCTCAGAATTTCTTCTTCGTCATATGCAGGTTTCCTCACGACGTTATCCTTCACCGAAAAGCCTGTCGTATTATAAATATACCGTACTTAAGTTTGGCGCGGGCGGGGTTTGTACCAGGACCTCATGAACGTCTGTAGGTATGCCTTGGAACCACTGAGGAGTCTTGTCATGTATACGTTTCGCCCCCAGGCTTCTCTCTCCACGCGTCCGTGCACGCCGCGCGGCCGGACGTCCGCTGCGTCCTACACGTGCGCTCCCCGTCCGCCCTGGCCGTGTCCGCTATGAAGAGGGGCCTGCTGCCGCTGTGCAACGAGGCCGCCCTGCTGGGGGACGTGGCGTACCATCGCGTGCCGTACGGTAAGGACCCCCCCCCCCCCCCCCCCCGGGAGTATCTTTAGAGGACTGCGGCAGACGAATACCCCCTCGGAGTATCTTTAGAAGACTGCGGCAGACGAATAGAAACACTATCTCTTCAGATAATGGTGGTATATTACAGACAGCAAAATGTAGACTATTTTTTTTTTATTGCTGATGAGTTTGCGCTTGACCTGTATCACACCTGATGGAATGGTAATGCTTATCTCTTTAAGAGGTTTCTGCCATCCTATGAGCGACAGAGAGAACTTCGTGAAATTCTTCATATCAAAAAAGATCCAAATTGTACACAGGAGAAATTCTAGTTTTTTTTTTATTGTTGATGGGTTTGAGCTTGAACTCAGTCTCACCTGATGGTAAGTGACGATGAGGCCTAAGGTGGAGCGCGCTGACCCAGAAGATGCCTATTCACTCTTCCTTTAAAAATATCCAAGTTGTACTTGTCCGGAAATACCCAAGCTGGCAGGGAGTTCCATTCCTTAGCAGTTTGGGATTAGACAAGTGTATGAATTTATACTTACCTATTTATACGACCTCTGTGGCGGAACGGGATGGCTCTCGGACTGCCACGCCGGAGGTTGAGGGTTCGAATCCCGCTAGGGGCAAATGTTCGTATGATGAATATGAATGTTCGTACCCAAGTCTTGGATGTTTATATATTTATTTAAGTATGTGTATCCGTTATCTAGTAACCATACCACAGGCTCTGCCTAGTTTGGGACTGGATAATTGGTGTGAATGTCTGACATATTTATTTTATTGTAATATTTATTTTGTGTGCTGTTTGGGTAAATGGTAGTTCATCGTCATCCCCAGGCAATCTGGACAATGAGGAGCGCGACAAGCTCGTCCGCGCGCTGGGCCCCCACGCCAAGGTGCTGATGCTGGCCAGCGGCGGCGCGCTGTGCTGCGGGGCCACGCTCGAGGAGGCCTTCTTCCAGGCCAGGAACCTCACCGCCGCCTGCGACGTGCAGCTGCGCCTCGCCGCGCTGCCGCTGGACGAGCTGACGCAGCTGGACGACGAGACCAGGAGGCAGGTCAGTCGAGGGTTCAGGGTCCTTGTTGACAGAGACCGCAGGAGAAACTCCTTACAGACTCCTTATTGACAGGTCCCTCTTTGGTCTCAGTAGATGCAGAGAATGTAATAAATAGAAAAACGTAAACTTGGCGTGTCTGTACATTGATAGAAATTTGCAAAAAAAAAATTGGGGGTATATAGATGAGTAATAGAACACATTAAGATTATTTTTGTCTGTTTGTCTGTTAGTTTGTGCACGCATCACGTAAAAACTTCTGGACCGATTTTGGTGGACTTTTCACAGAAACATAGGGCTGTAACTTTTAGTCTTTATTTCATCGCAATCGGCTTAATCAAAGCCTATGTGAATTTATAGTTATCAAATAAATGTTTTTGATAATACATTAGTAGGTATACAATATAATAAAGAAGTATAATTATAATCACGTCAAGGGATATCACGGAGCGAAAAGCGGACGAAGGAAAGCCACTTTGCAATATTACATTGCGCAAAGTAGCGATTAATCGGGGGTTTGGCAACGGCAATGGCCGCAAAGATGAGAATAGTACTGAAGTTTTTTTTAATGTGTTTTACCGATCTGGACAGCCGTGTGATTTCCGGTAGAGTAGAATAGGACCACTCCAACTCTTCCCGTGGATGTCGTACAAGGCGACTAAGGGAATACATTATAAAACATCAATCAGGCCTCCCCAACCCGTCTGGCCAGCGCGGGGAGTGTAGGCCAAATCCTCCGTCTGTCTCCGGCAGATGAGAGAGGGTTGTGCTCCTGCAGTGGAGACAAAAATAACCTGATGACGATGATGATGATTGTGGTCGAAAGGAATACAGCCCAAATATGTGACAGTAAAAATATTTAATTATTATAGAATAGAAATGCACATATTATAAGTTGACAGATACTTTGATAAATGATGTTGCGAGGTCTGAGTTATATGATGGCGGGAGAGCGTTATTCAACCGGCCAGTTTGACTACTCAGAAAGTACTGATTAAAAAATTATTCTTTCGCTTAGACCTCACAAGACCCGCTATCTTATTTTATAACCCTACCTGGTTATGCAACAGACTTAAACATTAAACAATGCCAGAGAATAACTGTGTTTCACAAAAAAATGCGTTTAAGTATCTACCTGAGGTGCGTGGTGTATATCGCCACACATATTATACTATCATGACTAAGCACCAAAGCCCGAAGAATACATTCATCATGTCAGCCCTTAGACGTCAATTGTTAGACATATACCTTCCCCAATGAACGCCACCACACCAGCTCCTCCGCCCTCCGCCCTCCGCATCCAATTCACAACAGTTTTCCATGAAACCGCATGCCGCAATAACTTTGTCATTTCGTTGCAGATATACGAGTGCTCGCGCAAGCCGCCGTCGGAGGCGGGCAAGTGGCGCGTGGGCGGCGAGGAGTTCGAGGCGCTCATGCGCATGCTGGACAACGCCGGCTTCCGCACCGGGTACATCTACCGCCACCCGCTCGTCAAGGTACCGCGCAAGAATCACCACTTCTTAATATGATCACTACCACCGGCAAAACTATCACCGCTTTTAATGTGATTACTACGACAGGCAAAACTATCACCATTTCTTCTCCACTCCAACTCTTCCCGTGGATGTCGTACAAGGCGACTGAGGGAATACATTATAAAACATCAATCAGGCCTCCCCAGCCCGTCTGGCCAGCGCGGGGAGTGTAGGCCAAATCCTCCGTCTGTCTCCGGCAGACGAGAGAGGGTTGTGCTCCTGCAGTGGACACAAAAATAACCTGATGATGATGAATGTAATCATATGTTTGTCCGTCCGTTACAGCACGATGTGCCAAAGCCGAAGAACGACGTCGAAGTACCGCCGGCGGTGTCCTCTCTGGGATATCTGCTAGAGGAAGAAGAACTTTATAGACAGGGGTTAGTTACCAATTTAAAATATAAACTTCATAAAATATAAGCTTAATAAATAAAAACTTAAACTTCGCGTGTCTGTATATAGTCGGCTCCGTATCCTAGTCGGTAGTGCACCTGACTGCGAAGCTCGGGGTCGCGGGTTCGAATCCCGCCCAGGGCAAACATTCGTGTGATGAGCACTTGTGTTTGCCTATTGACTGGATGTTATTTATATATTATATTATGTATCTATGTATGTATATCAGCTGTCTGATACCCATATTACAGGCTCTGCCTAGTTTGGGATCAGGTGGCCGTGTGTGAAATGTCCCCACATATTTATTTTATTATTTAATTGAAGATATTTGCAAAGAAAAAAATTGGGGCGTCCAAGGATGAGTAACGGAACACATTACAATCATTTTTGAAATGTTTGTCTGTTTGTTTGTGCATGCATCACTTGAAAACTACTGAACCGGCTTCGAAGGACTTTTCACAGAAACATTGTCCTTAATTCGGTGCAACATATAGGCTTTATTTCATTGCAATCGGTGCAGTCAATCAAAAGTTATGCGAATTTATAGTTTTCTAAAACTCGCATACACTGCATTAGTATACAACAAAGAAGTGTAGGGTGTAAATGCTCGACGGACACTGCAAGTCGACAATATATTGGTAAAGCCGTGTGCTTCCCGGCTTAGAATAGGGCCACCCCCAACCTTCCCGTGGGTGTCGTCAAGCGAAGACGACGCCCGACTCGCTATCATCATATCAGCCCTTAGTCGTCCACTGCTGGACATAGGCCTTCCCTAATGAACGCCATCACAACCAGACTTCAGCCCTAGGCTTCGTATCCAGCCTCCCCCGGCCATCTGCCTAAAGTTCTATAGAACTCGTCTGCCCCAACGGCCGTCGGTTCTGCGAGAGAAGTGTGCATTTGACTACTATAAAATCAGGAGACTTGATTCTGGTAGTTGCGTAATGTATGAATACTGTAAAGATGTTATTTTTTAACTCCACAGACTATGGAAGAAGGGGACGGGCGTGAAGGGCGAGCGCACACGCTGGCTGAACTCCCCGAACGTCTACCAGAAGGTGGAGGTCCTGGAGACGGGCACCACCGACCCCAAGAAGATCACCAAGGTAGAATATCTGAGGGTCGAGGCCGAGTAGGCCGGCCCGCCGTCAGCGTATATGACAAACTGTCTTGGCATTCGGGAACAGAACAATTTTGTGTAGGGTTATGTGGATGGTCGCTCAAAGTCTGTACTGAAATGTCTGAAAATAATAGAGAAAGGGCCCCCTTTGGGGGGGGGGGGGGGGTGTCGAAATGTAGAGGGGCATGTCTAGAAAATAAATCGGTGAACATTTTTAAAAATAGACTAGACGAGTTCTTCATAAACCAGTGTTACAAGTGACAATTCAAAGACTTAAATACACCAGTTCAGATATAGGCATACCAGCAAATTGCTGCTCGCCTATTATCCCCTTAATAATCATCATCGTCATGTCAGCCCCTAGAAGTCCACTGCTGGACATAGGCCTTCCCCAATGAACGCCATCACACCCGGTCCTCCGCCCTCTGCATCCAGTCGCTACCGGCCACCTTCTTCTTTCGGCGGGGCGTCCCACCCTGCGCGTGCCGATCCGCGGTCTCCACTCCAGAACTCCTCTGCCCCCAACGGCCTACGGTTCTGCGGCATATGTAGCCCGCCTACTGCTACTTCAGCTTGCTAATACTTTCGGCTATTTCGGTGACGGTTCTTCGTCGGATCCCCTCGTTACGAATCATATCCTTTAAAGAAACCCCGAGCATAGCCCCATAATAATGTACAAGAACTCCATTCTTGGCTCCATCTGGTAGTACATAGAGATCGTTGGTGGTAGCCGGTTGGTTGTGCAGTCGCCTCAAGTTCATGAGGTCCTGGTACAAGCCCCGCCCGCACCAAACTTAAGTACGGTTTATTTATAATACCACAGGCTTTTCGGTGAAGGATTTCATCGTAAGGAAACCTGCATATGACGAAGAAGAAATTCTGAGGCGTGTGTGAAGTCCACCAAATCGGCGTTGGTGGTCAGGGGTTTGGCACAAAAGATCATGAAGGGTCGAAGTGTCGCCAGGTCTTCCTGGCCCCCTGAGAAGATAAGAGGGGGGCAAAAAGTGCATAATATACTACATAATAACTAAATACGAAAATACTCTCGTCTTTACAAACAGTCGAGCAAATTGGTAAAAATAAAGGTATTGATAGGAATCGAATATAGCTGTTAGTAGATGAGATTTCAATATAACGCATTTTGGCGCCTCCAGTGTGCTATAACGGTATTTCATCATCGTCGACCTATTTATAGGGCAGATAACACCCGTTCACAAATTGTTTTGTTTCTGGCGAAGAAATTGTTTGTTATTGTTGAATTTTAGACTTTAATACGCGCGCTTTTAAACTTAAAACTAATTGGTTTCAAAGGCGTGTGTGTTTTTGTCTAAACTGCAATGTGTGTACAAGGGTCAGAGGATCTTGATCGATTTCCTGAACTTATCGGTACCTCCAGTGTACACTACGCTTACTAAAATTTGGGGCAGTTTTGTTTTTATCAAAATTGAGTCATCTTATATACTAATTTTTAGCATTAAAACCATCTCTTTATTAGTGTTAAAAATACAGTAATTATAAGAAAATCATTATACTAATTATTATGCTACCTGAATTAAAAAAAAAAAATATTTATGTGTCATCTCATCATATATGCTAAATATTATGCTCCCTGAATTTTTAGAAAAAAAAAGGTTTTTTTTTTTAGTTTTGTGATTTGATTACTCTGTTTTGATAAAAAAAAACGAAGTTGACCCTAATTTTAGTTAGACGTAGTGTTCATTTGAGTTCATTTGTCGTTACGTTCTTTTTTTTTTTTGGTCAAAGTGGGTGGTGCAGAGTTGGGCTATTTCCAAATTAATTTTTTTTTATAATTCTAGTTACTTTCCCTGATTTCTTTATGTGATACCGAATTACGAATTTTAACATAATCAAAGGAATTACGGAAATTAAAAAAATACAATAGGGTAATTTGTTTATTTGTTAACATACATAATGCTCACACCGTGGTTCCAGAGGGGTAGGCAGCCACGATCTATTGGTTACAAGGCGACTTTTATTTCGAATATTTATTGAAATGCAATGAGATAAGTTTATTTGTAAGATTTTTAGTAATTTAGTGGTCAATTGGTTATGAAATGTCCCTTAAACTCAAAATAAAATTAAGTGTTATGCAAATTACTCTACTTGACGAGTGTCACGAGTATGTTTGCAAACAGCGTGACGTCACGACATCAGTTTGACAGCAGTAGAGCGATGTGGCGCCTAGTTTACTCGTAAAATCGTTATAATTGAGTAATTTTTTTTACTTAAAAAAAAACATACATAATTCTCACGCCTTGGTCCCAGAGGGGTAGGCAGAGACGGTGTATCGCCACTTTGCGCAAATTTTAGCTCCGTGATGTGTTGCGAACAACATCACTGCCTCCGTGTTGTTGTACCAAAAAAAAAAATATTATCAAAAAAAAAAATACCCTATTGTATCTACATTTTGCCCAACTCTGCACGCCATGAAGATACAAATGAACACCCTTGTGTGATATGGTGTCACAAAATAAGCTCGATACGTAAGCAAAACTTGTAATCCTGTTTGAAGAGCATTGTCTATCTCCTTCTTATGTGATTGTGTACGTGAGCGAGCGAGCGAGCTATAATTTTTAAAAGAACGTGGTAAAATAAACATTCCAATTACAACCTTAAACTTATTTTAATAAGGTACTTGACGACCGAGAATCTTACACACTTACTAACTTTGCTGCAATGCTAGGGTAACTGGGCTAACTCCTACATAGTTATGAACGGCAGACCGTTATCGACAGGTATATATATATCTTCTTCTTCTTCTTCTCTGTCGTTCCCTCACTGTTGAGGATCGCGACCGTATGAAATGCGCCTCCACGCATAGTGGTCATCGGCCAGCCGCACTGCTTCATATAAGGATCCGCCAGCCACCCTCCTCACCGGCTCTGACCTCCTAGTAGCTCTAGAGCTCGCTTCTTCTCTGTCGTTTTCTCACTGCTGAGGATCGCGACCGTATAAAACGCGCCTCCACGCATAGCGGTCATTGGCCAGCCGCACTGCTTCATATAAGGATCCGCCAGCCACCCTCCTCACCGGGTCTGACCACCTCGTCGGAGCTCGTCCTCTGGCACGCCTGCCCTCCACTTATATATATATATGTCATTAAACTCATTAAAAAGAACGGTGACGTAAAGATCGTGCCGTGTGCGCTGCGCCATACCTTCACTAGTTGCGAACCTAGATTATAAACTAAGGGGGCGTCTATAAATCACGTGATGCTAATTTTAACAGATAGGTGTGGATAATTTTTGTGTCACTCAGACAGCTATATTTTGTTGTTGATTTCTTTTAAACACATGAATATTATACACTTCCCAAACAGAAGTGAATTTAATTTTTTTTTATATCTCTTGGTCGTCTTGTACCTTTAAATTTATTTACTTATTTATATATTTACTCTTGTGTGGATGTGGCAGTTTTGAAAAGATAGAACTGACAGAATTTATAATTATTTTTGCTGTACTTTGATGGGTTTTTTCTCGATTTTATTCTTCAAAACAGAAACTCAAAGTAATTAATGTAGAGAATAATAGAAAAAAGTAAATACTTTCAAAAAAATAAAAAAACCTGTTAAATGTTTTTCCATTTTTTGCAATAGCGCTCAAAATGCTCAAAATCATTTTCTTTTTATATTTTTTTCTACGTATAAAGAAATCATCGAAAAATCATGTTAGTTATTTAAGAGATATTTAATTCAAGATATTAATATATAGATATTGCGTTTATATAATATGCTTATTGCTGTTTGTGTGTATAATTTAAGATTTTAATATCAAAGTCTCAACTATTTTGCAAAATCTTTTTCCAAAATCCAAGAAATAAAAATAAACCTAAACCATTTAAGAAAATAATATTCGAAAAAATACATTAAAAATAAATTCTTTAAAAGTCGTTAAACAATTTCGTCAAAAAAAGACTTCATAAACTTTCAAAATTTTTAAAAAGATTTTGCAAATTTTTAATTGGGACGACATTTGATTCGCTTCGGTATAAAAACTGTGCTTATATATATAAAATTATCGGTTGTTATTATGTCTGTATGTCCTGGTTTGTTTAACATGCAAATTTACTTTTACCCAAAGCAGTTTGAACGCAGCTGTGTGCAACTGCACGCTGACTGTATCCAAACTGCAATTTTGCAGCGCGATTGGTGTTCAAATAAATTCCTTCTGTGGATACCCTAATGGTTTTCAACACTTAAGACTAAAAAAAAAATTTGACTTTTTTATTTTGGAAAATTGGTTTTGTCTTTTTTGCCACAGTATATATTGTTCATATGACTTGAACGTACAGACATATACTGCATACATGTAAACAATAAATAAAAAATATATATATTAAAAAAAAAGAAACTGTAACAAATCTATTTTTCTAGCTTCTCTCACAAATGAAATGCTTTTGAATATTTTTAACTTACCGTTTTTTTTGTGTTTTTGTAACTAATTAAAAAAAATGTTTTGCAGTGGGTGGACGCTAACAACGAAGAGGTAATAACTTTTTGAAGTCGCATTTTTATATTTTTAATATTAACAAACTTTCGGGGCTACTCTATGGTTTATTTACTCTATGACATAAAGTGACATTTTGTAAGATATCTAGATTAGTATGTACATATCTCAAATTAATTAAATGCCAGTGAAAATAATCTGTATGTAGGTTGATGGTAAACAGAAGTGGCAGTGGGCTGGCCACGTCTGTCCATCAGCCGTTGAGGCAGGCGAGTTCTGGAGTGGAGGTCCCGTAGTGTGGGACCTGCCAGACGGACTAAGGGGGTGTATACAAATTACGTAACGCAATTGACGTCATTCTAATCTAGTACATAGGCAGCATATAGATAGATAGACATTTATTCACTGATACAACCCAAGTTCACAAACAAGTAGAAAACATAAATTTCGTGGACAAAACATGACATATCATATCTGTCGCTACGTCTTTCTTATTTTCCTTCAGAAAGGTTGCCTGGAAGAGATCGCTTTAAGGCCGCCTTTGTACACTTTCCAAAAATCTGTACCTATTTTATTGTTATCCTTAATTTGTGTGCAATAAAGAGTTTATCTATCTATCTATATCGCTTCGCGGGCACCCAACGAGACACAATATAACTTCTACTGTTTACACGTCTACGTTGGGAGCCCGCGCGAGCGCAGTCTGGAGGCGCGCGTGTGCCCGCGTGTCGCGCTAGTGGCCAGGCCCTGACTCAGCATGTGTCGCCGCCAGCACGTGGCAGCGACGCTGGTCATTCTGCCAGAGCCTTGTCACAACGTTTCCGCCTTCGTTATGGTGACCGCCTCCACCTGTAGTGGCTCGGTCGTTGTACTCGAGCGCCTGAGGTCGTGGCTACGGTTCCCACTGGAGACAGGCAATTTTGTACAAGCTGGTCCCGTTCGGGATGTTATATTTGTGAGTTGTCCTATCCTTGTTTAATTCCCATAGCGCGGGAGAAAATCCTAGTTTGGGATTAGACAAGTGTATTTATTAAAAAGAAAATTCGAGGAGGTGGTTGAGGATTGCGAAACGTCACGATTTCGAGTTGGGGCTATTTCAAGATCTCAGTCTAGACCTTGTATCACTGCGACAATTTCTGGTCTATTGTGATCGTACGTCACGATTTTAGAGCTGCCACGAATAGCTAAATTTCTGCACGTTCAAGTTCTCAGAATAATAATAATAATAAATAATAAATATGTCAGCCATTCACACCAATTATCCAGTCCCAAACTAGGCAGAGCCTGTGCTATGGTTACTAGATAACGGATAGATATACTTAAATAAATATATAAACATCCAAGACTTGGGTACAAACATTCATATTCATCATACGAACATTTGCCTCTAGCGGGATTCGAACCCGCAACCTCCGGCGTGGCAGTCCGAGAGCTACCCGTTCCGCCACGGAGGTCGTCATAGAATAGCAGCCGTATGCAATAGGAGTAATAAGATTCGCTCGAAATCAACTCGTGCGCATGAAGTCCACATAAGGATAGTTATGACGCGGCGTCAGGGAGGTCTACTGTGCCGAAGAAGTATAAGTCTATATTGGGAGTTGCGTTACGTCATTTGCTTACGCCTCCTAACGAAGGCAGCCTGGAAAGGGTGGGGGTGAGGGGGGTGGGGGGGGGGGGATAGCTAATTGAGCAAGGCTTATATCCAATAGTCGACGTCAACAAGCTAACCATAAGGACAAAAATTGTCATTCAACATGAACTTCACAAACTTCGTTTTTTTTTTGCTTCATTTTTTTTTATTTATTTGTAATACAATTAAAGTGCCATTACAGGTAACCTATTTGGCACTGTAAGCAACCACTTTTATATATTTAGATTTACTATTAGCTACTTTCTCGATAAAAAAAAGCAGTTTTAATTACATGAAAAATTTTAGACAAGTGTTTCACAATGTTATTTAATATATCATACCTTTTTTTTAAAGTAATGGTTTCTAAAATTTCGAAGTTTGCGAGGTTAATTTTGTATTCACCCTATACATGTGTACAATTAAATAGCCCAGCTGGATAAATGGGCACTTTGTGGCTTATTTATTTAAAAAAACACAACAGAATAAAAAATTGACCACATATATAAAACCTGTCACTCTACACATTTGGTGTTTTTATTTTAATTAATGTTAATTTTATTTATTTCTTCTCCCAAGGTAAATACATACAGTAGGAATCTTATGCTAGACTTAAAAATAGATCAATGAACAGCATTTGTCTTGTGAGAGACTGGTGTCTGAACTAGGCAAATGAATGTTTAATTGTATCTTAATTTTTTTTTTATAACTGAATATTTCATTATTTTAAACAGCTGGTTTATTTTAATGTACATGCTGTATATGCGATAGGAAATATATATTTGTAATCATGTGGTTTCCGGTAGAGGAGAATAGGACCACTCCAACTCTTCCCGTGGATGTCGTACAAGGCGACTAAGAGAATACATTATAAAACATCAATCAGGCCTCCATAACCCGTCTGGCCAGTGCGGGGAGTGTAGGCCAAATCCTCCGTCTGTCTCCGGCAGATGAGAGAGGGTTGTGCTCCTGCAGTGGAGACAAACATAACCTGATGATGATGATGATGAATCATTTTATTTCAACCTATTTTTTATTTTATTTAACGAAATGTCACTTTATATTTTTTATTATATTCTCTCACTCTTGACTTTTTTTCTTACCTTCTCTCTTTCTTGGCTCTATGATTTTTTTTACATGTATCGGTCGGTCTAAGTTTGTCTCTGGTTGGTTAGGGTTGCTGTCATCTTTTTTTTTTAATTTTATTTATATGGTCTTCGGGCATAAATTAAAATATTATGGGATTTTGTGGCATAAGTTTCTAGATTTTTTAGAGTACAGTGAGAGCCTATAAATGACCAAGTTCGTTTTAATTTCAACTTTATCGTGAAGGAATAAGGTGCAAGCTCTGGTCACTTATATCAAAATGCGACTGTATGTGAATGTTTGCAGTCGGCTTACTACAATAACTAATTATTTTATTAATACAGAGCTTTAACTAAAAAAAAATCAACAGCATTTCATTACGGTGCTGCCAAGTTTTTTTCTGACGCTTAGGTGGCGCTGTTTGTAATGAGATTTCGTTCGCTTTAAAATGAATTAATACCAGTGCAGTATCGTACAGTCGTCGTCTAGGTAATATATACCTTAATATAACACGTTAAGGTCAATATTAGGTTGTGCGAATTTGACAGTTTAAATAGTGTTTTTTTTTATTGACTGAAGTGGCAAACTGTCATACAGCCCACGTGATGGTAAGCGGATAGTTAGTTGGTATGAACTGTGTTCAGATAAGGAGACGTCTTAGTATTCTTTTACCCTAATCGCCAGAGTGAACAGGTCCTAATTATATTATACTAGCTGTAGCCCGCGACTTCGTCCGCGTGGACAACTTAACATCACAAATTATTATGTATTTCCCGTAGGAATGGGATGTATTTTCGGTATGAAAACTATCCTATATCCTATTCCAGGACCTAACCTATATGTGTGGCAAGTTTCATCCCGATCCGGCCAGTGGTTGAAGCGTGATTGAGTAACAAACATCCAAATATCCAAACTTTGGCATTTGTAATATTAGTAGGATTCTATATTTAGTTCCGTTTTTCGCCACCGACAGAAAAAAGCTTGGTCTCACTACTTACCCTGGTATATAGAAATAAACTGATAATATTCAGTAGCATAACTGTGACATCGAGTCTGTACAGTGTTGCAAGGAAATAGAAAAGAAAGATGGTTAAAAATGTTGCCACACGAAATATGTCCTTTCCTGCACAACCTTTTTTTTTCTTCCAACTTTATTTTATCCTCAAATTGCGACACGATTTTTTTTTAATAGTATAGACTTGGAAACGTTTCTTTGAATAGTTGTACTCAGCAAGGAAAAATGATTAACTTGCCGAAAAAATAATATAATTATTTACAAAATCTAAGACATTTCGAAGTTTTAATTTTTTTTTTATTTTAAAACTTAATAAATAATCGTATATATTAATATTGTCATTTTATATCATTATCAAAGTCAATGTAAATAATTTATTGCGTACACTTGGTACATTGATACACGATTGAGTACACTATTTTAAGATACAATCTTTTTCAATAATTAACCAGAGACAGGTAACAAAATCTTACTATAGCTTTGCATGAGGAATGTCTTAATCAATTCGCTTCAAAGCCAGATAATTAAAAAAAAACTGTACACGCTCGATGACTATACCAGGTTAGAAAAAAAAATTGGAGCCAAATTTCTTTTTATTTTTCTTTTTTCTTTTGCACACACTTTTTGCTTTATTTACTTACACCCAACATTTAAATGCCTCACCACCTCCCTATTTACTAACCTTCCAATAACATTGGCAACATTTTTACTAATGCAGTCTTTTTTCTCTCTTTCCTTACACGGACGATCTACGAAAAAAAAAACCACCGAATTGCTGTTCGGTTGGATTTTGGACTATATGGCGTATGACAGTGGGTGCAAGATGGATCGCCAGCGCATAACAGTACTCCCGTGAAGATTGATACGTTGCAGTTCGTACCCAAAAACACCAATCCGAAGGAGTTTAAGGCCTTACAACAGCAGGTATGTGGATTTTCTCGTTATTTGTATTTTTTTAAAGCGACTGCATTTTGTATATGTAGTAACGAAGGTAGAGAAGGGTATGTTGCTTTGGTTTGGACATTTAGAGCGTATGAGTGAAAGGAGAGTGACAAGATATTTACAGCGCGAATGTGGTAGGAACTACAGGTAGAGGTCGTCCTAGGAGGACGTTCAAGGATCACATTTCACACGTTACGTAGACGTGGGTGACATACAAAAGTCAGTAGTTATTTAAATTATTGACGTGTTTAATAGATAAAAGACAGTCAATTGTCAATTTTGATTGACGTGTGTTACATATAAAGTACAGTTATTAAATATATTAACGTGTGTTAAATATAAAATACAGTTATTAAATATAATTATTGACGTGTGTTAAATATAAAGTACAGTTATTTGTAAGATCGTTTGACGTGTGGGACAGATAAAGGACAACCGTCGCGCCGACAAGATAAGCGCGGGCCCTCAGTCGCACATACTGGAGGGAGTCACGTGGGACGAGGCGAGCAAGCTCGTTGGCGAGGATGCGGCTAATACGCACACCGGGGATCATGTGGTGAGTCTATAAATTAGTTCTATTCACAAACCTCAATGAGTACTCTGGTGATCATTACACACTGATATAGCTAAAACTGAAGAATCCCGAAAGTTCTCTAACCCAACACTGCTTCCATATTCACTGACACCACGAGAATCCTACATATACTCAGGGTTTTAGATTCCCAGATGGCAATGACAAT
The DNA here is from genome assembly GCA_947086405.1 of Esperia sulphurella. Classification (NCBI taxonomy): domain Eukaryota; kingdom Metazoa; phylum Arthropoda; class Insecta; order Lepidoptera; family Oecophoridae; genus Esperia; species Esperia sulphurella. Next base: position 1,322,085 of record OX352284.1, read on the forward strand.
TGGCGAGTTTGGATGTTTGTTACTCAGTCACGCTTCAACCACCGGACGGATCGGGATGAAACTTGGCATGTGGCGTGTGGTTTCCGGTAGAGTAGAATAGGACCACTCCAAATCTTCCCGTGGATGTCGTACAAGGCCGTCTGTCTCCGGCAGATGAGAGAGGGTTGTGCTCCTGCAGTGGAGACAAAAATAACCTTATGATGATGATGTACTTCTTATATTTATTGTCTGACAGTGGGAAGGACTAGATGATGAAAAGCGGTTTTCCGTTTGACCATACTCATCTGTGTTGTGGCGCAGGTGCTGATGGGCGCGGCGTCCAAGGGCATCATCCAGCGCGGGTACCAGCACAACGCGACGATGTACAGCGCGCCGTACGCGCGGAACCCCTTCGACCAGGTCACGGACAGAGACATCGACGAGTACCGCCGCGTCGTCGAGCGCAAGCACCGCTCCGACTGTACGTGGACCTTGATAGCATCTGTATCCTGAACGCTTCGCGCCTTAAATCAATTGTAACCTTGATAAGCGTCTCTTATCAAGGTTACAATGGTTTTAAGGCGTGAAAGAAAGAAACAAAGAAAAGAAAGAAAGAAAGAAAGTTACTCAAGAAAGGTATGCTTATCCCGGTTACAATGGGTTTAAGTGATACTTGCCTTAAACCAATTGGAATCTTGATAAACGTTTTTTTTGAGCGCTTCCAGCTTTAAACCCATTGTATCCTCGATAAGCATATCTTATTTGAGTACTTCGCGCCTTAAATTCACTGTAACCCTTTATAAGCATCTCTCTCTTGAGTGCTTGGCGTCTTAAATCCACTGTAACCTTGATAAGACTCGTTCAATAGTTCATCGCGCCTTAAATCCATTGTAACTTTGATAAGCATTGCTCTCTTGAATGCTTCGCGCCTGAAAATCCATTGTAACCTTGATAAGATAAATTCACTGTAACCCTTTATAAGCATCTCTCTCTTGAGTGCTTGGCGTCTTAAATCCACTGTAACCTTGATAAGACTCTCGTTCAATAGTTCATCGCGCCTTAAATCCATTGTAACTTTGATAAGCATTGCTCTCTTGAATGCTTCGCGCCTGAAAATCCATTGTAACCTTGATAAGATAAATTCACTGTAACCCTTTATAAGCATCTCTCTCTTGAGTGCTTGGCGTCTTAAATCCACTGTAACCTTGATAAGACTCTCGTTCAATAGTTCATCGCGCCTTAAATCCATTGTAACTTTGATAAGCATTGCTCTCTTGAATGCTTCGCGCCTGAAAATCCATTATAACCTTGATAAGCATCGCTCTCTTGAGTACTTCGCACCTTAAATCCATTGTAACCTTTATAAGAATCTCTTTCAATAGTTTATCGCGCATTGTAACTTTGGTAAGCATCGATCTCTTGAGCGCTTCGCGCCTTAAATCCATTTCTCTCTTGAGCTTTTTGCGCCTTAAATCCATTGTAACCTGATAAGCATCGCTCTCTTGAGTGCTGCGCGTCTGAAATCCCTTGTAATTTTAATATGCGTCTTTTACTTGAGCGCTTCGCGCCTTAAATCTATTGTAACCTTGATAAGCATCTCTCTTTTGAGTACTTCGCGCCTTAAATCCATTTTAACCTCGCTAAGATATATCTCTTGAGCTTTTCAAACTATAAAGCCGTTATAACCTCAATAATCATCTCTCTCTTAGGCGTATCGCGACTTAAAGTCATTTATAACCCTGATAATCATCTCAGTCCTGTGGCGCGAACCATACATCCACCATAACATCAATATGCATTACTGCTTTCACAAATTACAGGGTACCCTAGTGTGAGGTCTAGATGTATCTGTTAGTTTCTGAAATACTTTATGTACTAATTGTATTATGAGTTGTAAGAATTGTTATGAAAAACGAAATAAATTATTATTATTATTAAATATGATGAAAAAGTATTGTGCAGAATCGCACCTCTTTTATAATATTATTGTTTTTCTATCATTTTGACATTTCTGTTTTGATAGTCGGTTGTTAATAAAGAATTTTTCAAAAGAACCAGCGAACCAATTCTTTTAATTTTTTATGTCAAATGTGAGAAATGTCAAAATGATAGAAAAACAATAATATTATAATAGAGGTGCGATTCTGCACAAGTACGTCGCGACCTAATGGTATACACGTGACTTTACAGACGACACGGACTTGTCTGAGTCGGAGGCGATCAGCGCGGCGCAGATCACGTCGCCGGCCAGCGCGCCCTCCGAGACCGAGGAGGAGTCACGTGACGGTACGTTACTACAACCTCATGCTGACCTCTGTTTACCTCGCTCCCTCACTCAGTGGCGGCCGCCCTGGTTCTTGGGATGATTATTATTTACAGTTGATGATGATTGTTATGTTATCTTGTAAGTCTGGGGTCCGCAGTGAGATGAATAAATAAATAAATAAATAAATAATAAATAAATATGTGAGGACATTTCACACTCGGCCACCTGATCCCAAACTAGGCAGAGCCTGTAATATGGGTATCAGACAGCTGATATACAATATATGTATATATATAACATCCAGTCATAAGGCAAACAAGTGCTCATAACACGAATGTTTGCCCTGGGCGGGATTCGAACCCGCGACCCCGAGCTTCGCGGGCAGGTGCACTACCGACTAGGCTACGGAGCCGACAAATAAAAGGAGATGCATGAAAAGGTTGACGAATGTGAGTGAGGCTAGTGGGTGTGTCAGGATCGCGCGTACCCCTCTGGGACCAAGGCGTGAGCATTATGAATGAATGAATGTTACCTTATGTATGCGATTGCAAATTGGAGGGGGAGAGGTACAATGATATCTCGCACTAACTGAAAAACTTACAGGGCAGCCACGGTGAAAACTGTCCTCGTTTGTAAGAACTTGTCGCAAAGCCGCATTAATTGTCAGCTATCAACTTGAAATTTTGTGTTTGGAGTCTGTTAATTTCCGCAAACAGCTGAAAATCGCTATTTATGGGCTTCGTAGTCGTGATTCTCTAAGAGAATTATTTAAGGAAATAAATATAATGACGGTGCCATGTCAATACATATTCGCTAACATTATGTTCGTTAGACAGAACCTTTCTTTACTCAGCTTAAATAATGAGAGGCATAATTTAAATCTTAGAAATAATAATAAAATTCAAATACATCATTCTAGATTGTCTAAGATCAATAATTCTTTTGTGGGGCTGTGCGTGCGTTACTACAATAAGGTTCCGAATGAAATTATTAACTTGTCTGAACAAAAATTCAAATCTTCTATAAAAGTTAATCTGTGCAAGAAAGCCTACTATAAGTTAGATGACTACTTAAATGATAAAAGTCCATGGAGTGCTTGATGGCTCAGCATAGGTAGACTTAATGATTGTAATGAATAAGATAAATCAAAGGTAGGGCCCTGTGCCGTTGGGTTTGTTGCCACTTCTTCTCCTCGGTTATACAGGTGGAAGTGGAGTAGTTTTAGGCAGAATTTGACGTCAGAAAGAGAATAATGTATTCCAATTTTGAAAATAAATATTTTGATTTTGATTTTGATTGATCTAGTGACATATTTTTTTACGGCACTGACTGACGGGTTCAGAATCACCATGTCGTCTGCGTAGCTGTTTTGCTTGAATTGACGTTGTTGCACTGTCGTGTTTCAGAGCACCGCGTGCTGAGAATAGAGACGAAGCAGGCGCCGGTGCGCAGCCAGCCAGAGGTGGTGCTCAGCGACGGTGAGTCTCACACAGTTATCGAATCACGATACAGTCTTCTAGGAAATGTGTACCATTTGTCAATGGACGATGGACTGTTTGGCGAAATGTATTTAATGTTATATTGGGCTCGATTCTGAAGGCACAACGTTAAAATCTCCTGCGGTGATGAATTGGCGAATAACAGAATCGTTCAATTCAATTCAAATATTCTTTATTCAAATTCAAATAGTTTATTATAAATTACCAGATACATAGATTTTTACAGTCATCCTTAAAATTGTATGATTACATCAATTGAGTACGATTAAAATATAAAAATTAACAGGACAATGCATATTAGAGCTGCCATGTTTGTTTAAATAAAAACAAAACTTACATAGAAGGATGAATTTAATTTCGCTTTCAGCGAATTCTCATGTGCTCACTTACATTACATACTTTTCGCTTAACAACTGTCTGACGACGAATGGTTTTATTTTGCAGCCCAGCACAGAAATAATGTCAGCAAACGCTGACATAAATTAGTGTACATATAATATAAGTGCGAATAGAAATACACTATTTTTCATCAACACCCTCGATCACAGAAAAAAACTTATACAGCCAATTCGCGTCCCACGAAAACTCCGCTCAATTCCTACGATATTAAAAGTAAAGCATCATTTCGTGATGTCCCTCGCTGGCCAGACGGGTTGGGGAGGCCTGATTGATGTTTTATAATGTATTCCCTCAGTCGCCTTGTACGACATCCACGGGAACAGTTGGAGTGGTCCTATTCTACTCTACCGGAAACCACGCGGCAACATACATACATAGATCTACATACATACATACATACATACATACATACATACATACATACATACATACATACATACATACATACATACATACATACATACATACATACATACATACATACATACATACATACATACATACATACATACATACATACATACATACATACATACATACATACATACATACATACATACATACATACATACATACATACATACATACATACATACATACATACATACATACATACATACATACATACATATATTTCATTCCAGATTAATAGTCCTATGAAAACAAACGCATTTGCGTCTCGAAAACAAAATACACAATAGATGGTGTTCCTAAGTGGACCGCAAAGTTTACTTGGTAATACAAACCTATTTTTGCTGCTGGTGACCCTTTCATGTTGTAGTAAAAGCATCAACCTCTCTATTAATAAAATAGATACAGTTAACGATCCCATACATACCTATTACTTGAACTAACCTAACAATAAATTAATAATGGCCTTGAAATAAAATCGTCTAATTATCGTTTGTGATCGTCTAGTACAGAACCCTTTACGTTGTTGTTTAATTAAATAAGTATGTAACGCAATCATAATTATCGTATCTAAATTAAGAAACAAAAACAATAAAAATACACTTCACATAAAATAACATCAATATAAAAACACGATAAATAATAAAATCATGCGACTTATCTGAAACCAGTCCAGTCACAATGAATCTGGTAATTTTAATGTCCGCTTCATGCGCCAGTCTCCGATACGCAGCTGCTCTTCTTTCTTCGTGGCCACATATTAAACACTTTCTGTCATTATTAAATAACACTTTCTATAATAGAATATACTATTAAAAGAAATATATAAATATATAAATGTATATACTAATTATATATACTTAATTCTTTAAGACAAGGAAAAGGACACATGCAAGCTGAAAAGGTGACCTAGCTCTAGAAAACCTTTTGAAATTGACACTTAGGTCAATACCTAATTACTAATTAAAGATTTAGATTAACCAAGACTCCCAGCCAGCACTATCATCTTGGGCCTCCCACAAAAACCGTTAGAAGATCCAACCTCGATCCCGGTTTTCATGCCAACAAATCCGTAGACACAACCTAAACACCCATAATCTAATTAGATTCAAACCATAACACTTCTTTCCGATCAACAACTTTCATCAATCATATCTCTTTATTTGTAGATAATTTAGTAATAAGTAATTATTACCAATTGTAGTTAAAAGTCGTAGCTTGTAGAGATAAATTAATGATGATTGAGCATCCAATTGTAGATGCATTTCGAAGTTATGATATTTCTTTCTTAGATCTAGATTTGTGTGTGTGTTATACCTTATTTTGTAGCAGTATTTAAATAACTCTTAACATGTGGAGCGTACTCTTATATCCATGGTTAACGACGTACGAAACTTAGGTTTGCTAAATTCCGCACGGAGCGCACTCTAGTTAAGCAGGATAAACGCAAGTTAGAATTATTCAAATGATATATTGGGTGTTTTTAAATAGCTACTCTACGGAGCGAACTCGTTTACCCTTGCCTTATTAACGTTACGAAAACTGGCTTTCTTTATTTACTCTTCAATAACAATATATATATATATGTATGTGATCTGCATAGCCAAGTTTCCCCACGGAGCGAACTCTCAATTAAAGGAGGGTAAAAACGTAGATAAGCCATTCAAAACATAAGTTTGAAGACGCATGTTTTGTGTGTAGCGTGCCGAAGCATTTTTCAATATCATAACCAATAATGCTGTTTGTAGAATTATTCAATATCTGTAACGTTGTTTGTGAAATCACAAATACATATTGTTGCATGTAAACCATGAATAAGTATTGTTGCATGTAAATACAATTAAGTATTCGTTACGTGCAATAAGCACGATATAATTAAAGTTGCGTGTTAAAAAAAACACGAGCTTGTGTGAAACACAATGTATGAATTCCATCTAAATGTTCATAGTTCATAAATAAACTGACATACATATATTAATGTGCGTATCTAGTCCATATTCTGCCTTATTTAGTTTAATAGTTTTAGAGTATTTGGCAGACAGACTGTCACACAATATGTATGTTTCAAAATCAGTTCGTCAGCTGGTCAAAATTAATACAAAACAGATGGACACTTGACTTATGTAGGTCAAAGAATGTCCTTTAATTTCTCAGTTGCATATAAACAAAAGAAGACTTGTTCCTTAATAAACTTGCAATGAAATAATTATTCATGTTTTAGTAAGATTTTTCAGATTCGTTTTGTCAGTCAAACAAGTTAAATCAAATTAGAGTCAGTCAGGTTATAAAGTATATCATTAAATAAATGGAGAACATTCTCACAATATGTAAACACACCCTAAACTATTCCGACCAAAACTAACTTTATAATAATTCTACCCAAAAACTAAACAAATTTGATGACTCGTTCTCTCCTGCTAAAAAGGAAAAAATGATAAAACAAAGAGTTAAAAATCCTAAAGTGATACAAAGTTTAGAGACTTTCAACGACGAAACTCAGCATTCTTCTTTGTAAGTAGATGTAATAATCCTCGCCCCTAAATTGTTAATTCGTGAACACCATAAATAAATTAGATATATATATAATAAGATAAAAAGATACTTTAAATACTTAAATACTTCTGTTAGCGACACTGACTTTACAATTCTATTAATTCACTTCACTTGCACTATTTAATGTCACTCGCGGCGAATCTCTGTAATTGAAGTTATTAATACACATTTACTTTGGAACTAAAACTTAACAAAGACTCTCCTAATTCATTCAGAGATATGTTCGCGGTTCTGAAATCTTCGCGATTCAGACTCCTCCGTAATTTTCAACTAACGCTCTCACGGCCCGAGCCTAACTCTTCGCGACAGGAGTCAGACTCCTCCGTAACCGTTAACCGATTCCATCGCGACCCAAGCTTCAACTCTTCGCGACTAGAGTCAGACTCCTTCGTAATTGTCAACCGACGCTCTCACGACCCCAAGCCTCACTCCTCGCGACCCAAGCTTCAACTCTTCGCGACTAGAGTCAGACTCCTCCGTAACCGTTAACCGATTCCATCGCGACCCAAGCTTCAACTGCCCCCAAAATCCAAGAATTTTCAAAACAGCTCAGCTCTCATCGATTCCCATGAAACGTTACCCCACTTCATAAGGCCATTATTCAAAGAATTTATTGGTTTTGTTACACTTTTGTTTTTACTAGTCTGAGAGACTTAAAGATTCCGTGCTTTTAGAATTTTGCTAACGAATTAAATTTAACCACTAATATTTTGAACCTTATCTTATATTAGTTAAAATCGATAGACATTCAACATGAGTTGAATCTGGACTTTGTATTGGACTTCAAGTACAGGAAATGTTCTCAGAGTTGTTCCAAAACACTCCATGAAACTCAATAAATTAACTTTGAACGTAAATTAGTCCCACTTAAATAGAAAGAAATGGCTTTGATTTTACAGATCATGTTATTTATACATTTGAAAGAGATGAAGGTTATTTTCAAATTACAAAACAAATAGTTACACCCTTTGTACATACTTGTTTATACTGCTTTATTGATAAAACTATTGTTAATTCTATTTATAGATAGATGACACAATTATATATAGGTAAATGATATATATATTTACTGAAATCAAGTATATGTGAGTATAGACGTCATATACGACGGTTACAGATCGCCCCTTGATGTCTGAGATTTTATTTTCGAATGAAAAGATAAAATCGAAAACATCAGAACTAAAATGTCAGCTATTTATTACCAATATCTTTGAATTTAATCAACTTTGTTTCTTATTAGAATCTGGTACAATAATTTCAGCCCTAATAATTACCCTAAGTAATTTATTAGTCATGAACACTTTATAGCATAATTAGATTCTCAATGGACTTTGTTCATCATTTCTCAGCAATGAATGGAGCGGTGGCTATGCATGTCTCCTGACTTACTTAAATTATCCCTTTTTTTTAACTCTAATCCTTATTAACATAAAATCTTAGAAATGTGCATGTGTGGTGTGTATTTAAACCAGGCTTTATATAACTCAAACATAAGAAAAATAAGCAATCACAAAACAAGTCTGAATGGAACAGTATTCCCATCTCCAGTACACGACAGGTCCGAATTCAAAATCCTATGGGATCCTAGTTTGTGAGACTAGAACTTTTAGAAGAAAATTAATAGAACTTACATTCTGTTATCAACCACAGGAGCATTACCTAGATAAGCTCAGTCTTTAACTAGAAAGTATGTAATATCTACCCTTTTTAAACTCACACCGATCACCGGATTCTGAACTTACTGTCTCATTTAACTTATCGTTAAACTGCCCATTCCACAAACTAAAGAGATTATGTAGTACCAGGAGACTGTAAAGTTGCCGATTTTAGAATTGTTCATACTAGTAGAGTATTAACCAATTTGTAATTGTCGACCAGTATCTATAAAATTGTTGACTCTAATCCTAACTCCAATGTCTATACAAAATGGTTATTTGTTCCGTGTAATGTTCCTTAGATTGTATGCCAATAAGGTATTTACACAATATCCGATATACAATACACCAAAGACTACTCACATACTCCGATAACTCACATGCTCATAAACATTTCACTAATGTCATATTACATACCATCTTTGATTTATTAATATCAAAACATTACGTAAACTATTAACTTAAGAATATATCAATAAATATTATTATTATCCTTTGATAAAGACAATCAGGTATTAACCCAACCACGGATCCATCACTACTAATGGGATAAAAACCTAGACCACACAAAAAATAAGTAGTATGATCAATTTACCTTTGGAGTTGGAATTGACATTCATAAAACAAAATAATATTTTAATAACTTTTGTCTAATTCTATAATTTAATAATAAAATCTCATGAACATACAAACAAATAACTTCAAATATTCTTACGCTCATAATTGAGTGAATAAGTCATCCACTGCGTTTGACATATCGCGCAGCTCGAACTCTATGCAAAAAATACAAACATCTGTTTTGGTCTTGACCCATATAACACAGCTGTTGTTTTAATAGGAACAGTAACCGTCCTATTTTTTAAGAAATAGACAAAATATAACAATCTCACAATATAATTTTGATTTTTTTGCATATAATTAAATAAAAACTTAAATATTAGTAAAGAATATAAATAAATAAAGAGCGTGATTTATATTTTTAAAGATCATTTCGACTCTCTTTCAAATATATAAACAACAATTTAAAATGGAAGTTTGTAGTTACATTGCATTCAAAAATCAATGTTAAAGTCAAGTTAATTAAAGTCAATTTATCTAAACTTTTGAATATTTAGAAGTTACAATTTACAGTGTATAATTATATTTAGCAAACGTGAACTTCGTTTTTTATTATCTATTTGGTCTCAATAAAATGTAAAACTCTAAATGTAAAACTACTTAATGATTCCTAGCGATCAGTTGTACTTAAATAATCATGTCACATATTTACAAATCTCAGCTGACTAAGATGTCAGTACTACCTCCGTGTTTCCAATTATTCCCGTCACGCGGCGTCTACGCATCCCTACGAACTTGTGACAAAAACGCCACCTATTCGCAAACGACTGAAGTATCACCTAAACAAACGTACTTCGACCGTGTGGTATAATCCCTGTGCGTTACGTAACTTTGAACACATTTGATTACCCTCCGTCAGATGTCGCCAGTGAAATATGAACCAGTGAAATATGAACCCTCAAAACGCCATCTATCTGCACACGACTGAAGTATTACCTAAATCAACAAACGTATTCGACCGAGTATTGGAATCAAGCGCGTTACGCAACTTTGAACACAATTGATACTACCCTTCGTCAGATGGCGCCAGTTGTCATGGACCCTCATATTTTGATCTAAATAATATACTTTAATACCGACGTTAATGTGCTAATCAATTATGTTAAGTAAAACAAATTTCTAGTATTTAATTATCATTATGAAATATATTTTTTTAACATTAATTTACATAATACTATTTATGCGACATTAAAAACTGTAAAGTGATTTGTTTCATTTCCACTAATAGAAAGGCAGTTAAAACATACTCTAGTATTTTAAATAGCTTTCGTTTATAATGAAATAAAACAGTAATATTTGCAAAGCTTAATAACAAAATGAAATACTAATAAAGGAAATAAATAGCAAATCACAAATATTTATATTTATGTTTCATATGACAATAGAGGCCTAACGATTAACAACTAGGCCAACAAAGCGTTCCTTTGGGAAAGGCCTACGTCCAACAGTGGACGTTTAGAAGCTAATTCGACAACAACGCGTCCCTTGTGACTTAAAAAAAATTATAACACGAACGAAACCAATAAATAGCCAAGCATCACACGTTTGCAGGAATGTGGTCAAAAAAAGTGTGGCGTCGAGACGACACTTGAGATTGTTTCTAAATTCATACTTTTGAATTTTAGGCCCTGCAGATTAGTTTGTAGTGCAACCATATGTGAAGCTAAGGGTCGACGGTTCGAATCCTTCTCAGTAAAAACATTTGTTAAATCAGTATTTGTTGTTGTATTGTATCTAAATGTAACTAGTATTTATATGCTTATATCCACTGTCCGATACCCATAGTACAGGCTTTGCCTAATTTGGGTTTAGAATCATATGTCCGTGTATGTACATACTATATATTATTATGTTTATACTTTTAAATTGTATAGTTTTAAAATAAAAATATTTTTATGACGTACGAATGAATAGGTTGATATTACCTAACGATTTACCTACATTGTGTAATGTTTTTAAAGTTAGTTTAGAAGAAATATTAAAAAGTAGTAACCCAAATACTTTTTACACGTAACTGAATTAATTTAATCCAGTTTTTAATGACGTATCATCCTGACGTCACGGCACCACTGTAGTAAAAGCATCAACCTCTCTATTAATAAAATAGATACAGTTAACGATCCCATACATACCTATTACTTGAACTAACCTAACAATAAATTAATAATGGCCTTGAAATAAAATCGTCTAATTATCGTTTGTGATCGTCTAGTACAGAACCCTTTACGTTGTTGTTTAATTAAATAAGTATGTAACGCAATCATAATTATCGTATCTAAATTAAGAAACAAAAACAATAAAAATACACTTCACATAAAATAACATCAATATAAAAACACGATAAATAATAAAATCATGCGACTTATCTGAAACCAGTCCAGTCACAATGAATCTGGTAATTTTAATGTCCGCTTCATGCGCCAGTCTCCGATACGCAGCTGCTCTTCTTTCTTCGTGGCCACATATTAAACACTTTCTGTCATTATTAAATAACACTTTCTATAATAGAATATACTATTAAAAGAAATATATAAATATATAAATGTATATACTAATTATATATACTTAATTCTTTAAGACAAGGAAAAGGACACATGCAAGCTGAAAAGGTGACCTAGCTCTAGAAAACCTTTTGAAATTGACACTTAGGTCAATACCTAATTACTAATTAAAGATTTAGATTAACCAAGACTCCCAGCCAGCACTATCATCTTGGGCCTCCCACAAAAACCGTTAGAAGATCCAACCTCGATCCCGGTTTTCATGCCAACAAATCCGTAGACACAACCTAAACACCCATAATCTAATTAGATTCAAACCATAACACTTCTTTCCGATCAACAACTTTCATCAATCATATCTCTTTATTTGTAGATAATTTAGTAATAAGTAATTATTACCAATTGTAGTTAAAAGTCGTAGCTTGTAGAGATAAATTAATGATGATTGAGCATCCAATTGTAGATGCATTTCGAAGTTATGATATTTCTTTCTTAGATCTAGATTTGTGTGTGTGTTATACCTTATTTTGTAGCAGTATTTAAATAACTCTTAACATGTGGAGCGTACTCTTATATCCATGGTTAACGACGTACGAAACTTTGGTTTGCTAAATTCCGCACGGAGCGCACTCTAGTTAAGCAGGATAAACGCAAGTTAGAATTATTCAAATGATATATTGGGTGTTTTTAAATAGCTACTCTACGGAGCGAACTCGTTTACCCTTGCCTTATTAACGTTACGAAAACTGGCTTTCTTTATTTACTCTTCAATAACAATATATATATATATGTATGTGATCTGCATAGCCAAGTTTCCCCACGGAGCGAACTCTCAATTAAAGGAGGGTAAAAACGTAGATAAGCCATTCAAAACATAAGTTTGAAGACGCATGTTTTGTGTGTAGCGTGCCGAAGCATTTTTCAATATCATAACCAATAATGCTGTTTGTAGAATTATTCAATATCTGTAACGTTGTTTGTGAAATCACAAATACATATTGTTGCATGTAAACCATGAATAAGTATTGTTGCATGTAAATACAATTAAGTATTCGTTACGTGCAATAAGCACGATATAATTAAAGTTGCGTGTTAAAAAAAACACGAGCTTGTGTGAAACACAATGTATGAATTCCATCTAAATGTTCATAGTTCATAAATAAACTGACATACATATATTAATGTGCGTATCTAGTCCATATTCTGCCTTATTTAGTTTAATAGTTTTAGAGTATTTGGCAGACAGACTGTCACACAATATGTATGTTTCAAAATCAGTTCGTCAGCTGGTCAAAATTAATACAAAACAGATGGACACTTGACTTATGTAGGTCAAAGAATGTCCTTTAATTTCTCAGTTGCATATAAACAAAAGAAGACTTGTTCCTTAATAAACTTGCAATGAAATAATTATTCATGTTTTAGTAAGATTTTTCAGATTCGTTTTGTCAGTCAAACAAGTTAAATCAAATTAGAGTCAGTCAGGTTATAAAGTATATCATTAAATAAATGGAGAACATTCTCACAATATGTAAACACACCCTAAACTATTCCGACCAAAACTAACTTTATAATAATTCTACCCAAAAACTAAACAAATTTGATGACTCGTTCTCTCCTGCTAAAAAGGAAAAAATGATAAAACAAAGAGTTAAAAATCCTAAAGTGATACAAAGTTTAGAGACTTTCAACGACGAAACTCAGCATTCTTCTTTGTAAGTAGATGTAATAATCCTCGCCCCTAAATTGTTAATTCGTGAACACCATAAATAAATTAGATATATATATAATAAGATAAAAAGATACTTTAAATACTTAAATACTTCTGTTAGCGACACTGACTTTACAATTCTATTAATTCACTTCACTTGCACTATTTAATGTCACTCGCGGCGAATCTCTGTAATTGAAGTTATTAATACACATTTACTTTGGAACTAAAACTTAACAAAGACTCTCCTAATTCATTCAGAGATATGTTCGCGGTTCTGAAATCTTCGCGATTCAGACTCCTCCGTAATTTTCAACTAACGCTCTCACGGCCCGAGCCTAACTCTTCGCGACAGGAGTCAGACTCCTCCGTAACCGTTAACCGATTCCATCGCGACCCAAGCTTCAACTCTTCGCGACTAGAGTCAGACTCCTTCGTAATTGTCAACCGACGCTCTCACGACCCCAAGCCTCACTCCTCGCGACCCAAGCTTCAACTCTTCGCGACTAGAGTCAGACTCCTCCGTAACCGTTAACCGATTCCATCGCGACCCAAGCTTCAACTGCCCCCAAAATCCAAGAATTTTCAAAACAGCTCAGCTCTCATCGATTCCCATGAAACGTTACCCCACTTCATAAGGCCATTATTCAAAGAATTTATTGGTTTTGTTACACTTTTGTTTTTACTAGTCTGAGAGACTTAAAGATTCCGTGCTTTTAGAATTTTGCTAACGAATTAAATTTAACCACTAATATTTTGAACCTTATCTTATATTAGTTAAAATCGATAGACATTCAACATGAGTTGAATCTGGACTTTGTATTGGACTTCAAGTACAGGAAATGTTCTCAGAGTTGTTCCAAAACACTCCATGAAACTCAATAAATTAACTTTGAACGTAAATTAGTCCCACTTAAATAGAAAGAAATGGCTTTGATTTTACAGATCATGTTATTTATACATTTGAAAGAGATGAAGGTTATTTTCAAATTACAAAACAAATAGTTACACCCTTTGTACATACTTGTTTATACTGCTTTATTGATAAAACTATTGTTAATTCTATTTATAGATAGATGACACAATTATATATAGGTAAATGATATATATATTTACTGAAATCAAGTATATGTGAGTATAGACGTCATATACGACGGTTACAATGTATATGTTACCGAGACGTAAATAGCGTTGGTTTTCATAGGCATATCTCTAGAGCTCTTATAATTCCGAACGGTCGCGCATTCTACAACCATAGTCACCGCTATAGCATTTCAGTATTATCTGAAGTACGAAGAGCTGTATCCATTTCTTTTCTGTGATCGATGTATATTTTCCTTCAAAGTTTATGCCTGTTTTTTTTCTTTTCAAAATTCCAAATTATTCGCATGTTTTGCATTTTGGTTTTTTTATTACTGAGTTTAATGAAGGCATTTTGGTAATGACTTTTTTTACTAAGTACAGTCGGCAAATATAGATTTCTTTCCAATAAAATTTTCTCAAAATTAGATTGTTTTCTTTAATTTCCATAAGACATTTGCTGGCTGTATTTTTTTTTGTTATTTCTACTGAAGGTGCTTGTACACTGGCAATAAATTCACTGCAATTTCTGGCTGTAAATTTTTTTAACTGTGTTTGCCAGACGATCGCTCCGCAATCAAAAATATAGCCATAATACCTGGTATTATGTACTTCTGTTTCGCTTTGAAGTACACGTGCTATTCTTTTCATTTATGTCTAACTCTGCCGCTCCAGAGCTCCGCTGGTGGATAATTTTGCAGGCAAATATTGCAGTAAAACTGTTGCCAGTTTAGAACCGCCTCAAGGAATTTAAATTGAGCATTCAGAGTCGGTTCTTAACCAGCCTAATCTACGTCCACTGCTGGACCTAGATCTTTATTTATGTAGGTGTAATTGTTATTTATATGCATGAAATCTTTTCACAAATGAGTGGTAGTCTAGAATGCTGACAAAATATATTTTTTTTATGAAAAAAGGGAAAACATAAAATATTTTATCACTTTTTAAAAAAAAAAAACATTTAGTCAGCATGAAAATAAAATGTACACTGAATGATCAATTTCCATTGCCTTTTTTTAATCTGTGACTATTTTCTTTTGTCTATGTGCATGTGTTTAAAAATAGACTACTAGAATGTTTGTTACCTTTGTAGTCGATACGACAGATTTCTTGAACGCCGAGCGAGCTCACGCTGAGCGGATCAAAGGTCAGTTCTCACAGCCACGGTGTCTTGGGGTCTTCTAATTGGCATGCGATGGTACAGTCGACTCGGGAAGTAGTTCGCCATTGTTAGGACGAGAGTCGTTTGCGAGCGCTTGCTGCATAGTGTCGAGAGATCATACTCTCTGTTATTTCGTTGTTGTAAATCATGCATTGTTAATTAGTCATGAACAGACATCGGAATTCTCGGAACACGATTAAACGTCACACGTCGTAATTAATCCTTAAGCCCCCGGTATATAATATACCGGGGGCCGTAGTCTAATAGCCGTGTGGTTTCCGGTAGAGTAGAATATGACCACTCCAACTCTTCCCGTGGATGTCGTACAAGGCGACTGAGGGAATACATTATAAAACATCAACCAGGCCTCGCCAACCAGTCTGGCCAGCGCGGGGAGTGTAGGCCAAATCCTCCGCCTGTCTCCGGCAGATGAGAGAGGGTTGTGCTCCTGCAGTGGAGACAAAAATAACCTGATGATGATAGTCGATTCGAGTGGATAAATAGTAATCCCTATATGACTTTTAATCGTGCCTTGAGAATTCCGAAGTCTTCGCATGATCTATCAAAGCCTTATATTTGAAAAAAAAAGCAGGCAGAAAGCCGTCTGTAGAGCGAGCGCACGCGAATTTTTTTTTTTTTGGCGAACCACTTT
The DNA here is from genome assembly GCA_947086405.1 of Esperia sulphurella. Taxonomy (NCBI): domain Eukaryota; kingdom Metazoa; phylum Arthropoda; class Insecta; order Lepidoptera; family Oecophoridae; genus Esperia; species Esperia sulphurella. Next base: position 1,338,571 of record OX352284.1, read on the forward strand.
CATAGCCCACCGTACAATAAAGGCTCTCGCACATAGCTGCGATGTCGGAATGGCATGCGTTTGGGCACAGCGGCGGGATTTGCACTTGGAGGTAAAACTTAAAGCTTGACTCGACGCCACTAGCGTATGCAGCAAATATTGTGGTGAATGCCTTAGAAAGCAGAAAGAGATCGAATTGAATAAGTTAATCTTGGTAATTGCAAGTAATATACAGGTTGCCTCCCCAACCCGTCTGGCCAGCGCGGGGAGTGTAGGCCAAATCCTCCGTCTGTCTCCGGCAGATGAGAGAGGGTTGTGCTCCTGCAGTGGAGACAAAAATAACCTGATGATGATACAGGTCATACCATGAAGGGAAATAATTTTAGTCACCTCAAAGTTTTTACCTTCATGATTGACACTAATTGGTTATTCAATTAGTGTCAATCATGATATATTCTTTATGACACAATTTTCAAACTAAATATAGTTAAAAATTTTGCGTACAAAGGCGAGTTTATCTCTAAATGAGTTCTGTTCCAGCTAACCTTACAGGGTGTGAGACAAGGCACTAAGAGCGAGGGGGGCAAAAATACTACATAATAACTAAATATCTACTTTACATATAGTTATTCTAATAAATAAAATCGTAAACTTCGCGTGTCTGTACGTTGAAGATATTTGCAAAAATAAATTTGGGCGTATAAGGATAAGCAACAGAACACATTTCGATCATTTTTGAAATTTTTGCCTGTATGTCTGTGAGTTTGTGCACGCATCACTTAAAAACTACTGAACGGATTGTGATGGACTTTTCACAGAAACATGGGGCTTAACCTAACTTAACATTTAGTTTTTATTTCATCGTAATCGATTTACTCAATCAAAAGTTATTGACATTTTTAGTTTTCAATTACATTAGTAGGTAAGGTTAGTATGCAATATATTGCAAATAATAGTATTTCCGTACTATTCAGATTGCGATGAGTTTGGATTACATTTGGAGCTGGTAGTGGGAATTGGAGTGGGAGTGGGAGCGGGATTGAGAGTGAGATTGAGAATCTGAGTGGAAGTTGGATAGGGAGCGAAAGTGGGAATGGGAGCGGAACCTGTAGTCCACACGAGCGGAGCCGCGGGCACAGCTAGTAAATATAATAAACATACATAATACATACATGAAGAACTAACATTAAAACTTTGAGGTGACTTATGAGGTGTGGAAAATTATTTTCCTTCATGGTATGGACCTTTGGTATAATGAGAATTTGAGCAAAATTTTTTTATTACTCTACGCGCTAGTGGCGCCGCCAAGCGGCCAGAAGTTTTACCTCACACTGGCATGGCTAATTCTTATATCGCATTATTTCTTCTGTCACTAACTAATCCTCTAGCTTCCAACTTCTCAACCTCTTCTTTTCCTCAATCATACCTCTGGGTACTGTTTTATGTAGAACCTCTCCTCGTCTTCGGGTCTCCACAGCCAGCCAATCAGCGGCAGCAACTCGTTTGTCCAGGATGCTAAGAACGTCGCACTTCCTGCATCATTATATTAGCCTTGAGACGTCCACTGCTGGACATAGGCCTTGTCTAAATGGAGCCACTGTTCCTCCGCCCTCCGTATCCAGCCGCTTCCGGCCACCTTCTTCAGGTCGTCGGTCCATCTGGCGGCATTGGATACAACATAAAATGATTTGATTTTTTTGTTCGCATGCAGTTCAGAGTTGTCACTCCTAAAGGGAAAAGTCATTGAAAAATAACCGACGAATTGAGAACCCCCTCCTTTTTTTGAAGTCGGTTAAAAAACGGTGCGTGAGAAGGTTGATAGATGTGAGTGAGGCTAGTGAGGTGTGTCAGGATCGCGCACAGTGGAGATACATAGTCTCTGCCTCCCCTTTTGGGACCAGGGCGTGAGCATTATGTATGTATGTACGATTTTTCATGTTCAGTGGGGGAAATCACCCATTAACATTTTCCTATGGGCCGAAAGTGTTGTATGACAAAATTTACTCAATATTTTAATCATTTTCTTTAGATTTCTGGAACTCAATTACAAATATGGAAAGTAAATGAAAATCCCACCATACATACATACATAATGCTCACGCCTTGGTCCCAGAGGAGTAGGCAGAGACGATGTATCGCCACTTTGCGTAATCTAATGTCGCAAAGCGACTTTCCTTCGCCCGCTTTTCGCCCCGTGATACCCCTTGACGTGATGTGTTGCGAACAACATCGCCGCCTTGTTGAGGTACCACGATTAGCAAGGGAAACAATTGTCTACCTCGTCAGAGCCGTTGAAAATTCCACCAAATAACTATAATTTCCTGTGACGTAGCGTGTCACCCGGCCAAGATATATTTCTTACCAATGGAGTATTTCTACCAATTCTAGCTAGAACTTACATTGCCCAAGAACCTCGGCGCGATCCCAACTTGCTCTCCGACGACGAGGTGTTCCTCGACTCCGCCGCGTCGATGACGTCAGATATGACCACGGGGATGACGTCGGGGGTGACGTCACCGGTGCAGCCTATAGTAGTTGTGCGGTCGCAGCACGCTATAGTCCACCAGACTGTCGTTAGAGGTGAGGGGGGCAGATAGGTTATGGAGAGTGGATTGTCTTTTCATATAGAATTTAAGGAGAGAGACTTTGTTTTAAGGGTCATAGGTACCATTTTGTGTTGTCTTTTAGAGTGAACAGGGTAGCCACGACAACAGACTATTACCTAGAAGGATCACCACAAACTGGCTGCGTTTGAACTGCCAGACAGCTGCAAAATTACAGTTTTTGTGCGGTTGGTATAACTGCAAGCTGACTGCCGCAGTCCGCTGGCATGCAAACAGTCTGCCAGCTAACTGCAATAGAACTATGTATATTGCAGTTATATCGCGGGTTCGAATCCCGCTAGGGGCAATGTTCGTATGATGAATATGAATGTTTGTACCCAAGTCTTGTATGTTTTTATATTTATTTAAGTGTGTGTGATCGTTCTTGTAACCATAGCACAGGCTCTGCCTAGTTTGGGGACTGGATAATTGGTGTGAATATCTGACATATTTATTTATTTATTATTGCCATTACTCCAACTGCATTAGGACTGCTTTGCAACTGTGCAGCTAGCTGGCAGCTAGTGTGCGGTCGTTACTACTGCACGCGGACTGCGGCAGTAGGTTTGCAGTTTTGATGCAGTTATGCTAACCGCACAAAAGCAGTTTTGCAGCTGGCTGGCAGTACAAGCGCAGCCATGTGGTGACCCATCTAGGTAATAATATGTTGTCGTAGCTAAAAGAGAACAGGTACAATGGCGGAATGAGAAAGGTACTTCAGTTTGCAAACTGTTGCATCGAAAATTATGTCGAATTGTTTGACAGCAAAGTTTAAATTTAGGTGTCATGTCTGTGATACTGACAGGATCGATTCGGTGAAACAGTAACTGTTTCTGGCACTGGTACAAGCTAAAATAGATCTTAACGTATGTACAAATAGCAAACGAAACCCCCATGCACCTCCTGTGCGAGTGTGGACCCCTGGTGCGCAAAAGAAATACACACCTGGGTAACTACTTGCTACGCCCTGACGAAGTAAAACAACTCAGTGCTAAAAGCATTGTGCAGTTTCTAACTGCTGCAAGGCTTAGCACGGCACTGTAGTATGGTGGCGATCACAATAGACCAGAAATGCAGCAGCGATACAGGGTCTAGACTGAGACCTCGAAATAGCCCCAACTAGAATAATAAATGCCATCTACCGCAGCTTAATGTTTATAACGCAGAAACTGGTCGCTCATTGCCATGTATTCATAATGGTCGCGTTAACGCCAGCCATGCATGAATGTGATAGATAGATAGATAAACTCTTTATTGCACACAAATTAAGGCTAACAATAAAATAGGTACAGATTTTTGGAAAGTGTACAAAGGCGGCCTTATCGCTTAAAGCGATCTCTTCCAGGCAACCTTTCTGAAGGAAAATTGTGAGAGAAAAAGCTTTTTAAGGCGTTCTTTAAACACATGCAATGATTTAGATTGACGAATCTCACTTGGAAGAGAATTCCATAAGTGGACCGCTGTAACAGCAAAAGAGTCTGAATAATAATTCGAACGACAGCAAGGGACCGATAGTATGTGAAACAAAATGTAAACAAAACAATGTCGACTTAGTTCTCAATGTATCAAAAGGTTGAAATAAATGAGCATGAGTATAAGTAATAAGTAATAGTGAACAAATAGACGAACCTTTTCATACCGCCAGTGTATAAGAGACGTTGTCTTCAAGGGTTGTAGGTTGTATTGTCCTTGATTAATAGAAAATCTCATCAAAGGTACTAATTTTGTGTTGTTTTCACGTGACGTTTGTCGTTGCTTGAAGGATTTTGTTGACATTAATAGGACTTTGTGTTGTCTTTGTTTATAGGATTTAAATTCGATCTCTGTTGTCTATTGTAGGTACTAATATGTGTTGTCTTGGCTAAAAGGGTTCTGTAGGTTTTGTCTCATACTTTTTCCTATGGTGGTCGGGTTGTTGTCCGTTGTTGGTATAATTTTGTGTTGTCCTTATGCCTGTTGTTATCTAATTTCTTTACACAAATAATTTGACAGCTCTAAAATAAGCGCTTTCGTGTGAAGAGAGGTTATTTTGAAGATAACTAATAGCCAGTTGTAGCTATGCTTTTAATTTTAGGTTTAATGTTTGCTATATTGTAGAATACTGGAGTTAATGCTGCGATTTTTAATGAATTCTATGTCTCCAGTGAAAATGCTGATTTAAGGATCTATTTTGATGATTTTTTATATTGTTCTGGTTTCTTTTCTTCAAAACTGTTCAATGTTCTTTCATATTCATGTAAAATTTCATTAAAGAACCATTGAACCGTTTACAATAAATTAAAAATCAGAACATTTAAAAGCATCATTATCACTGGAGGCACAGAAAGAACTATACATTTATGCACTGTCTTGATCAAATAACATAATTTAATACCCTGGTTGGTAATGATGGCTATCAACTACCACCCTTATACTTCCCGCCAGACGGCTCTACTGTGAAGTGAGATATATCTGAACAAGTCCGAAGTTTTAGGGCCACAAAAACGCTGCGATCTGCGGTAAACACGCTGTCCGATATGACAGAGACGCAATTATAGAAGATAGAGCGAGATAGGCAATATGCTTCTCATATAGATTCTGTCAAGTACCAGGACCGCAGAACGCAGCGGTGGTTTACTAAAGGCGTCAAAGTTACATTCGCTGAAGAAGTTTCTAAAGCACACAGCAGTAAGTCTTACTGTATAGTGATAAAGTCTAAATAGGCATGACAGTTAAATATCACTTCCCGGTGAATGCTAATGGTAGCCCTCACGCACGCTTGCTACTAACACTTGTATATGTTCGCTTGTTTGTCCCGTGCTTGCAGGTACAAAACTAACGCCGGAACATGTTCCTCATAACGAAGCCTTGTCCACAAGCAAAAGAAACCTACACGACTATTCCCGTACTACAAACTTTGATAATGTCGTTAAAAAATTCGATTCGCCCGAAAGCAGTGAGGTTGACACTAAAAAACAACACCCTAAATGCAAAGTCAGCTTAAATTCCCGTCTAGAAATTAAATGTGACCCTTTAGACTTACATAACCCTGGTAATAATAGTAGTCGTTCAAGTTTGTATTCGATTCCGTCTATAGAGTGGGACGGGAGATTTAAATCGGAGTACATGCTACGTACCCAGTCTTTGCCTAGACAGAGAAGCAAAATTAACGATAACAAACTTTACAGAACTCGTTCCCACAGTGGATTTGTAAACACTCAACTGAAAAACCCCGAACCTCGTCACTACCATCTGCCAAAATGCCGCTCCTGCGGCGCGTCTAACGTCTCTTACACATGGGAGTTGACTAAAGAGGAGAAATTCAAAAGAGCTCCGACTTCGGTCTACTTCTCGGTAGACAATATCCCACTGAAATGTCTTGAAGAAGATTTTAACATTGTCAAAGTTACTGAGAAGGTCGTGCCTATATTTCAAATTGAGAAAGTCGATACAGAATTCGTTGAAAGTCAGGAATTTAACGAAGATAACTATTTTGGTGATATTGGAAACAGTTTTTCATCTGAAAATCAGACCATCATTGAGAGACCAGCAATAGTAGAACAAGATGACACTTTTACCGAAGAAACGCTCAAACTCGATTTAAATGAAGAAAAACCTGAAGAAGTTGATAAAACTGAGTTAGAGATTGCTGGATTTGTGCCTGTAGTAAACAGTAATGGTGGAGACATGCAAAAGGACACATCTGTATCAACAGAAGGGGAATATCACAGTTTCACAGACGAAATGGATTTCGAAGAAGTTACATACATAAGTCCTGTTAAAGATCTGGTCGAAAAAGATATAAGAGACTACTCTGTCCCTATAGACTTTTACTGTGAAGACTACGGGAGAAAAGATGGTTGTCCAACTAAATCGCCCCTTAAAAAACGTGAAGGCACCAAAGGGAATATTTTGGAACCTATTATGGAGGAATCTAAGAGTTCTTATGGTGATGATTCTAGTAATTTGTCAGGTAATGATAAAATTGAAGTCAGTAGTGTTCAGAGTTGTCAAGATATAGCTATAAACTCTGAAGACATTATAGACCACAAAGAAATTGTTATAGACTACGATGGTATTGTGGTAGGAAAGCACAATGATTGTGACACAGAAGCACATGACTCTAACTCAGTAGTACAAGACATAGTTCAAAATGTTTACTTCAGATCTCTATCAGCGGTGCAACTGAAATTAGAAATTGTAAACTCGAGCCCAGAAAAGGTTACCAAAGAATGTCTTGAAAAAGAATATATACATTGTAAGCAGGACAGTTACTTTATAGCTGACGAAGACTCAGATATGACAACCAATGACGTAAAGAGTGTATCTACGTGTAATGCTGTCGAAACTGCTATAGACAAGTACTCGGAAACTGATATTGAGGACGTCGAATGTTTAGACACTTTAGACCAACAAATAATATTAGATTGCGTCTATGAAGACGTCTTTGAAATATTATCACTGGACGCTATTAGCACTGAAACGACCAAAACCGGTGTTTTCTCCGTTAACGACGATAACAGATCAAGTAGAGCAGGGTATAGTACATGTAGTTCAGGAATAGAATTACGCAGTTTCGATTCAACCGTCGAGTTTGAGAAATATGAGATAATCGCTGATGTTCTTGGCAAAATTTTGGATAAAATTGATATTGAATGCTTTAAGAGTGATGTTTTTGATATTTTACCTAAAGAACGAAAAATAGAAAGTCATTTTAATATAGAAATGCCATTAGAGCAAAACAGTGAATCTAAATTAATGAAGCAACCATACAGTTCTATAGAATCAAAACACACGACTGATACTGAAACGGAGAGTGATTCACGTTCAGATAATTTCGAAAAATTTTCAATCATGAAAATAATACAGGACATGGAGCTTAATATTAACCTAAATGAAACTGGTTGTACTGAAATAAGTGATACTGAATTTAATCCGAGTCAGAAAATAGTTGAAGCAGTACTGTATTACATTTTAGATGGGGAATTTTTCTTATTGGCTCAAAAAGCAAAGTTGAACAAAGAAAGGAAAGCTAAAAGGGTAATTACAGTGGTAGATACGGAAGATATTCTTTACACTGCCATACCTTTATGGTCAGATAACAATTCTGATAAACTAGAACTATTAACATCTGAAGATATAGAATATGAATATCATACAGATGTTAACAACCCAGAAGTTGAAACTATAAAAGACCTCGAAGTTTGTTTAAACAATGACGTCGCTGAGAAAATTAATGTTGTTTCTATTAAAGACTTAAAAATGTACCATATTTTGGATTCGGACAAGAAGGATTGCACAAATTTTGAAATTACTGGTTTGGAACTGGTAAATGATACGAGAGTAAGTCAAATTGTTGATTGCCAAAATTATGTGGACTTAGAATCAACAGAATTCAATACATACAATGAAATTGAAATGCCTCAAGGAAACCCCACTTTTACTATGGAACCTAGCTTAGATTCTACTGAGGTCCTAATTGCTACTTGCAATGCAGTTATAGCTACTATGGAGACAGTAACTTCTACTACCGATGCAAACATGCTTGCCTCTAACGACGAAGTTGCTCTCCGATCTATGGCATCTACTACCTCATCAAACGATGTTCCTAACATTCAAAATACTATTGCTGCAGCGGTAAATAGTGATACATTCGATATAAACTGTGGTATTTATGAGTTAAACGTGGAAGAAAATTCGGCGGTCGATTCCACAACATATATAGTATCTACAGATAACCCAACTACTGACCTGGATGTGGTTGAAATAGAATCAACTGACTGTAATATTCACAACAAAACTGAAGATGAAAATGACCACACTTACGAGGTAGCAGCAGAAATAATTTGTTCTTTACTCGAAAGGTCGTTAATTGAAGACTGTAAGGTCAGTTGTGAACAGTGCAAAGATGATGACGTCAGCAAAAGTGAGGATATAGATAATTTTCTATACGAAACATTTGTTTCAGCGAAAGATAAAGAAGACATGAACACTGCATTCGTTGCAGATAATATTCCTGATTATTTTAGCAGATCTTCGTCTCCAAACAGAGGGATGTCTGTTTTCGAAGTATGCACAGAGTCTCCAATCAAAAATCCCAACGACACATTCCTAGGCGAAGATTTGAGCGTGCTATATGAAAAAGATGATACCATTCTAGGATCGCCTTTCGTTAAGCAAGCGGGAGTTATATCTATGTCTCAAACTGAGCACAGTGGCGGGATAAAATACTGGTTATCGTTCGATGAAAGTTTCAAAGATAATGTAGACCGACCTGTATTCAGACCTATAAGGCAACTGGAAAACAAAATACCAAGTTTTGTCACAGTCGATTTTAGTAGTAACGATAACTCTTGCAATTCAAACTCAAAGCATTTCTGTGATGTCTTCGAGAAAGATCAAATCCGTCGCTCCAGCGTTTTGCTAGACGATTTCCACCAATCAGACGAGGCTAAGGAAGCCAATGAGAGCTTTGCATCTGCCTGTGCTACCGCAGGTTATAAGTCTTGCGAATCTGATGTTGATTCCAGATCTATTGGGAAGCGGCTGTTATATGACTCTAGAATTGATTTGCACACTAAATCTTCGAATAGGCAGTATAGTAGTTGGCCGCCCTTCGAGGACACTTTGTTTTATAGGATAATCTCGAAGTTTAGGATGTCGGAAAGCTTTGACCCGAATGATCTAAAGGAGATCCAGATTGATAGCAGCATATAAAACGTTGCTAGTTATTTTTGATATAACTGTCAGTTGAAACTTTTATAGTCAGTTCAGTAATTCAATATTATTGACGGAAACCGATATTTTCATAAGAGTCATCATTAAAAAGAAAAACATTTTGAGTTAGTGGATCACTAGTCAGTTTTCTGATCCGTCATTTTCGTTAATTCATCGGTTTCACCATTTCGTCAGTTTCGGTTGTTACGTCATTTTCGTAAAATCACTAAGTTCCTCATCCGTCAGTTTCGTAATCCGTCATTTTTGCTAATTCACCAATCGCGACCCGAAGTAACATAGCCAATAAAATATCACCTATGACCATCTTTCATTTTGATCGTCAGATCAGTGGTGCTGTTCTCTTAAATAGAAACTCACGTGAGAGTCCCACTTTAGTATCTTTACTCACTTCGAAACCTAATCCATTGGCATTCTGTAAACATTCTAGAACAAACATTCTGAAGTGACTTATTTGTTCCATTTCATTTCATTTATTTGCCATAATTTGTAGGTTCATACAACATATTATATTGGATATTTCTATATACTTAAAGTGCCTGTACAATTTTACCCCTTTAGGAGTGTAGCATATTTTTTTTCTGTCTACTTAGAACTACTTAGTACTATATAAAAAATTTAATTTAATTAATGAATAAAATTATAAATGGAAGATGTCACATTACTTATTGCTACTGCAAAACTCACTGATATCATAGGGACAGAGCTCAAGCAATAGCTCTTTGACTTTTTCAAGATTTTTTTTTTCTGAAATTCACTTTGATAGTTCTCTGAAATGTTTAAAGAATTACCAATGGATTAGGTTTCGAAGTGAGTGAAGTCACTTGAGTGAGACTCGCACGTGAGTTTATATTTAGCACTACTGTTCAGTGGTACCATAATATTGTCATCAAAATACGCAAGTATTTTTTCGATGACGGTAAATCCGAATTTGTAAACGAAATTGACGAGTAACCGAAACTGACGAATCAGAAAACTGAACAGTGATCGACTAACTAAAGATTTAAGCGGGACTCTATTCATACGCAAGCAATGGATATGTCAGGAAAGGAATTAAATTACAAATTGTTGGTATCATTAAAGGAAAGAATTATTAATAAAAAAAAGTTAACGTTTTGAAATACCGGTAAAAGTCAGTATCTTTCGGTCCTTGACGAATTTCAATTTAACAGTTTTCTGTTGAATAAAAGCTATTTTGGTTCGTTTTTTATACATTTTAAAGGAGGTAAGTGAAGGAAGATGTTAATTTTACGCGAAAATATAAGTTTGTAGCTGCCGGGAATGGTCGTGTACTTATTTTAAGTTGGTTTTAACTTAGATTTTTATCATAATGCATGTTAATTTTATGTGAGCTATTTTCAATTTTTTTTTGTTTGTCTTTTTGTGTTTTATGTAAATTGTAATTTGTTGTGTAACTCACAAAGTGATTCTTAAATATTTATACCGGTATTTTTGTTTTAGTCGAAATACCGTTTGCAAATATCTCGTCAGTTGTACAAGATTTGTTCTTAGCACTTCTTTTTGGTACCGATTTTAGTTAAATGGATAGATTTTCAATTCAGTTATTCTTTATTGCACATAAAAAAAATAAACAATAATAAAGTTACTTACATATGTACATCTAGGTGGTCTTATCGCTAAAAGCGATTTCTTACAGGCAATCATATGCTATGGAGAGTTAATAAAATTAAGAATTGAAATAAAGAGATTGGTCGATCGGTAGTTTTGAAGAACTCAAAAACTGTACCTCGTACCTGGGTGAATATGCGAGCGTTTCAACCGCCGTCGTTATCCTCCGCTTTAAAAGTTAGAAGAGGCAACACCAGTTCATCGTTTTTATTATTAAAAAAAGTTTCTGGTCCGCGTTCAGATTCTGCACAGGTGGGATATTTCATCATCATCATCATCAGGTTATTGTTGTCTCCACTGCAGGAGCACAACCCTCTCTCATCTGCCTGAGACAGACGGAGGATTTGGCCTACACTCCCCGCGCTGGCCAGACGGGGAGGGGAGGCCTGATTGATGTTTTATAATGTATTCCCTTAGTCGCCTATAAATATATAGATAGGTGAGATATTTTATTAAATATATTGTCTTTCATTAACTTTTGGGGGCGATAACAATGAAGGGGGTTAAAACGCTCGAATATTCACCCACCTGTTATTCAAAGTAGTTTTTTTATAATTTTCTTTGTGAGTTACACAAATATGTGTTTGTGTACGCATGCTTGTGAATTATTTTATCTTTTATAACTAAAACTGGAATTTTTATAAGGATTGTGGTGTTTTATTTCTGTTCTTCAGTAGTGTTTTAGAAAACGTCCTTGATGATGAATATTTCCTTTCGGGGAAAGCGAAAAAAGTTTTTTTTTTTTTAAGAATCGAATCACTCATCCATGGTTACGAATGTTATTTTTAAGTCTCTGGTTATGTGCTTTTTGTCTTTAATTTGCACTTTTGCATGATTGTGAAGCTTTCGGTTGGTTTCGGGAGAGAAGTGTTGTTCGACTAACAAGGGGTGAGTTACGCTTGCTGTTTCTTTAAAACACCATCATTTTTGGCGCAGGTTTTTTTTCCACTTAATTCTTAGTTTAATTTCTGTGCCACACAGGTAGACTCTGTCAAGTAATTGTACTTTTTTAAAATTCGTTTAGCTCTATAATATGCTGAACTGTGAAGTCATTTTGTACTATCTAACAGATCACGTGACATATTATAAGCATTACCCATGACGTATATAAGTTTGGTTTGGACATTTAGAGCTTATGAGTGAAAGAAGAGTGACAAAAGTAATATACAGTGCGAATGTGTAAGGAACTACAGCTAGAGGTCGTCCTAGGAGGACGTTCGAGGATCACATTGGTGAAGTCATCAACAAGGCTGGGGTCCGCAGTGAGGGGAACAAAAGGAGGTGCATGAAAAGGTTGATGAATGTGTGTGAGGCTAGTGAGGTGTGTCAGGATCGTGCACAGTGGCGATATATCGTCTCTGCCTACTCCTCTGGGACCAAGGCGTGAGCATTATGTATGTATGTCACATGACAAAATGGCTTTGTATTTCAGGGTATATTATCCGAAATGGTTACAGCTCTTGAACCAGCTATAAAATGTGTCAAGTCGAAGCTGCGCTTTTAAATTCGACAAAAAGTTCGGTAAAACGAAAATAAAATCTCTCTAGTGACTTGACACAGTGTACCTCTGTGGTGCAGACCGTTCAATTCACCATGGCGCTCCCTGTTACGCGAGGGGTAATCCGAACGTCAGTATGTTAGTGTGCGTATGCCCACATTGATGATTAGTGCGTAACGATAGAACTGACACAGTAACAATATAACGCATACAATGTAAAGTAATGGAATTAGAGAAGGAATGGGGCGTGCCGTGGTGAGCTGAATGATCTATAAATTAGATTAGATTAGACAACGATCTCTATGTACTACTAGATGGAGCGTTCCAAACAATCGCTCTGTTCCACGCAAGTAGCCGCAACTCTTTCACATTCACAATGAAACTTGTGCAGTTACTACGCAGAACATTTAATTATTTACTAAATATTGACATTATTTAACCGTGAATGTGAAAGAGTTGTGGCTACTTGCATGGAACAGAGTGATTGTTAGGAACGCTCCATCTAGTAGTACATAGAGATAGTTGAGATTAGATTTCTTTATTTCACATTACAAATTTTAATACATAGATTAACTTACGTAAAAGGTCAGAGTTAATGTGATCGTCAAAAAATAGTATACAAAATGTCAAAAATAATATACTATTTTGTATTGTAAGTACACATTGACTAGATGTATATACTTTCAATTATAGAGTGATGTGTGTACATAGTCCCATCGTAGTTAAATTCGATTGACATACTTTTATCATCATCAGCCTATATATACGTCCACTGCTGAACACAAGCCTCCCCAATAGAATGACACTCTTGGTGGGCTGTCCATTGGGCGATTTGCCATAATCACTACGCTTGGCAGGCGGATTGGTGATCGCAGTAATGATCTGAATATACACAGGAGAACGCTGCTGCCCCTCCCTGGTGCCATTTAGTCGCCACGGGAAGATTTTACAGACTTTACCTGCGAAAAATGTACAGTAGCTTTTCTTGGCAAAAATGCCTAGTGGATTGGTTATTAGACTAGAGCGTCAGAGCTCGTGGGTTCGATTCCCAGCAGGGACAGACAAGTTTCTAATTGTAACAATCCATCGAGGTGGTAATTTTTGACAATGATTCACATATACGAGGCTCTAACATTGTATACTGCCTAGTACTGCGATGTCCAACACGTCTGCCCAGCGTGGGCATTATGGCCAAACTCCTCTATGAGCTGCAACCAGAATCCACGGCCCCCTGTTCCCGGCAGCCCTGGCTGGATGGAGGACCGGGTGTGGTGGCGTTCATTAGGTAATGACTATGTCCAGCAGTGTACGCCTAAGATATGTGTCATCATAGCAGCCTATGTCCACTGCTGGACATAGGCCTTCCCCAATTGTTTCTGCTCATAGGGGAGTTTTGCCCAGGCCTCGCGCCGGTGCCGCTGTTGCCCGCCACCGGTCTGTGGTGTGCGTATATCAGCAGTGTGCACCGAGGTTGGCATTTGGAGCGCCGGATGTTTTAGCGCTCCTTTATCCACAACTTTGGACTTTATTAACATTTGTGGTCATTTCACAGGAGAGCATACGTTAAACGGAGACCATTCTGACGCGCACCAGAGCACATTCTCGCACAGCAGTAAAGAGGTATGTATTACAAACACTTTGCACTTGAGTAAGACTAAAACGAAACTAAAATGAACTCTCCTTCATTGGAAATACGGGAGTTTATAGTCTTTATTGCATACCAATTAAAGTTGGCACTGTGCGTGAAGCTGAAAATAAGGGAGCGTACTGTCAAACCGGCCTACTTTGCCCATGGCGGATAATTTTGCCCAAAATCAAAAAAATAACTAAAAGCCTTGACCAGTAAAGTAATTTAAGGAGATATAGTCATTTTGTAGATTAATTAATATTAATATGTGGGGACATTTCACACACGGCCACCTGATCCCAAACTAGGAGGAGCCTGTAATATGGGTATTAGACAACTGATATACATATATAAATACATAATTATACTTATATAAATAACATCCAGTCACAAGGCAAACACAAGCGCTCATCACACGAATGTTTGCCCTGGGCGGGATTCGAACCCGCGACCCCGGGCTTCGCAGGCACGTGTACTACCGACTAGGCTACGGGGCCGACATTGGTCAGTAATATTAGACATAAACCTGGCAACATAAATTACTGTTTAAGTTCCCAAGCTCACTAATTTGCCGCCGAGCGGCGCTCAGTCAGACGTGTGCAAAAATCTTAGTTGAGTAAAAATCATACTGGGCCCCATTCTGAAGGCACACATTTAAAATTTGACAGCGCTAAAATTGGTTTCGTCTTTATCTTCATAATACTGTGTGACAAGGATAGCAACAGTTTTAGTGCTGTCAAATTTTAACATTGTGCCTTCAGAATCGAGCGCAATGTAGGCGTTAAACGTCTCCCAAGTATGTAATATTATATTTTGAGATAACAGATTAATCACTGCACATTTATTTGCTATTATGAGCTGTATAGATGCATAAATCTTGAAGATAATAAAGTGGGCAAAGTTTTTACGAACTCGCGTGAACATTGCCGTGACAACATTGCCCACCGTAAAACAATGTTAGGGTTGACACCCAAATAAATGATTTTGAAGCTTAATTGGATTGTTTGAATGTATGCATGATAAAAAATATCTACTTTATTAAAATCGATGTCTATTATTTGCAAGCTGAATTTTGGAGAATCAGAATTATTCGTTCATTATTTTATCTTAATCGGTAGATGTATCTACCGATTTCGAAAAGTCAGTATTAATTTTAACTTTATCATAAAATGTGATAAATTCGATCAAATGTTCAATTTTCTTAACGTTCTCAGCGGCAGCGAACGGTGTGAACCTATCCACTTATGTGGTATATTTAAATCAGAGAATGTATGCTCTGAATGGGTAAATGATAGCTCTCGTGGATCAAGCTACAATCGGACGCGTTGGGGGTGGTCTAATTCTACATTTTTTAAACATTACTTCAGAACGTGCTCCCCGTTATACCACTCCGCTACTCGCCGTCCCCTTCCGCGACTAGTGAGCATATGTTTGAGAAATATCGCATTTTGTTCATCAAAATAAAAAATATCACTAATAATATCTAAATATGTTAGGTACTGAGTTACTAGAACAAATATTAACAGTAATTTTATGGTCACCAAGTGTATTGGAGGCTTTGTTTTATAATAAAGCTTGCTTGGTGATAATAAAATTACTAATAATTTGTTAAAAATTAATTCTACTTTAATTTTTCACTTATGTATAAATGTATGTCAACCCTAGCACACAAACTTGGCTTATAAGAAAAATTTGCTGTTGTTGAGTGTAACATTGCCCACTCAAAAACAAAAGAAAGTATTGACGTATTTGACTCGGTGTTACTGTAAATAGTACCATAATACTATCTCCTATAAGGTATATTATTATTAAATATATAGGGCTGATAGTTTCTTAGATATTTAGGCTAAAAAGATGCTCGCTTCACCAATGCGTGCTCCGTATGAACGAAAGGTCTATCTTTGCAAAATTATCAAGGAAATAAATGTCTGGGCAGGAATAATGTTTTGTGTGACATAATTATTTGGTCTAGAAACCTCGTGTAACTTGGAACTCTTTCCTTACGCTCAAATTGTCTATGGCTCATTATCACAGTCTTTTAGAATCTGCTGGTGATCTGAGTCCGTCATCGGGTCAACTCATTGTATAGCAAGTCGTTACCCATTCAATCATCCCATTTTGTAACAATGGCAACTTCAGTGCCCTGTCTCATGGCAACGAAAACACAAAATTCGCATTTTGTGACACTGGCAACTTTCATGCCCTATCGCATTACAACGAAAACACAAAAGTATTAGTTCGTCAGTGTGTCAACTCATTTCAAAAGAAATCATCACCCTTTCATCATCAGCCTAAAATACGTCCACTGCTAGACATAGGCCTCCCCAATAGAATACCACTTTTGGTAAGTTGTCCATTGGGGGATATGCCATAATCACCACGCTTGGCAGGCGGATTGGTGATCGCAGTAATGATGTTAACATACACAGGAGAACGCTGCTGCCCGTACCTGGTGCAATCCCTAGTCGCCTTGACGGCACCCACGGGAAAGATAGGGGTGGCCCTATTCCCCTATTCTAAGCCGGGAACCACACGGCAAATTTAGTGTCACCCAAATCACCCTTTCAGTCATCCTATTTTGTAACAATGGCAACTTCAATGCCCTGTCTCATTGCAACGACAACACAAAATTCGCAGAGTCTCCAACCGCCCGAGCGACCAATCAGAAGACAGCGTTCGAATAAGAGCCAACAGGCAAGTCGCGCGTTTTGGGTGTGCACTAAAAACAATGAGGATCACTCACGTTTTTGTTAAGTCTGCCGATATTTAGCGCTAATAACCCCACTAAATACTATGAAATAATATATTTAAATCGGATCAAAAATGACGAAGATACAGCAATATCATAGTTACAAAAACGGAAGCAACCGGAAGTGACGTCATCCGACGCGTCGCAGGGTGAACGAACCTCAGCACACTACAGTCTGCCCTAAACAAAACACACGTGCGACATTGAGCGGCGAATGAACTCCGAGCGAGAGGGCGCGCGGGTTGTAACAAGTGACGTCGGCACAAAAAGCGCGCGCGTTTTGTAAAGTTGCTTTAAATTAATTAAAAATCAAAAATCTTATGTGGTTGATCCTCATTTTAGAGTTAAGTGTGCAGCTACTAAACGCTTCGCGTATACTTGTGAATAATAACTAGCTTCTGCCGGCCAGAGCTTTAACTACGACAAGGTCTGCAGACGCACGGGGAGCTGTGTGGCCTAGATATGATGTGTTCCAACTTCTCATAAAGGCAACAGTAACCAAGACAAGTCTGGTCTGGGTATATGCTGTTCTAACTTCTCATATAGGCAACAGACAAGTCTGGTCTGGGTATATGCTGGAACAAGACTGGGGTAGTCTGCTTTGTGTTTCTTGGTTTTGACTTTCTCGTCCCTAGCATATTTTAGATGTTTGAAATCGAATAGTCAATTTCGCATCGTGTCTTTTAGAGTTACCCAACGATCTCTATGTACTACTAGATGGAGCGCTCCAAACAATCGCTCTGTACCACGCACACATTCACTTTGAATCTCGTGCAGTTACTACGCAGAACATTTAATTATTTACTAAATATTGACGTTATTTAGCCGTAGCGTCAATATTTAGTAATAATTAAATGTTCTGCGTAGCGACTGCACAAGTTCATTGTGAATGTAACCGGGTTGCGGCTCCCGGAGCCGCAGTTGCGTGGAACAGAGCGATTGTTTGGAGCGCTCCATCTAGTAGTACATAGAGATCGTTGGAGTTACCCTTGTAACTCTACAGATGTTACTAGCCGTTTGTGCTGCAAATGAACCTCAAAAGAAACCTGAACCTCCTTTTTGTGCTATAAATGAATGAAACTCCTCACGTTCTCCCCCAGGGCTCCCCATCGAAGGAGGTGTCGACCGAGGACACTCCCAAGAAAGATAAGAAAAAGAAGAAGGGACTCCGGACGCCCTCGTTCCTCAAGAAGAAGAAGGAAAAGAAGAAGGAAAAGTCCAGCACGCCGCAGCCCGCCTAGAGGTATGGAAAAAAAACCTTTTATTTCCTCCTGAACTTATTCTGTAGTACATTTTATTTAATACTAGCTGTGCCCCACGGCTCCGCTCGCGTGGACTACAGGATCCGCTCCCATTCCCATTTCCGCTCCCTATCCCATTTCCACTCAGACTTTAAATCCAGGTACAGGCTCAGGCCCAGATCCTCAACTCTCCCATCAACCCTCCCCTCATCACTCCTCTCAACTCTTCCCTCAACCCTCCTCTCAACCTTCCCCTCAGCTCTCCCCTGAACCCTCCCCTCTAACCTCTTTCCCTCGTCTCTCTAAATGTAGTCCTCGTAACTAATCCATCGCAATCCAAATTCCGATTTTCAATAGTTAATAATTTTCAAACACTCAAATTACACTGGTACCATACCCGCTCCCGCTACCGCTCACGAATTCAGTCGAACATTTACACCCTACATTCTTCGCAGTGTATGCGAGTTTTCGGAAACTATATATTCGCATAACTTTTGATTGACTGCACCGATTGCAATGAAATAAAGCCTATATGTTACACCAAATTAAGCGCCATGTTTCTGTGAAAAGTCCATCAAAGTCCGATCAGTAGTTTTTAAGTGATGCGTGCACAAACTCACAGATAAACAGACAAAAATTATTTGTCGGTCTTCAGGTTGTCGGTCCATCTGGCGGCGGGATAGCGGAGCCGCAGGCACATCTAGTATTACATAAACATAAATGATACAATATATACACGAATTAGTTCATAATACAACTATCTATATTTTGTTGTTTTAATGTAAATTTGTGATGGTGTTTCATGTAACTAATGCCCGTGTCTTATAATGTGTTTCCTTGGTTCCAGATAATTCTACAGAACTACACTGCCATCTCGCTTTCAAAATACATGTGTAATTTTTTAAGTGTAAGGTTCCACACGCCTGTATCTACTACGTACGACTATATACGTGATCGCTTAACATTGTACCCGTGAAGTGGGGGGATTAGGGACTTTAGCCGCTAGGAGGGATATAGAGTAGTCATCCAGGAATATTGGAAACAATACGCAATTCAAATTACGTAACGCAATTTGGGGGGAGGGGGGAGTCGCGGGGGGGGGGGGGGGTTACCGCATCTGGTGTATACAAACGTGCCATTTGCAGGTGGACTGCAGTAGATATGTCTCCTCTCGTAACAGTTCTGCGTAACCTGTGAGCTGGTTATCATCCCCTGGTACTTTAAATTGAAATACACTTACATGTTCAAACTCCTGAAAAATCAGCAAGATTTACTCGAAAATGTCCTTAGGCGAGTCAGGGAGAGATACTGCACGTAACACGATGTATGATGGGGCAGAAGAGGCAGAGGTAGAAGTTACTTAACGCATTTTGGGGGGAGGGGGGCTGGCACTGGGGGTTAGGGGGGATTTAAGATTTTTTGCGTTACGTAAATTGCGTAAGCCCCCTAAAATCTAAGTGATATTTCTGTAACAAGTTTAGAGCCGGTTAAGCGGTCGATTGTCAAGTCTAATTGCATGATAAATTGCTCTAATTCGTGTCATCAGCATTCTTAGAATCATCAGCAGTGTCCTCCATTAGGACTAAAATCATTTATTGCTTGCAAACTGCGTACTGTCTTCATTCAATTAATATTTAGTCCGCTTTTGGTAAATGGTGAGTCACTTCTAAAAATGATCTGTTTACTAATCATAATCACCATGATTATGATTAGTAAAGAGCTCATTTTTAGGAGAGATTGGGCGTTCCGGTTTGCGATTGCAGATCTAGGCCTCTTGTGGCCACGATATTGTAGCTTGTCTTTAACATTTGATATGTTGCTGTGGCGATATAATTTCCAAAGCCAAAGCTCGTTAGATGTTTACTAATCAATCTCCATGATTATGATTAGTAAACAGCTCCTTTTTAGTAGAGATTGGGCGTTCCGGTTTGCGATCGCAGATCTAGTCCTGGAACCACGATATTGCAGCTTTTCTTTAACATTTGACCTGTAGCTGTGTCGCTATCATTTCCATAGACATTTGTCTGGCTGCATAGTTCTACTTTCGGTATAATTTCCGTATCTTAATACGGAAATTATATGTTGCAGACATATATATATATGCAGACGTTACTGCCTTGTATAATTTTTTTTATTCACATTTAAGCGCGTCAATTAACTTAAATTTACAAGCGTTTTATATATCATGTGCATGTAAGACTTGTCAATCGTACTTGACCGTTAAATTGAAAACTTTTTATACGTTCCAAGTTACGAAACGTCACAGACGCAGTACCCTTTTTCGTTTGTTTGCGTATAACGACCTGGCCTCTATCTATTAGAGCTAAAATCCCAGCGATGCCATTTGTAGTGCTAACGGTGCAAATAATGTGTCGCTCTCTGACCGATTTGCGCCGAAGTTTGCACCGCACCTATCCCTGGACAAGATTTTAAGTTTAACCCACCTATCGGCCACTGAGAATTGGGCTGGGATGCTAATGTTTCACCTTGAATAGACGGCGCTTGCGTCTGAGCGGCTCAGACTGAACACGTGCTCAGGTACTTTAAGCATTTTCTCAGATCCCTTTGATGCATCTCGAATCTTCACATATCAGATCCCGAGTATCTTAGATCCACTGAGTATTTGTTCAGTCCTGAGAGCGCTCAATGCACTCGACTTTTAGTGATAAGAGCTATGGAATAGTTGTAGACGGGCTTTTTTTATTTATTTGACAATGAATACAAAATTGACATTTTCTCTTCCTTATGACTTGCCAAATTCTTATGATCCTACACACCCTATTTTAGGTTTTTCTATACAACTTCCTTTTTTTACTTTATGCAATTTGACCGGAATTTTACATTTTTAAACTCTTCACTAATCAAGGTACCCCTAATTTTAATAATAACTACCCATTAGAAATTGACGTCTATACTCAGCATTCGGCATTTCTCGACGTAATATTTCTAATATATTTGTCAATATTATTTGACAGTTATTTAGGAATTCGCTAAAACATTTAGAACCTAAATTATAAACTGTGTGCTAAGATGATTATTATTAGTAATTCGTAAAAAAATTAATTAGTTTTTTATTAGGAATTTCATAAAAATATTAACGCCTTACGTCCAGAATTACGTTTAAAGGTTACTTTTAACAAATAAAGTTTATTCCTATAGACATATGGATCTTCCTTAAAGTGCCGCCAACCGCTTCCTAACATATTTCGGTCGATTTGCATGAAGTACAGTATTTTTGGTGCATTCTTTACAAGTATTCTTTTAAACGGGCATGAAATGCTATTTACAGGGCCACTGGATTTTTTTTTCCCAATAGGCCCTACGCCATTTGTGCTTTTAAAAATATTATTATTAATGAAATAGTGTAGTCGATCACATCAAAATTGACTGCCGAAATTATACTTCATATAAAAAAAATATTCTCGTTATTTTAGATACCTCAGTTTGATTTTTGACATGATTACGACTTTGATTACGTTAGTTGATTAATCCTAGTTTCTTTTAAAGACAAATTGATGAATGTTAAATTTCGACAGCCAATTAGACCGATCGACTTTTTTTATTATTAAATAATAAACAAATATAATATATGTTAGCACTTCTTAAATGTAAGAATTATTCGGCTAGCCTACGTTTGTAGATTTTTAATCTTTTTTGTTCTTTTTGAATTTGTTTAACGTAAGCACGGTTGTTTTAGCTTAAACGCGTTGATAAATTAGTTTAAATCAAAAATTTGGCTAGTTGAATTCATCAAATAAACTTTCTGTTACATTAAAAAAAAACTAGCAATCATTAATAATGATTTAAACTTGATTTTCTTTAGTAAGAAAGTTATCTTAAGTCATCAAAAGGCTTAATATACACAAACACATAAGTACCTTTTCAATCGTTAAAATATGTGAACATCGCCTTAAATTACATTCTAAATAAAAATAAAGATCCCACCGTAGATAAGGCAATATTTTTAACGGATTTTATTTTAATTATAACATAAAAATTATATAGTTTTGATTTGCTCACGAAAGTTACAGGGCTGTCGGCCCAATTCGGGCGTTGACGAGCCGGTTCTCGGTGAAGACAATTACAATCGTTATATTCTTAACAAAGCTATATTATTTCTAAAGATCATTAAGGACAGTTTTTGTGTATATTTAAGTCTTAGATGTACATGTAGTGTGGTATATGAAGTGTGGACCCCACATGGGGGTCTATTTCCGTTAGACCCCCGTACAACGCGCAAGTTCAAACAATCGTGCCCAAATGCAGTACACAATACAGTAAGTTAAAAATAGGGGTCCATTTTTATTTTTTTGTGTTTAAAAAATCAAATATATTTTTTATGATTTTATTTTTTAATAGGACCCGTGGCCTGGTTAGGAATGGTCCATGTAAATCATGTCTTAAAAGTTCATCACGAATAAGGTCCACATTTCCTGGTTTTTGTCGCCAAGATATTTTATGTAATTAAAGTTGCTCATGGCATTAACACGCGAAACGTTTTCTCGTAATAAAGTGGTGGCCTAACGTCACCTACCTTCATCGAAGACCTGTTGTGATTGGTGCGAATCTCGAAAAATGACTGCCAGCGACAATAAAGTACTGCCATAACACTAATCTTCATTCATAATGTCATCTGTCATCATGATTTCATCGCGGGCCAGCCTCTTGGCGTTTTGGACCAATCAAACGGGCAGCCATCTTGGCGTTTTCAGCCAATCACAGCCTGGTCTTACAATTGAAGCTTACGTCAGGTGGTCTAGTCGACCAATCACATCACTTTGAATTTTTCTTTTTTTAAATAGATTTTGCATTAACCATTCCTAACCACCTGAACAATTTGACATTACCTAGAGTTCTCTAGAGTTGTTAAAATGACAAATTGGTTATTATTGATATGTTACTCTGTACATGGTGCGCAAAAACTGTATCTATTCTAGAAATACGTAAATAGATCAGTTTACAAACACTCTGTATATTAATATATATATATTATTAAGGTATTTGTAATCTTTCGAAATCTACAACACATCGGCAATTAAATATGCAATTTTATGTAATTTGTAATGAAATAAATTATTAGTTTTAATACAGTTTTTTTTCTTTTGATATCCTTTTACCGGTCACAATTGTTGCCAGTCGAAAAAAATATTCTGGTACTTTAGTTCGTAAGTTTTAGCTTAAAAGATGTTATGATTTGTATTATGTATTTTTTTATTTCTAAAATATATGCTATTTGGAAGATTTATTATATAAAGTTGTTGTTTTATTTTTGTTTTTTATACGCTAAGAGGAAGGGAAACGGGTGTTTTTTTCTGGTACATTCGCGGCCATGGAATGTTTAGCTGTTTAAAGGGATTTCAACATTTTCCGTATTATAATTATAGCTTTATTTAGGCAAAAGACCCACTAATACCATTGACATTGTATTTTGATATTAATTTAGTGGTAATATACCTCCAAATTGCAATGCCCAGAACGGTGTCGTGTTCCAGGCTCACTTTAAATTTAATATCTTAAAATGTTTGGTACATTGAAACCAATAAACCATTTTATTTCAATAAAAATAGGTACAAATAATAATTGAATAAAATAAGACTAAAAATAACTACCGCCATTTTTTTATATCTATTCAGAATTGCAATCCGTGATGAAGGCAAGCCAGAATAATGCATATTACATCAATAAATATAATACGAATTCAGTTACTTTCAGTTCGCGTTCAGGTGAACGGATAGCAAATGTTTATATGTTGGGTCTAGATAAGCCTCCATTTATCGCTTTTAGAATGCTGTTGTTAGAGCTGTGTCTATCCCAGTAAGGAAAATATATACCAGCTCTTACAACCGCAAAAAAAATATTTGAATAGTCATATTCACGTAGTATCTCGTGATGGTATAATACGGTCAATTTAAGGTGACGTCCGAATTGCTAAGTATTCCCTTCCCGCGAGTGTACATTTGGGGTCTTTTTGAACGCTTCGTTCTCTGGCTGGGAACCATTTAGGAGAGATCTATCTAGAGCAGGGATTCCCAAAGTGGTCGATACCGACCCCTTGGGGTCAAAATCGGTTCCCAGGGATTGGCATAACGAAAACTGATTTTGGGGATCGATTAGGTCTAAAAATCGACTCCTTTTAATTAATTCAAGTTCTTATTTGAAACTTTCAGTATACTGTATAGGTTGTGTTAAGTGTACCAACTTGTAAGAATGACTAACATTTACTTTGTATCAATAGGAAAAAAACTATAGTTAGGATTTTTACAGTATTTTGGCTATGGGGGTCTGAGGTATCAGTTCATTTTGGAAAAGGGGTCTCTTGCCCAAAATAGTTTGAGAATCCCTGATCTAGAGAAAGAATAGACGAGATCCAGAACTCCCACCGAAGTACCTATCCGTGATCAGACAAGCTTGCATCAGCCTAAAATCGCAATTGTTATTTTTGACGATGTAATTTTTTGTGTGAATCAGAGTCTTGACGTTTTCTGTTGTATTTAATTCTCCTAAAGATGTTTATTGTGTGTTTTGATGTATAATATCTGTGATAGTATTTTATACAACAAGTGCCGACGCCTCGCGCAGTAATGCCAGCTTGATTGCAAAATTAAAACCGCGACAAAAATTACTTATATCCAGGGCCGTAAAGCCCATTTATAAAAAAAATATCAATTTGATCAGAGAGATAGGTAGTAGGTATTCTGCATAAATTTAGGATTGTATTTCATTTGTCTGAGGCCATTCTGGCTCTCAGAAGAATGTGCTTGTTCGTTGTTCTGAGATCTCCACCCACACTCTGGATCAGTGCCGTAACTAGCATTTTATGCGCCCCGTGCAAGCAGTTTTCAAGCGCGCAGCTATAGAATAGCTGCGCGCTTGAAAACTGCCCACCCAGATCATTTTTGCGCCCCTCCAATGTCTGCGCCCTGTGCCGCTGGCACCATCCTTGTTACGGCACTGCTCTGGATAGCAAACGTCAAGATCTCACCCAAATCGTTCCCTTGTGAAGATCCGAAAAGCCTCAAATATTATGAAGAAATTTCCCATTTTTTGTTTCTATGTGTAATTAAGTATATTAAGTTAAACGGACGGTATTTTAAGTAGAATTACGTGTTGCGTAGCTTTGGACGGACGGGCTTTATTTAACTGGACCGCCTCTGGCCTAGTGGTTTGAGCGTTAGCCTCAACCGTAGGTTCGACCCCTTCTGGGGTCAAACTTCGACGGAAATTTAAACTGGCGTAAAATCGGTGCTTTAGTTTCCAAACTCAGTTTTCAATTCTATATCGAATGGTATATTTAAAAAAAAAATTGGAAATTCAATGACTTGGTTGACATGATTATTATAGTGAGGGGCAGTACCATAGATATAGAAATACAATTGGTCTGAGGGCAGTACTTAGCCTGACCTTTGTCTATGGGGGCACAAACAATTTAGAAATAAAAACATAAGTTTTTTTGCGGCTCCTGAAAAGTAGTGTTTTGTCCGTTGGTAGTTTAAATTTCCGTCCACGATATGTATTTCTGGTCTGAACGTGATTTCGACCTATGTACAATGTTTTTAACAACAGTTTTACTAGGTTTACAAATCTTAAAACATTTCAAGAATTTAATGGACACGCACAAGCTTGGTAAACAATAAATTTGTTTATGATAAGTTACTGGTTTCATTTCATATTCCCATGCAGATTATAAACTACTAGCTGTTGCCCGCGACTTCGTCCGCGTGGACAACTTAACATCACAAATTATTATGTATTTCCCATAGAAATGGGATGTTTTTTCGGGATAAAAACTATCCTATGTTCAATTCCAGGAGCTAACCTATACGTGTACCAAGTTTCATCACGATCCGTTCAGTGGTTGAAGCGTGATTGAGTAACAAACATCATTTGTAATATTAGTGTGCGATTCCAAACCATCCATCATGTATCTGAACTCCTTGGTGGTTTTAATACAAGAAATACATATTCTGGTATGCCTGTAGTAAAAAAGAAGTTGCAGATGTCTTTTCTGCTAAAGTTAATCAAGATGGGCATTTTAATTTGAAAATTCAACGCCTTTGTCCAAATTATTGTTTTCAGAAGAAATGTAGGTACAAGTAAATAAAAAATTTGGTGGCAAAATGCAGCCCGTGGTTGAGGAGACCTGGAGAGCGAAGGTGAAGACAGTAAAGGCAAAAGAACCTGAATGTGATGTAAGAATATAATCTAATAAATAAAATCGTAAACATCGCGTGTCTGTACATTGAAGATATTTGAAAAAAAAACTGAGGGGTCAAAGGATAAGTTGTTCGGTATTCCCTCAAATATTATATTATATAGCCATGCTCTTTGGTGGAGACTAAAGACTAATTGGGTCTCATTTGTCGCATCTTCAATGACATGTGAGTTACAAGTCAGTTACGAACAATAAGCGTAAGTAAACACCGGTGTCGCGAGATATATATCAGAAAAGTGCTTCAACCACAAGGAGTTCGAGTTAAAGGTGAGTGCGTGACCATTTATTATAATTTTTGTGGTGATTCCGGCTACCCCTTTAGCAAAGAATATCCCAATATATATTATATTCAAAATTACAGTCCACTTATTTCGAACCGCTACATTTTTTGGCCTCCGAGCCGGATAAATATCTTTGAATCTCATAAAGTTCGACAAAGTGAATCGTATTCACATGTTATTTTGTCATTTTTCTCTATAATTTACAATTTATATCTAATTTAGCGGCACTTGGCTCAGTCTATTTCTTGTTGTTCGTAACTCAATATGGCGTTTACAAAAGATCCGATTTTGACAGTTTTGATTTTGAAAAAAGAGCAATTATTTGGGAGAGTCCAAAGGACGTATGATTTGTCAAAAAAGATTAGTGATCAGAAAATAGATTCTATTCCGGCCTTTTTGGTGCAACATTCAGAATTAAAAGAAGTACGTAAAGAGTTCGAAAAGGTTGTAATGGATATTATTTTGAATGAAATCGAAGCAGATGCAAAATATAAACCTAGCACAAGCGAATTAGATAGTTTCGATGATTTATATTTCGCTTGTAAGCTTGTTGCTCTAAAGTACGAGAAATTGGACCAGGAGTCAAGAGTTGAAACTGAACCGAAACAAAATTCATATAATATCGCGACGCCTTCCTTGCCTAAACTGACACTCTTTCAGTTCGATGGTCAAATCGAGAACTGGCCCACCTTTTATGACACTTTTCTGTCGTTAATACATAATCGTGAGTTTGACAATATCGACAAGTTTCATTATTTGTTGTCGTGTGTAAAGGGGCCAGCACTCAATTTGGTTAAGAATCTACCGATCACTGCTGCCAATTATCCTCTCGTATGGCAGAGCCTGGTGGATAAGTATCAGGACAACAGAGTACTAGTAGGAAGGTACTTAGATAAAATGCTTAGTTTTACTCCTCTAACGAGAGATACTGCAGATGGGCTCAATACTTTTCTAGAAACATTCGATTATTCTCTCAAAGCTATTAAGGCATTAGATGTGACACATTTAGAAGATTATTTATTTTGTCATCTGGCTTTACAAGGGCTAGATATTCATACCCGAAAACTTTTTGAAGAAAGTCATGATCAGAAGGAGTTGCCTACCTTTTCAGAGCTGATTTGTTTCGTAAACAAACAGATAAAAGTTCTAGAACATACATTTCCAGGTTCTAGTTCCGGAACTCCCACGTCTAAAAATAAATTCAAACCAAGCTTTAAATCGCAATTAGCGTCAAGATCGGTATTTGCCGCCACTCGTTTCTCTTCCAATGAGAACACTAAATTAGTGTGTTCTCATTGCAATCTTGAGCACATGATCTATCGATGTGAACAGTTTCGTAAACTGTCAATAGATCAGAGAATTGACCGTGTCAATGCTCTCAAATTATGTACGAATTGTTTAAAATCTCACGATGCGACTAATTGTAAAAGTAAGCTGTCTTGTGGTGTGTGTGCGTCACCACACCATTACTTACTTCATAGAGACTCTGCGCAATCCCAGGTGTCGATATCGGCCGTGCCGAAATTACCTGGTCATCCAGACGTGCAACGACAAGCACAAGTTCTAGTGTCATCTCGCTCCGTGAGTGGGATGATACCTGTGTCATCTCATTCCGTGAGTGGGGTGATGCCTTTGCCGTCTCCGTCCATGAGTGAGACTGTGTTCATGTCGCCTCATTCCGTGAGTGAGGAGATACATTTGGCTTCTCACTCCGTGAGTGAGAATGCCTGTGATAAGTTGCCGTCAAGGGATGTACTTCATTCCGTGAATAAAAGCGCAAACTACGAAGTAGTGTTAGGTACAGCGTGTACACGTGTCGCTGATGCATCTGCGAAAGTCATGATTTTTCAAGACTGCCGTGCAGTTCTGGATTCTGGAGCTCAAAGCTCACTTATTTCTCTGGACTGCGCTCAACGTTTGGGTTTAATCCGTACTAAGTGTCCATTCACTGTTTCCGGATTAGGAGGTACAGAGGTCGAAAATTGTGGGATGGTTTCATGTGTTCTGAAACCACGCCTCGTTGAAAGTTCTACTTTTACAGTCGACATGGTAGTGGTGTCTAAAATATCATCAGATATGCCTAACATCTTCATTTCTGAAGACGTTATTGATAAATATCAGTACTATGAGCTAGCAGATCCATTCTTTTATAAAACAGCTCAAGTGGATATATTACTATATTTCATTCCAGATTGATGGTCCTATGAGGGCCAACGCTATTTGCGTCTCGGTAACATATACATGAAAGGGTCACCAGCAGCAAAAATAGGTTTGTATTACCAAGTAAACTTTGCGGTCCACTTAGGAACACCATCTATTGTGTATTTTGTTTTCGAGACGCAGGTGCGTTTGTTTTCATAGGACTATTGATCTGGAATGAAATATAGGAAATGACATTGTTTCCGAACTAGTAAAAGACAAACCTCTTACTGTCGCCTCTGATATTCCGAGTGTTATTAATACAGTTCTTGGATTTGTTGTCAGTGGTAAACTATACTCTACTGCTAAATCTTCTTTACAAACTTTACCTTCGAATCGTGAAGAGCAGACCACTGATAAACCTTTGCAAGATGCAATGACACTTGGAGAACAACCGTCTTTTATGATATCTGTGAATCTGCTGGATAAATCTAACTATACTGTTGTTAATCAATATACTGGTATCAATGCTGAAACAAATGCACCATCATCGTGTATTTCTGATTCTCTTTCTCATGCTGAATCACACGATTCAACTGACCATATTCTCTTAGCCACTAAGTGTGAACTATCTTTCACTCCAGTATTACAAAAAACTTGTGACGATCTCGTGAAAGAGTACGATACTCTTGATCATGCCAAGCTATTTACTGGTGGTATTTTAAACGAAACTTTGTTACCACAAAGTAATCCAAATATTAAAATTTGTGTTTGTAACCGTGTTACAAAAAATGTTGTTGTGTTACCGTCATATTGTAGTTGCCACGTTGGTATTGATGACAATCTCTTTGCAAATACTTGTATGTATTCATGCGAAACATTTCCGATGCAGTTAATGAACTGCATTAATCAGCTGTGGTTGAAGAAGGATAGAGAAGAATGGCTTTTATCATAATTGCGAGTTGAATCTCAAAAGTTACCACTTCAATCGAATGTCAAAACATGCAATTTGTTAACGCAAGCCAACTCTGCAATGTGTGGATGTCCATATCATCGATACTCATCTCTTTTAGAACTTCAACTAGTTTTTTTTTTGGGTCTGTCACTTTAAAGACCATTTTGCAGTCTATAGAAACTAAGCCAGTATTAGCTACTGAAAACATTGAGAACTATTTACAGAATCTTGTTAAATTAATACTAATATTCTGATTTTTACAAACAAGTTGAAATTCTGTTCGAGCGACCTGATTAAGTTCCTACCTTAAATATATTGTCTAATTTTTTGTTGTTATTATATATACATGACTTGCTCATGGAGGGGGGTCGCAGTCATTATTCTGTATGACCTTTTATGATAATATTTTGTTTATTTCTGCAATAAGAGGTTATAAGTTACTAGGTCATTTTATTTTTGAATACAAATTGTTTGGTTTTTTTTTGTAAATCTATTATTCTATACAAATGTTTTATTATTTCAATTACATTGCTTTTTACCAAAGCTCACGCCAATACTTAATGTCAAAATCGGAACCTTAATTCTTGAAAAGGTTGACCAAGTGTTAGTTGTGCGGTAGTAGAGTCTGTATACCCAGCCCACAAAGTAGATAGCGCTGTTAATATTCGTACTCATATCTTATACCTGTTAATGAACTATGTCCTTTACCTTATGTTAATTAACGTAACTTGTTATTTATTTATTTCTTGTGGCGGAGTGTACTACTTTCATTTATTTATTTCTTGCTAATGAGAAGCATTGTTTTTTTTTCTCTTGACCAGTGTTAAACTGTGATTCTGTTTTTAATTATTTTCCTACATCTACCTTATCTTAATTTTATATAATTATAGTTTTTCTTTGTTAAAGAAAGCATTCAAGCTGCTTTCGGAGGGGGGTATGTTCGGTATTCCCTCAAATATTATATTATATAGCCATGCTCTTTGGTGGAGACTAAAGACTAATTGGGTCTCATTTGTCGCATCTTCAATGACATGTGAGTTACAAGTCAGTTACGAACAATAAGCGTAAGTAAACACCGGTGTCGCGAGATATATATCAGAAAAGTGCTTCAACCACAAGGAGTTCGAGTTAAAGGTGAGTGCGTGACCATTTATTATAATTTTTGTGGTGATTCCGGCTACCCCTTTAGCAAAGAATATCCCAATATATATTATATTCAAAATTACAGTCCACTTATTTCGAACCGCTACATAAGTAATAGAACACATTTCAATCATCTTTGGAATTTTTGTCAGTGAGTTTGTGCACGCATCACTTAAAAACTACTGAATGGATTTTGATGGACTTTTCACAGAAACATGGGGCTTAACTTAACTTAACATTTAGTCTTTATTTCATCGCAATCGGCTAACTCAATCGAAAGTTATAGACATTTTTAGTTTTCAAATACATTAGTAGGTAAGGTTAGTATGCAATATATTGCATTTAATAGTATTTCCGTACTATTTAGATTGCGATGAGTTTGGATTACATTTGGAGCTGGGAGTGGGAGTGGGCGTGGGAAAAGGGGAGTGGGTGTGGGAGCGGTAGCGGGAGGGGAGCGGGAGCGGGAGAAGGAGCGGGACCGGAGTGGGACCGGAAGTGGGAATAGAGCGGATTCTGTAGTTCACGCGAGCGGAGCCGCAGGCACAGCTAGTTCTGTAATAATTTTCGGTCAAGCTAGATCTGTGAGTTGCAGCGCCACCTATGTAGATCCTTGTACTGCGGTAGCCAACGATCTCTATGTACTACTGGATGGAGCGTTCCAAACAATCGCTCTGTTTCCTCGCAACTGCGCCGAGCCGCAACTCGTTCACATTCACAATGAAACTTGTGCAGTTACTACGCAGAACATTTAATTATTACTAAGGTGTTAGGAGGAATACAATTGGAGCGACGAGGGTAAGAGAGAAAGAGGTTTGAGGGCAGGGTTAAGGGGGGTAGATGCGGGAGTGGGAACGGGAGCTGGATCTGTCGCTGGACCCGGACCTGGTCCTGGACCGGGACGGGGAGGGGTAGGGAATTAACACTTAATAATTTTCAACTTTATTTAGTTCTGTAGTCCGACGGGCATAGCATAAATAAATCGTAATCTTTCAGACGAATGAAGCACCTTGCATCGACCAGAAATCCATCCCTTGCGATCCTCAGTGCACTGGCAATCATACGCCTGAGAAAGACCACAAGAAAGGCAAGAGAGACAGTGTAGATGGATTCACTTGCTTCAAGAACGTTAAAGGGAAGCAAATAACTTTAGGCTCGATCTGCGAGTCAGCTGGTGGGAACCTTTGTGCCTGCTGTCAAGTGCTGCTCGAGTGTATCACTGCGGTGGGTATCAATCTTCTTCTTCTTCTCTGTCGTTCCCTCACTGCTGAGGATCGCGACCGTATAAAATGCGCCTCCACGCATAGCGGTCATTGGCCAGCCGCACTGCTTCATATAAGGATCCGCCAGCCACCCTCCTCACCGGGTCTGACCACCTCGTCGGAGCTCGTCCTCTGGCACGTATTAATATCGCACATGAAATCATAAACCGTCATAACAAAAAAGAAAACATGTTTTGACAAAACACGATTTGAAAGTTTAAAAAAGTATATGAACAAAACGGCTAAAGAAAAAGTAGGCAATTTTGGCTTATTTACTAAGACTATGAATATCTGTTTATATAAACAGACTAATTATTAATTGTATATATAACCATCTCTATGTACTACTAGATGGAGCATTCCAAACAATCGCTCTGTTCCACGCAATTAGCCACAACTCTTTCACATTCACTTTGAAACTTGTGCAGTTACTACGCAGAACATTTAATTATTTACTAAATATTGACATTATTTATCCGTAGCGTCAATATTTAGTAATAATTAAATGTTCTGCGTAGTAACTGCACAAGTTTCATTGTGAATGTGAAAGAGTTGTGGCTACTTGCGTGGAACAGAGCGATTGTTTCGAACGCTCCATCTATGTTTATATAATGAAAAACAAAGAGGTATGTACGAGTACGTTTTTTTTTTGTTTTTTTTTTGGTATTAATAATTCAACACTGCATTTTTTAGTTATGGCGGTCTAGTTATAGTTATAGTTTCATGTGCGATATGTTATTCCAATGGTTGTATACCTCGGAAAACTGCGTCAAGTCTTTAATTCGCCCTTTACACAATGTTTAAAGACAAAAGTCTTTAATCAGTGCGTCCTGCCTGTCATGACTTACGGCGCGGAGACGTGGATTCTGACGGAGGGCGGTACACAAGTTTCAAGTCGCTCAGCGAGCTGCAGAGGGCTATGCTCAGGGTCTGTTTAAAGGATTTGATTCTTAATGAAGAAATCCGTCTAAAAACGAAGGTGACCGACAGCCGAAAGAATTAGTAAGCTGACGATAGTATAAGAACAATGCGTCTGCTGGCGTTTTTTTTTAATCCGGTGGGTTGTTGGAGAAAGTAAGATAGTGTAGGCAATGCACAACCTTACCTGGCAATCTCCCGATGGCGTGGCGTGATCCACCAGGATAGGCTGGATGCTCCTGCTGAGGGACTGGTGTTCCACTGGTCTGGTTAGGTTTAAGAAGGATTGTTCGTAGACAGTTTATAACGTTCACAGAAGACAGACACTACGGCATAATGAAAGTCTAGAAGGAAACAGCAGCTGCTGGGGACGACGGACGTTTGACGCATGCTCGGACGTTTGACGCATGCTCGGACGTTTGACGCATGCTCGGCCCATTTGTCGACCCCGTAGCCTAGTGGGTAGTACACCTGCCTGCGAAGCTGGGAGTCGCGGGTTCGAATCCCGCCCAGGGCAAACATTCGTGTGATGAGCACTTGTGTTTGCCTTGTGACTGGATGTTATTTATCTATAATATTATGTATTTATGTATGTATATCAGCTGTCTGGTACCCATATTACAGGCTCTGCCTAGTTTGGGATCAGGTGGCCGTGTGTGAAATGTCCCCATATATATATATATATATGTTACATACACTCGTATGTGCTGTGTCAGGCCTGTTGCACAATTATAAGAAAATTTCTCGTGTCTTATGAGAAATGTCTTATAAGAAATCCAGTCGCATTGGTTGTTATACGAGACCATACACATTAATAAATTTTGGGTTTTGGGGGTTCCCCATACTTAGAACTGATACTCTAAAAAAAATTTTTTCATTAAACCCATACGTGTGGGGTATTTATGGATAGGTCTTCAAAAATGATATTGAGGTTTCTAATATAATTTTTTTCTAAACTGAATAGTTTGCGCGAGAAACACTTCCAAAGTGGTAAATGTGTGTCCCCCCCCCCCCCCCCCCCTGTAACTTCTAAAATAAGAGAATGATAAAACTAAAAAAAATATATGATGTAGATTGCCATGCAAACTTCCACCGAAAATTGGTTTGAACGAGATCTAGTAAGTAGTTTTTTTAATACGTCATAAATCGTAAACCACAATACTATTATTAAAACATCTATCAAAGTTACAACGAAATACAATAACTTTTATATTATGTTACTTGCTGCTACGGAACCCTTCATGGGCGAATCCGACTCGCTCTTGGCCGCTTTTTGTTGTCTGGTATCTCGTGTGTTATAAATGTGCAAAAGGCATCAGAGTTAAGACTGTGTGTAAATTGTCATAATAATTTGTAAACATTAAACAATGTTTCCGTGCCGTGTGGTTTCCGGTAGAGTAGAATAGGACCACTCCAACTCTTCCCGTGGATGTCGTACAAGGCGACTAAGGGAACACATTATAAAACATCAATCAGGCCTCCTCAACCCGTCTGGCCAGCGCGGGGAGTGTAGGCCGAATTCTCCGTCTGTCTCCGGCAGATGAGAGAGGGTTGTGCTCCTGCAGTGGAGACAAAAATAACCTGATGATGATGAAACAATGTTTGAGGCTCAATAGCTTAATAATAATAATGCTCAAGCCTTTTCTCTCGTCTCCAGTTCTTAAAGATGGTATGCTGCGCACCAGCGAAGTGTTACGACAGAGGCTTCTGCGAGTTGTCCTGCCAGATCATCAAGGCGACCTGCTGCCTCGGTCAGGACTTTTGCAATTTTGTGAAATACGTGTTGGGCTGCGTGACGGGGAAACGAAGCAAATATTAAATTTGTTGTGGTTTACGTTGCCTTTTTTTTACTAATAATCTACGATCTCTATGTAAGATGGAGCGTTCCAAACAATCGCTCTGTTCCACGCAAGTAGCCACAACTCTTTCACATTCACTTTGAAACTTGTGCAGTTACTACTCAGAACATTTAATTATTACTAAATATTGACGCTACGGTTAAATAATGTCAACTTGGAATGCTCCATCTAGTAGTACATAGATATCGTTGGTAACAATAAAATAATTTATTATCAGGCTACCTAGCCCATAGATTACCTTAGTCTATAATTGTAAGGTACATATATCATATCTTATCTATTCTATCTATTATATATATATAAAGGAAAGTGTATGTATGTCCAGACTTTTCTCCATGACCACCCACTGCCACTCATGGTTGGAGCGTTCCAAACAATCGCTCTGTTTCAAGCAATTGCGGCTCCGTGAGCCGCAACTCGTTCACATTCACTTTGAAACTTGTGTAGTTACTACGCAGAACATTTAATATACTATTTACCCGTAGCGTCAATATTTAGTAATAATTAAATGTTCTGCGTAGTAACTGCACAAGATTCATTGTGAATGCGTGGAACAGAGCGATTGTTTGGAACGCTCCATCTAGTAGTACATAGAGATCGTTGTACAAAAAATAATAATGGAATCCGCATGTTGGTACAGAAATGAGGTGATCCGCCAGAGAACTAAAGTCTTCGACATAGTTTAAAAAGTTAGAGCGTTGAAGTGGCAGTGGGCTAGTCCGACATATGTCGGAGAGTCGATTACCGTTGGGGCAAACGGGTTCTCGCGTGGAGACCACGACTGGGCAAGCGTAGTGAAGCGACGACGATCTGCGTAACCGCTCGGCCACAACTTTTGGCTTAGCGGGACGCGGCGCGGTGAGCGGCGCAGTTTCGGCAGGCGGAGGGTTGGCCGCTGATTGCGGCGCCTCGTGGCGTGCTGCTAACATTTTTGTACATTTGTTCTCGCCGCTCGCCGCTTCGCTCCTAGTTGCCGCTGGCAGCGGCAAGGTCATGGCCGAGCGGTAAGGTTGTTGAAAAGAGCTGAGGATCTGTTCAGTAGCGCGCCTTGGGTGAGGCCTATGTCCAAAAGTGGACCCTTTCAGGCTGATGATGACGCACGCATGTTATATGCCGCGGATATAATATGCGTCGGACCCTTTGCTAAGTATTTCTTGTTTTTTTTTTCGTAATTTACAAGTTTTAATAACTGAATTAACAGAAGATTTTGGATTCTATCATGCCCTTAGGAATATCTTTTATTTTTATTTATTTGGGACAACAACAGCTATAACTAAAACATGAAGTAATATAATAGTTTTAACAAAACAGGAAAGCCAATAACAGTTGTCCTCGTTTTACAAAACATATGAGCGACTACAAATACATTAAACATAAATAATGGGCAAATGTTATTTTAAGTGCTTTCCTGTTATATTTACATTACATAACAGTAATAAATATTATATAAAATGGGCATACATATTTATTTATAGATATACCTACATACTAACATATACACATATATATATAAATATACTACTACTACACAAACTAACTAAATATTATACAATTGATAGTGCTGAGGAACTTAAGTATCTTTATTTATATTCACAATGCCGAAACTCATAAATCGCATTAAATTTTCTAGTGCACCAGCGCTTATATGGATAGTCACAACCGCAATGCAAAAGTTAAGGCTGCTGATACAGCGCTGAGTTAACTTCGTTTACAAAAACGCTATCTCTAGTTGAATTCCTACCTCATTATTACTCGACCACCTCGTGGGCCTGTACCTTGGTAATAGGATTCAAGCGCCAGAGGTCCTAGTTCGATTCCCACCGGGGAAAAACCACTTTGTAAAGATTTTACAAATTTTTCGCCGTCTGGATGTTATATTTGTGAATTGTCCTATCCTTGTTTAATTCCCATAGCACAGGAGATAATCCTAGTTTAATATTGGAATTAGACATGTGTATGCATGTTTTTTTGAAATCAAAAATATTTTTGTTTTTACAGTATTTAACAATAGATATATTTTGCCTTGTGGTTTCCGGTAGAGTATAATAGGGCCACTCCAACTCTCCTAGTGGATGTCGTACAAGGCGACTGAGGGAATACATTATAAAACATCAGTCAGGCCTCCCCAATACGTCTAGCCAGCGCGGGGAGTGTAGGCCAAATCCTCCGTCTGTCTCCGGCAGATGAGAGAGGGTTGTGCTCCTGCAGTGGAGACAAAAATAACCTGATGATGAATAACGGGCTGGGACTTCTTTTTAAACGTAAAATCCTGCGTTAAGAAACCCCGCTCTTCCTAATTATAATACAAATAATTGTATACATACATAATGCTCACGACCAACCCAGAGGGGTAAGCAGAGACGATATAATATGTATGACGGCAGTATGTATATTATGTA
Organism: Esperia sulphurella; assembly: GCA_947086405.1. NCBI lineage: Eukaryota > Metazoa > Arthropoda > Insecta > Lepidoptera > Oecophoridae > Esperia > Esperia sulphurella. Next base: position 1,375,779 of record OX352284.1, read on the forward strand.
ATATTTATTTATTTATTATAATTACGTATTCTTGAAGTTTTTTTTGTTTTTTATTTCGGATTATTATGTGTTTGCGGCGCTTGCCGTGGAGACAATGGGTCCATGGTCGTCCGACACAAAAAAAATTGTTAAAGATATTTCGACGCGACTGGTCTTAGCCTCCAGAGACCCCAGGGCTGGCGCGTACTTCGCACAAAGGCTTAGCCTGGCGATCCAGCGAGCTGGACGACGAGTTTTTACTGTAACGCGTTTTATATATTAGTTTTTAATACTGTAAGTATATAGTTGTATAAATTTTCATTAATTTAATATTTAATAATTGATTCTTGAAGCCTGTATGTTTATAGGAACAAATTCGAGGTGCAATTACACTCTTTTTATGGTCACTGGTTAAAAAAGCTCTTCTATCGAAAAAGATTAAGAACAAATTGACATAATACTTACCTATTGACATTTTCATAACCAAACCATTCTCTACTAAACAGAAAATGTAAAAAAAAAAACAGTTTTAATTTGTTTAAATATCAAAAATCTACACATCTTTGTTATTACATCTGCTTATTTGTTGTTCCAAATGTATTGGATAAAGGAGTAATTTTCAACATGCAACCAGTCGAGTTCGAAGCTTGGAAAACAACTGTGAAGAAAGAGAAAAAAGATACAAAGGTACTTGGGAACTGGTTTAGGGGGGGTCCATAATACCACGCTCGCTCACAGGGGGCAATCGCTCTAAGTAATCATTTATTTTGAGTTTTATTTCTAAAACCAATGAAATACTGGCACGTCTAGAGGAATCTAGCGCTTCTTCTAGCTAAGTTAGCACCTCATACCATGAAGCAAAATAATTTTTCGTAGCTCATAGTTTCACCTCAAAGTAAGTGTTTTCCTTCATGTATGTGAACGCTGACGAGGAGCTTGACTTCCCCCCCTCCCCCACCTCACTGCATTTCATTTCCGAAGCCCTTTACCTCCCCCCACTGCATGTACAATTGTATATGCACTTCTCTATAGGAATTATTTGATTAAACAAGGATAGGACAATTCACAAATATAATAACACTCAAACCAGGATGAACTTGTACGAAGTTGTTTGTCTCCAACACAGAAACCTTATCAAGATAGAGCGGTTATAGCCACTTGTTTACTTCAGTTCCGCGCGTGCTGATTTTCGAACACAGTGCGCCCCTCTCGCGCACCTTTCTTGCCTCGCTGTCATTTATGTAAAGAGATGCAGTTAGAAGCTGCGCAATATGGAATTTTTGCAGATTTTTTATCGATGTTTACCCGACCGTAACTCGACGCGAAACGGGTAATTTGGCACTCGTGTAGCGCCTACTTCACCATTCTATCTTGATAGTATTTCTGTGGTCTCCAGTGGGACCTTTATCTTTATACCTGGGGCCCCAGGTAGCGTCGAATCAGTCCCAGCGACTCGCCTCACTGGTAGGTGTTATACCTCCGTTGATCCTCGCAAGGAGGAGTTGAGGAGGGAGATGTGTGAGGCGGGAATGCCCCCAGTGGGGGGGAAATGGTGAGACAGCAATGTCCCAGTGGGAACCGATCGCGCGACTCTTGACGCTCGAGTCTATAGACAAACGAGGACGTTTAACAAAATTCGTTTTCACATTCAACCAGAAAAAGACGAAGGCAGACAAAAAGAATGAAGAAAAAGGTAAAAAGAAAGGAGAGAGAGGGTACTGTGACTTCAACTGTCCTGGGATGAGAACGCAGACAGAGAAGGAAGTGTTAAGAAAGGAGAAAAAAACGAATAAGCCTCTGACCTTAGATGAGATAGGGAAATCAGTGGAAGACAATTGCTGTATATGCTGTCGAACTCTTGGATTTTATTTCAAAGACGTATGATTATTTTATTTATTTTTCACAAGGTTTTTTGTAGGAGTTTGCTTATTCTCGGCTGTACCGACATTTTTACCTCAACTTGTAGTGCTATTCTCTAAAATACAAACTCATTTGCGAGTCTCACTCAAGTGACTTCACTCACTTCGATACCTAATCCATTGGCATTCTGTAAACATTACAGAGCATTGTCGAAGTGAAGTGCGTTCTATTGTTCAGCTCATTTGGATAGTGCTCTGGAATGTTTCATGATCATCATGTCAGCCTTTAGACGTCCACTGCTGTACATAGACCTTCCCCAATGAACGCCACCACACCCGGTCCTCCGCCTTCCGCATCCAGCCGCTTCCGGCCACCTTCTTTAGGTCGTCGGTCCACCTGGCGGCGGGGCGTCCCACCCTGCGCGTGCCAATCCGTGGTCTCCACTCCAGAACTCGTCTGCCCCAACGGCCGTCGGTTCTGCGAATGTTTACAGAATGCCAATGTGTTAGATTTAAAAATGAGTGAAGTCACTTGATTGAAATGAAATGAGTTTGTATTTTAGAGAATAGCAGTACTGTCTAGAGTTATGTGTTCGGAACACATCCGAACACAGAATATTTGTATGCTGGCAACATATAATATAAAATAAGAAGCGACTAACTTCCGTTTCCACATCATTCGATTCGCCATCTTGGGGAAAAACGTGTGTTCCAAATATATTCCGGATTAGCGGGCCATTGTCGCTAATAAAATTAAAACCTTCATTGTTCCTAGTGCTATAGCTAAGAAAACCTAAATTTTATGTTGGTGAAGAAATAAATACCAGTAAATACAGTCCACGATTTCATTTTAAAAGACCTTCACCCAACAGTTATGTATGTCTAGTTCTTTCACCATATGATTTATTGGCCACACTCGAGATCCGTCCATCCCTTGCTATTAATCTCTTTAAGATTTCTCAAAGTTGGTTTGTCTTTGCAGATTGCAAAGTTAATATGTTGCGTGACGAACTCGGCAAAACCAGGCTACGAAACCAAGCTAACAGAGCTGTTTTGCAGCATGCTACAAACGATGGGCAACCTCCTCCATGACCTCTGCAACCTCGTGAAATACTTCTACAACTATTGTAGGAAATAGATGTTTATAAAATTGTAGTAAACATATATTTGGATTGATTTTTGTGTGTGAATATAAGTACATTTTGACAGCACATTTTTTTAATTTCTCTGTGAAATGTTTCGTTGCGTCGTAGTTTAAAGATTGGACTCCAACGCCAGAGGTCGTGGGTACGACTCCCACCATGGAAAGACAACTTTATACAATGTGGTCCCACCCTGAGTGCTCTATAACTTTGTGAATTGTCATATCATTAAGTAAGAAAATCTAAATTAACACCATACCAAGTAGGCGCCAACTATATCTGCACTGAAGTACATTGACCCCATTTGTAGCAAGAAGTAAATTAACTCGCGATTTTTTCATTTTCAAGAAACAGGGCCTGAAACACCGTTTCGTTTCGTTTCTCGCCAGGCAGTGGTGCGGCAACGAAAAACATAAACTTCTCTGTCGTGTGGAGGGTATTACCTTTATTTGGTTCAATGTATGAAAGAGATAAATATACCTATATGTGGTATACCTTAATACAGGGTTTCTTTAACCTTGTGCCGCACTGAATTAATACAGTGCGGAAATGTGCAATAAAAAGAATTTGGAGTGTAAGGATAAGTAACAGAAGACAATCATTTTTCTCTTCGTTTGTTTATCTGTTTGTTTTTGCACATAAAAACTACTGAACCGATTTTGATGGGCTTTTCACAAAAACATAGGGATTAACTCGGAGTAACACTTTGTGTTTATTTAACCGCAATCTTGCTTACTGAATTAAAATGTATGAGAATGTTTAGTTTTCAAATATAACATAGAAGTATAGTTATAATGTTCGATGCAATTCATATTACGATGAGTTAGGATTTTAGGGCTACATTTGGAGCTGTAGTGGGCGTGGGCGAGTGGAAGTGGGACTGGGATTAGGACTGAATGTAAGGGAGTGGGAGTGAGCGTGGGCGTGGGCGAAATACGTCCACTGCTGAACGTAAGCTTCGCCAATAGAATGTCACTTTTGGCGGACTGTTTTTAGGGGATGTGCCATAATCACCACGCTTGGCAGGTGGATTGGTGATTGCAGTAATTATCTTAATATACACAGGAGAATACTCTGCCCATTCCTGGTGAAATCTCTTCGTTTTGACGACACCTGACGGGAAAATTGGGAGTGGGACTATTCTAAGCCGGGAACCACACGACTATTTTGATGTGTCACAGTAATATCGATATTATTTATCGATAATAAAATTTTAACAGATGCAACTCGCAACTTCTTGGTTTGAACCAGAAACGCTTCAAGCTTACAGATCTCAACTGGTGTTTAATTCACAAAATGGCGCCTACACCTTCGCAAAAAATAAGCAGGTATTCATGTATTAATCGTTTTCAACATGTTATGGAGTATTGAAATGAAATGAAATGAAAGTTTTTAATTCGGAAAACAATGATCCATAAATTGTTAGTAAGCACATAAGAAAAATAAAATAAAATAAAGTAAAATAAAAATGTTAGTATCAATACAATTTAGATAATAAAACTAAAACTTACACTACTACATTATTATTATTGACAAGCACCTCCACCCAATGCCGTGTGAAGGGGCTGTCAAATCTTTCGGCTATACATTTCAGGATGCTGTTAGAGCTCCCGCGCATTCTGTACATTAAGGAGGCCGCTTTTTTGCGCATGATTGCATAGAAATCATCTGTGTGTGTGTCGGCAAACATGCCTGACGCGCTACAGAAGCGCGGAAGCCCCACCAACACCCTGAATATATTATTGTATTGGATACGCAAGGCCCTGAGTGCCCTTTTAGTATAGTTGATCCATAGATTGCTGGTGTAAAAAATTTGGCAAAATGATTTAAATAAAGTAATTTTTACTTCAACTGAACATCTCGCAAATCTGCGGGCCAACATATTACCCCGGACAGCCAGCGCCCTGCGTTCCCTCTCGATATCATTGTCATCTGATAATGTTTCATTTATATAATGACCTAAGTACTTAAACTCTGACACCCTGTTTAAAGGTACATCATTTAATTTAATTGGAGGCACGTATTCAGGGGAATTTTTACCTGATTTAAAGATTAATATTTCACTTTTGTTTACATTATATTTTAGACCATGTGTCGCAGCGTAACTTTCACATATCTTCAACAATTTGACTAGGGCACTGACCGAAGGGCTCAGCAATACTGTATCATCAGCATAGTTGATGTTATTTACGCAAATATTGTCAATATAGCAGCCTAAATGTTGATTACTGAGCTCCTCGATAAGACCATTCACATATAAATTAAACAGCTTAGGCGAGGTGAGCCCCCCCTGCCTCACCCCACACTCCAACCTATAGGGATCCGAGACGGAGTCTGACCACTTCACGTAATTTACTTGATTATTATACCAATAACGAAATATGGCTATCAATTCCGGATGCAATCCTGTAGCTTTAAGTTTTGTCCACAGTAGGTCATAGGCCACCATGTCAAAAGCCTTTGAGAGGTCCAGAAAGCAAGCATAGACAGGCGTTTTTCTTTCAGTATAATACCTAACAGTATTCTTCAGGCATAAGATCGCTGTTTCAGTCGAAAGTCCGGGTCGAAACCCGAACTGCGCGTCCTTCAGACTTAGAAATGAAGATAAACGCCTGTCCAGCAAGCTATCAAATACTTTAGCTATAACTGTGGCCAATGATATTGGCCTATAGTTGCCCTTATCTGAGATATCACCAGTTCTGTTCTTAACCAGCGGCACAACTACCGTCCTCATCATCTCATCAGGCAGGTACGAGTGCAATACACATAATGAATAAAATAATGCTAGTACTCGCGGCAAATGGAAGCCTGCACTGGCCAAGTGCTCGATGCTGAGCCCGTCGTGTCCAGGAGATTTACCTCTCTTCATATTCTTAATCACATTTTTAACCTCTTTTGGAGAGAAATTAAGTATTTCTCTGCCCACTTCCGGCTCAACATCGCTCACCTGGCCTGCGGGACCTAGGGGTGATTCTACTTTAAAATGTTCCTTAAAAAGATTAGCAATTTCAGTGCAATCGCTTAAACCATTTACAGTGGCGGGGACACCAGAATTTAGATTTAACTTTTTTGTGGCATTCCAAAATTTACTAAAATTTTTCTCAGATCTATGTGAAGCAATAATGTCCATCTTTATTTGTTCCTGATTTTTTTGAACCCATTTTAATTTAGCTTTAAAACTATTGCGACTCCTACACATTTCCTCGTACACCTGACCACTTCTAGGACTGCCACTAAGTATCCATGTTTGAAACTTTATTCTAGCACGTTGATGTGTCTCTTTAACATGCTTATTCCATCCGGTTATGGTTTTACCCTTCGAATTGTTCTCTATCCCCAAATAGGTTATAGTGGCGCTGTTTTGCAGCACATCAACTATCTGAAAGTACATACTACGTAACACCTGCCTATGATTTAAGTCATTACAGATTATATTACTTGCACAACACGATCTTAATTCATCAGGAAAATTTATGCTTCGTAACCTGTTGTTACACAGTTCGTAATATTGTGAAATTTGATGCGCCTCTCTTTGACCCCATATAACTTTATTACTAGGTTTTGAACACAAATTAGTTTTAGTAATAATAGTATTTAAATTACATTTTATTGTGAGAGGAAAGTGATCCGACCAAGTAACATCATATGAAATGTATGCTTGAACTACTGAGCGCCACGCCTGAGCCGTCACAATGACATGGTCAAGCCAGCTACTACTGCCATGGGCGTCGCTGATGTACGTGTATGTGCCTGAATCTAGTCCTAACAGTTCCACATCCGCACACGTCCACTGCTGGTCTTTACTAAAATTAGTCAACTCACTCCAAAATGGTTCCTCGGGATGAGCATTAAAATCCCCCAGCACATACGCCGATTCCACCTCACAACTTTCAATTATTGCCGTTATTTCGCTTAGACACTCGGTGAAAACAGTCAAATTTTCTACACGGTCAGTCGGCATGTAAACACATATAATCGCTATGTCACGATTGTCAACAGCCGCCCTAATAGCCACGATTCTATCACTCTTACACTGAATTACAGACACTGACGAAAATATTCCCTTCCGCCACAATAGCGCGACTCCTGCATAAGGTCTGCCCAGCAGTACGCCCCCAGACAGGTCAACTGCCGATTTCCCTGTGTACTCAAAATCACGATGTATTGTTCCTAGAAATGGAATTTCATATGGTAAGAGCCAAGTTTCCTGTAGGGCTACGATATCAGACGAGTTGCAGAGTAGCGAAACATGTTGTGCACTCCGTTTCACTGACTTACAGTTAAATGACACAAATGTAGCTAATTCTTTATACGCTGGCGTGTCATCCATTTGTATTTTTGGTTGGCGCAACAGGTGCAGGAGCAGAGTCTAGGGGTGTACTCTTCTGCCTGTCTTTAAAAGATACAAAGCGTCTAAAAGTAATGCCATCCGGCCACAAGTTATCATTCAAGAAATTGGATACTTTGTGTTTTGGTACAAGTAACTTGTACGCATTATAATTTCTGGCCATTTTCATGTTTATCTTTTCTAACTTTATCAGTATCTCCATTTTACTCTTTATATACTCAGTTATATCATTCTCCGACGATTCTGTTGATACGTTTGTTATAAACAGTGGTACCAATATGTCAGCAGCTTTAAAATTCGTGTTTTCGTCTACTTTGGCCTTGCCATTCTGGCCTTGGAAACGATTTCGAAACTTCTTTCTCTGAACAGTTATCCACTGTTCATCCTCGGACTGTATTTTCCACTCCACCTGGCTTTTTAATGCGTCTGCCATCGTTTTGCGCGCAGTACCGCACGATACCGTTATACTCTTTGCCGTAGTAATCGCACATTTATCAGCTGTTTTTAAATCGAAACCGGTTTCGTGCCTACCGGCGTCCTGCGTCAACACGGCCTCGCTCGTTGTGCATTTCATCGCGGAGTCATCCCCGCGGGGCGCCCCCCCGCCGCTGGCCTGCGTTCGCTCGCATTGACAGTTACCGGTTGCCAAACAAGTATCAGTAAATAGATTATTTCCTGATTTATTGTGACGTGATCGTTCCGGAAAATGCAATGTAGGATGTAAAGTAGAATTATGTAGATTTTCTGTCGTTTTGCTCTCCGATAGCATATTCTGTGTCAAACCCATAGGTCCACTATCCATATAAGCACCTCTCTTTCTATTTACATTGAAAATACCCTCGTCAAAAAATGATGGGTTTCTGTTCGCCTTTGTTTCGTTTAACTGGTCAATTGTAGCATAATTTTCCTTTATGTATCTCACATCCTTCTGAAGTATGAGCAGGTCCTTCAGTAGCTTTGTAACATCGACATGATCAAAAGTTATGGGTGGCAACTTTTGCAGATCGTGCGCTACGAACATGGGTATAATTTCAGGTTCCACTGCGTTAAAAAGACATATAATATCTTCTAGGTCTCGTTGTTGTTTGCCCTCCTTTCGGCGTGATATTTTTCGTTTTTCGGTAGGTAACGTCTGGAACAGCAGTGATTTAGCCTTATCGACATCCTCCACTGAGAACGACGACACACAAATTCGTATTAAACTTTCGTGGTCCATTACACTGATTTTATTTTGTATAAACGCTAGTAACTCGTTTATAACAATATTGCAACTCGCACATTTCACTATATCCTTTGCCATTTTTTCGTGTCTATAATGAGTCATGAACGCATGATACACAACCGCTCGCGCGCGCGCATATGGGCTGACTGGAGTATTGGCTCGGCGCATGGTGGTAGATTGCAGAGCATAGGTTAGGTTCAACACATGTGGTAGATGACAGAGCATACATTCAACGCATGGTGGTAGATGGAAGAGCAAATACTCAACGCATGCTGATAGATGGCAGAACAAAGATTCAATACATGTCATAGATGGCACAGCATAGATTCAACGCATGGTGGTAGATAGCAGAGCATAGATTTAATGCATGTCATAGATCGAAGAGTATACATTAGGTTTAATGCATGTCATCGATGGCAGAACATAGATTCAACAAATGGTGATGGATGTCAGAGCATAGGTTAGGTTCAATGCATGTCATAGATGGCAGAACATAGATTCAACAAATGGTGATGGATATCAGAGCATAGGTTAGGTTCAATGCATGTCAGATGGCAGAGTATAGATTCAACGCATGTGGTAGATGGCAGAGCATAGATTCAACGCATGGTGGTAGATGGTAGAGCATATGTTAGGTTCAATGCATGTCAGATGGCAGAGCATAGATTCAACGCATGGTGGTAGATAGCAGAGCATAGATTCAACGCATGGTGGTAGATGGTAGAGCATAGGTTAGGTTCAATTCAAGTCATAAATGGCAAAGCATGGATTCAACGCATGGTGAGATATCAGAGTGTGGCCAATCATCTTATTTATTTTCCAGGTGACCGAATACGTCGCAGCCAGGGCTGGGATACCTGGGTTGTCGTCTGATAGCTCGTTGGAGAAGTGTAATAATAAGTGCATATGCCCCAAAGTAAGATATTTTCGTAGTTTCGAACGTTGCATTTAGCGAGTTCACATTTTTATAGATGGGAGTGGCTTTCTCTGCACTAACTCCACAAACATTCATTGTCTGGTTTTTATTGCACCGGAAACATGTAAATTATGTTCTTATTGGTTAATAAATAAATGTTAATAAATAAATTACGAAGTAAGTTTCATAGAAGTTATTCAGTTATTAGGAAGTTAATCAGTTTCATAATGAAGTTATTCCCTCGCATTCAGCGTTGCACCAATTTTAGATCCAGCTCAAGCCGCTAAGCTGGAGAAACCCCTGTCGTTAACCTTTTTTTATATATTTGTAGGTGTCCACTGCAGGAACGCAAGCTGGACAAACTACAGGATGTGTTTTTGGTTGCCCTTGTGTAAGACGTATATTTTAACTATTATTAAATTAAATTAAAATTACATTAATAGTCCCTACACCCTAGAACGACAGGTTTCTACCCCTGAGCTGCATATATAACTGCTATGCAAGTTATCTTCCGGGATGGGAGCAGTAGTGCTATTCTGTAAAATACAAACTCACGTGCGAGTCTCGCTCGAGTGATTTTACTCACTTCAAAACCTAATCCATTGGCATTCTGTAAACATTCTAGAGCACTGTCGACGTTAAGTGAACAAAGAACTCACTTCACGTGCTCTAGAATGTTTACAGAATGTCAATGGATTAGGTTTTGAAGTGAGTAAAATCACTCGAGCGAAACTCGCACGCGAGCGTACAATATCTATTAAGGATAGTAGCAGTGTCTACCAGTCAATCTTAGTAGGTTTTACTTATTATTTTTTCAGATGACTCCAGTGTCTTCATCAGTGGCCACGCATTTTGATAAATGTGACGAGTGCGGAAGAGGATGCATATGCCCTAAGGTAACACGTTTTTTTATTGTTCAGTCGATACGGACAGCGACGCTTTATAAAACGACTCTCTGTTCGCCATTAAGGTTAATGTTAATGCATTTTATACATATTTTATATAGATTTCAAGTTAAAATAGCATACAGATTTTAGCAGTTTCTACACAGATAAAAGGTTCAATGCATCTGGCAACACTGGTTTGTTACTCAATTACGCTTCAACCACTGGACGGATCGGGATGAAACTTGGCACACATAAAGGTTAGGTCCTGTAGTGCTATTCTCTAAAATACAAACTCACGTGCGAGTCTCACTCAAGTGACTTCACTCACTTCGAAACCTAATCCAGCTGTTGCCTGCGACTTCGTTCGCGTGGATAAGTTACGTATGGTGCGAATTTTAAGGACCCGCATATAGCCGACATGACAATAGAACATTCTGGAAAAATCTGGAACATTCTAGAAAAGTGCAGACCAAGGGCTATCTAGCACTGCAACCATGAGTGGGTGGCAGTGGGTGGTCATGGAGAAAAGGCTAGACATACACACACATACATTCCTTCTACATATGTAATACATTTTTTGCTTGTAACACACAGTGTCGCCAACATTTGAATAAATATTTCGTATTTTGATTTACCGACTTTACAAGAGTAATATTAGAGAAAGGACACCTATAAACTTTGTTATCAAACAATGAACATCAATCACATAAGATATTGATTAATTAGTATGACGTGTGCCTGCTCGTATGACTGCTCATAGCGGTCATTGGCCAGCCGCACCGTTTCATATTAGGATCCGCCAGCCACCCTCCTCACCGGGTCTGCCCTTATCCTCTGGCACGCCTGCCCTCCTCTTGTCCCGTGTTAATGAAAATAAAGTTGATGGAAGTAAAATCCCCAGAAAGAGGCTGGCTGCCGGAATGTGCACCAGTGCAATGGAAGGGACACCGAAGAAAACTTGTAGGGCATCAAGCAGGGTGCACCGGGAAAGAGCTCTAACGCAAGTACCGGGCACCCCCTCGTGTTTCGGTCCGTATAACCGTAAGGTTGAAAGGACCATGGGAGGTGACGGGCCTTTGTCCCGGGTTGATGAGCTTCCAGGTCGTACTTGGGAGGCCGCACAATGTGACCGACGAAGTCTTTTCATTGCAGATAGTGTTGACGTAAGACAAAACCTGTTAACACCTCTCCTCGATAGTATTCGATGACTTCGGCAAAGGTGTCATCCGCGAAAAGCGGAAACTGTTAAATGTATTTATTTCCAGACAGAATCCGAAATAGGTGATCCGCCAGAGAACTAAAGTCTTCGACACAGCTCAAAAAGTTAGTACTTTAGGCAGTGGGCTGGTTACATCTGTCGGACAGCTGATTGCCGTTGGGGTAAACGCGAGACCGCGACTGGGTAAGAGTAGTGTGGGAAATAAGTGTCATACGAGGACCATAATGGGTTTGATTATCTGCTCGCACCGCTTCAAGCCTGGACTTTCTTATCTTACCTTCTTCGGGGGCCAAGATAAGACCTGCCGACACTTCGACCCTTCAGGATCTTGTCCACCAACCCATTTGGCTTCACATACGCCATAGAACTTTTTGGCATATGCAGGTTTCCTCAAGATGTTTCATCATCATCAGCATCAGGTTATTTTTGTCTCCACTGCAGGAGCACAACCCTCTCTCATCTGTCGGAGACAGACGGAGGATTTGGCCTACACTCCCCGCGCTGGCCAGACGGGTTGGGGAGGCCTGATTCATGTTTTATAATGTATTTATTCCCTTAGTCGCCTGGTACGACATCCATGGGAAGAGTTGGAGTGGTCTACTCTACCGGAAACCACACGGCAAATGTTTCCTTCACCAAAAATCCAAATAAACCGTAATTAAAATTTGGAAAACTCACTGGTACGGGCGGGGTTTTTACCAGGACCTCATGAACTTGAGGCGAGTGCACAACCAACTAGACTACCACGGCTCTTAGCCTGGCTATTAGTTTTAAAGTTAGTTAATTTATTGATTTTCGTCAGGTGTCCGGAACCTTTACAAATATCGGCTCTCCGCGTAGACAGGGTGCCGAGGTAGGACCTTCTGCTGCCCCGTCACCTGCAGCCAGACCTAGGATGGATCGCAGCACATGTGACCCAAGTCCCCAATACGCTCAAGTAAGACTACATTGACAATATAAGGATTTGTGTACCGTGGTAGTGTGTGTAGGGGGAGGGGTAGGGAGTAGGGGGAGGGGTAGGGAGTAGGGGGAGGGGAGGAGTAGGAGGAGGGGGTGTATGGGGGTGCGTTCAGTTTTATTTTATTTTTTTACCATTTTCTTGCTTTCTTGGTTTTTTCTTTGTGTGTGCCAATTGTGGTAGTGAATAAATGTTTTTCTTTCTTTCTTTCTTTCATGTGTGTTTGATTACCAAACTAGTTTATTGGACTTAGGTGATTTGTTTCAAAGTTAATTTTTTGGTTTTCGTCAGGTGTCCAAGCCCCTTCCAAGGATCGACTCCCCGTGTAGACAGGACGCGGCGGTAGCCCCTTCTGCTGCCCCGTCACCTGCAGACAGACCTAGAATGGATCGCAGCACATGTGACCCAAGTCCCCAATACAATCAAGTAAGACTACATTGTTAATATAAGGATTGTTGTACCATGGTAGTGTGTGTGTGGAGGAGGGGGAGGGAGAGCGGGAGGAGGAGGGGGAGAGAGGGGTGTATAGGGGTGTGTGCATGTGTGTTTGACTACCATACTAGTTTATTGGACTTAGGTTATTTATTTCAAAGTTAGTAATTTTTTTGTTTTTCGTCAGGTGTCCAAACCCCTTCCAAGGATCGACTCCCCGTGTAGACAGGGCGCCGAGGTAGCCCCTTCTGCTGCCCCGTCACCTGCAGACAGACCTAGAATGGATCGCAGCACATGTGACCCAAGTCCCCAATACTCTCAAGTAAGTCTACATTGACAATATAAGGATTTATAAAGCGTGTTAGTGTGTGTGTGGAGGGGAGGGGTGAGGGGTAGGATGGTAGGGGGAGGAGGTGTATAGGGACGCGTGCATGTGGGTTTGACTACCAAACTAGTTATGCTGTGCTGTCGGTTGATCTGGAGGTCATACGCACAGGTAGGGTCGAAGAGAAGCGACAGGGATTACCAGCAAAGGAGAAAAGAGCTCTTGTTAGCAGGATAAGGGCAACAATAGTGGCGGAATGGCAAAAACGCTGGGCAGAAGAGGAGAAAGGCCGGGACTTACTCAAGTTCTTCCCGGACGTCGTCGCTCGACTTGGCTCCCCCTGGGTGGAACCTGAATTCCAGACTTCCCAAATACTGACAAGTCACGGGTGTTTTATAGGAAGGCTACAAGACATTGCACTGAGTGAGACAGGAACATGTTACTGCAGACAAGCCGAAGAGTATAGAGACCACGTGCTCAGGGGATATGGAATGTACGAGGAAGAACGCCGCAAGATGCTAGACTTATTGGATGGAGCGCAAGCGGGACTAGTTTACTTCGCGGATTTCGTGAGTTCGGAGGCGAACTACGCGCGACTGAGAGATTTCGCGATGGCTTGGAATAAGTGGAGAAAACTAATTAAGCTGCCCGATGACGACGAAGTAAATGTGGTGTGACGCCACGCCCCATAAGGGAGAAACGTCAAAATGGATTGGCCCGTATAACCGCGAGGTTAGGAGGGCCAAAAGGAGTTACTTCTACCAAACTAGTTAACTGAATCAATAATTAATGGTGTTTCCTTTAAGTTAGTTATTTTTTTGGTTTTCGTCAGGTGTCCAAACCCCTTCCAAGGATCGACTCCCCGTGTAGACAGGGTGCGGGGGTAGCCCCTTCTGCTGCCCCGTCACCTGCAGACAGACCTAGAATGGATCGCAGCACATGTGACCCAAGTCCCCAATACGATAAAGTAAGACTACATTGACAATATAAGGATTTTTGTACCGTGTTAGTGTATGTGTGGAGGGGAGGGGTTGTGGGAGGGGGGAGCGGGAGGGGGAAGGGGGAGAAAGGTGTGTATAGGGGTGTGTGCATGTGTGTTTGACTACCATACTAGTTTATTGCACTTAGGTTATTTGTTTCAAAGTTAGTTACTTTTTTGGTTTTCGTCAGGTGTCCAAGCCCCTTCCAAGGGTCGACTCCCCGTGTAGACAGGGTGCGGAGATAGCCCCTTCTGCTGCCCCGTCACCTGCAGACAGACCTAGAATGGATCGCAGCACATGTGATCCAAGTCCACAATACAATCAAGTAAGACTATATAATATCTATAGACTATATAGTGTCAATGTAAGGATTTGTGTACCGTATTAGTGTGTGTGTGGGGGGGAGGGGGAGGGAGGGAGGGGTAGCGGGAAGAGGATGGGGGAGAGAGGGGTGTATAGGGGTGCGTGCATGTGTGTTTGACTACCAAGCTAGTTTATTGGACTTAGGTTATTTATTTCAAAGTTATTTTTTTGTTTTTCGTCAGGTGTCCAAACCCCTTCCAAGGATCGACTCCCCGTGTAGACAGGGTGCGGAGGTAGCCCCTTCTGCTGCCCTGTCACCTGCAGACAGACCTAGAATGGATCGCAGCACATGTGACCCAAGACCCCAATATGCTCAAGTAAGACTACATTGTCAATATAAGGATTTTTGTACCGTGTTAGTGTGTGTGTGGGGAAGGGGGAGGGAGGGGTGGGGGGAGGGGTGTATGGAGGTGCGTGCATGTGTGTTTACCTACCAAACAACGCAAGCCTCCCCAATGGAATGCCATTTTTGTGGGACTGTCCATTGGGGGATTTCCCATAACGAGCACGCTTGGCAGGTGGATTGGTGATCGCAGTTGATCTTAATATACACAGGAGAACGCTGCTGCCTATCACTGGTGCTATCCCTTAGTCGCCTTGACTACACCTACGAGGAGATTGGCGGTGGCTCTATTCTAATCCGGAAACCACACAGCGCTTGTCTGTTTGTCTGTCCCAAAAACTACTGGCCTGATTGAGCTGAAGTTTGGATCATATATTGTCGGCTAAACATGTTAACCTCCCAACTCCATTTTGTCTGTTATGCAAATATATACCCTAACCTTTACAAAATAGCATTCGTTATATAATAGTAACCGAAAGGAGTTGGCAGGTTTACATGTTTAGCCGATGACATCTGAAATTTCTCAGCAATTTTTTTTATATTTCTAGACCACTGCTACCTAAAAAATCGGCACGCGCGGAACTGAAGTAAACAAATGGCTATAACCGTTCTATTTTGGGGAACGTGACACATTTTTTACTTGTTGTCTGTCTGTTTATCTGTTTGTCTGTGAGTTTGTGCACGCATCACTTAAAAACTACTGGACGGATTTTGGTGGACTTTTCAAAGAAACATGGGACTTCGCTTAACTTAACATTTAGTCTTTATTTCATCGCAATCGGTTTACTCAATCAAAAGTTATGGACATTTTTAGTTTACAAATAAGGTTAGTATTAGTACAATAGTATGCAACATATTGCACATAATAGTATTTCCGTACTATTCAGATTGCGATGAGTTTGGATTACATTTGGAGCTGGGAGTGGGCGTAGGAAAATGGGAGTGGGTGTGGTAGTGGGAGTGGGAGCGGGAGCGGGAGCGGATTCTGTAGTTCACGCGAGCGGAGCCGTGGGCACAGCTAGTATTTGAATATAGCTCGAAAAAGCGCGAGATTTTTTTAGAGGATATTGACTACGTGACGTAAACCTAATCCCCCCCTCCCCTGGGACGAAGCGTAATATTTTGAATACCCCCCCCCCCTTAAACAGGTCACGTAGTTTGGGTACGTTCCCTTGCCAGGACTATTTAAAATTATCGAAATCTTTTTCCAGGTGGGTACCGCTCCATTATGCGTAGACGTTCCTTGTAAGCAGTACAACGTTTGGACGCCCTGTGCCCAGTTCTGTGCGAGCTGGTCTGCTGAGAGAGAATATGTATCATGCAGGACGATTAACGTACTTGCTGTTCCATGTGCTGATGTAAGAGATCTTTCAGCAGCCGTTGATTGATTGAATATACTTTATTGCACACAAATTACAGATAATTTGTATGAGAAATGTACAAGTGGAGACCTTATCGCTTTTAGCGATTTCTTCTAGGCAACCATATGCTAGTGAGAAATAGTAAAATTAAGATTATGATGCGGGTGCAAAGAGTATCAAGATTAAGTAGCTAGTTCTATATACATACATAAATATCTATACTTATAATAAAACTGTAACTGGTCTATGTCTGTACATGAGAGATATTAAAAAAAAAAATTGTAAGAGGGGTCTTTATAGGGCCAATAGAAGCTAAAACAATTTTGTTTAGAATTTTTGCCTGTCTGTCTGTCTGTCTGTCTGTCTGTATGTATGTATGTATGTTTGTTACGGCATCACGCAAAAACTACTGAATGAAATTTGATGCAGTTTTCACAGTTGTCTTGCTGGTGATCTAACTTAAAATCTGTTGCATGTTTCATCTTGATACGGCACTTAGAACCTGAGATATTAATAAAGTAAATTTTTCTAGAAGCCGATTTATTCTCGAATGACAAAGATGTCGTTTTATTATCGGATGATAATAAAACGCCTGTTAATATTTCTTCCAGTAACTCAGTATCACATTTACGAGTAGAAATCATTCGTGAAAAAAACATCTCTTTCTTACGAAAATTTTGATAAACAAAATGCAATATTTTTCGAACGTACGAGTATGTTCATCATATGGGCTAGGTCAACGCCCGCGGCGCGGCGTACGGCGCTTCGTGTATGGGATTGAGTGAAATATAGTTTTTAGGGATAGGGATTGATGTTGGGGTTGGGATTGGCATATTGAGAGTCTCGAGTTTGAGTGGGAGTGGAAGTAGAAGTAGAAGTGGGAAGAGAACGAGAGAAGAAGTGGGAACGGAGGAGGAATCTGTAGTTCATGCGAGCGGAGCCGGCACAGCTTGTAAACATATGAAAAGTGTGTGTCCACACTGTTAAAAATGGTTCTATAAAAATAAAAGACTGTAAATATCTTATTAGTTGTTTGTATTTGTTTTATGAAGAAAAAAATAAAAATAAATAGTTAAGGGGATTTCTGGAATTTTTTGGAATTTTTGTCCAGAAATCCCCTTAGTCTTTCCTTTGAGCATCGGCAGGGGATTTCTGGACAAATTTTCCAAAAAATTCCAGAAATCCTCTTAAGGGGATTTTTCGCAGGGGATTATTGGAACAAGCCAGTTGAAGATATTTGCAAAAAAAAATTGCGGAATAGTTTAGACATTATGGAATTGTTTGGGAACCAATAAAACTATTTACTTATTTTGCAGGCACAAATTGCTCCTACCTCGCTATGTGTAGACGTTCCGTTTAAAAAGGAGTTTAGCGAACACGCCGTGGTGACTACAACTGTCCCGTTCAGTGCAGACTGGCGTCAAGATGACGCTATGACTACAAAAAATCCTCGATACGCGAATGTGAGATGACATTGTTTTAGTATAATAACATTTTTGTGGAATATAGCGAACCAAACTATCGCACTGTTCCACGCAACTGCGGCTTGCGCGCCGCACCCCGTTCAAATTCACTCTGACACTCGTGCAGTTACTTCGCAGAATATTTAATGATTTACGCTACGGGTAAATAACGTGAAGCCAAAGCCACAATTACGTGGAACAGAGCTTTCGTAGCCAAGTTATTTTATATTATTAAAGTCCATCAATGCCGTGTGGTTTCCGGTAGAGTAGAATAGGACCATTACAACTCTTCCCGTGGATGTCGTACAAGGCGACTAAGGGAATACATTATAAAACATCGATCAACCCAACCCATCTGGCCAGCGCGGGGAGTGTAGGCCAAATCCTCCGTCTGTCTCCGGCACATGAGAGAGGGTTGTGCTCCTGTAGTGGAGACAAAAATAACCTGATGATGAAAGTCCATCAAGAAATGACGAAGTTATTAAAGTTTATATTTAACGCAACTTTTCAAAACGCGCTCGCTTTTGTATGCCGACGTAACGACATACCTAGCTCGGATTTCATACACCAGAGCGGTTTCGCGCGTGTTTTGTATACGGCAGACTGCGCTTGTGTGCTGCGCACACTTCTTGCCGCGCGACGCGTCGTATTGCGTCATTGCACAGAAGTTGCTGTATCTTCGTCATTTTTGATCCGATTTAAATAATTTTTCATAGTATTTATAAGGGTTTTTAGCACTAAATATCTGCCTATTTATTTTTTACTTATTTTTAGCCCTTCTGTAGATATAAATTATCATTCGTAGAATTCGTCACTTATCATAAACTGTACATAGTTATAGTTCATTTTATGTCATTCTTAGTTTATGTCATTATTTAATATTTGTAAGTTAATGTTTTTATTTTCAGGTAAGTCCTTCGTCACTACAGATAATCCCATTTATGGGCAAAGGCCTCATCGTCACTTACAGGGAGGGCTTTGCCCATATCTCCATACTTAACAAAAAAAACTCGACTAATCACATTCCGGACAAATACAATTTGGATCTTTTTAAAGGAAGAGTGATTAGGTATTTTCTGGGTAGGCACACTCCACTTAGGCCTCATCGTCACTTACCATCAGGTGAGATTGAGGTCAAGCCCCAAAACCCATCAATAATAAAAAAAGATTGAACTATATTCGCGGATCAGCACTCGCAGGGTGGGCCGACGACCTGAAGAAGGTGGCCGGAAGCGGCTGGATGTGGAGGGCGGAGACCGGCCGGGTGTGGTGCCTTTTATTGGGGAAGGCCTATGTCCAGCAGTGGACTTCTAGGGGCTGTCATGATGAACTATATCTGGATATCTCGTAAATGTGTTTCTCTGCACTAGGCCACAACTTCGCCGCTGCCACCGTTAGCATGCGTTCCTTTAAAAAGAGATGGAACAACCCAAATGACACCAACCAGTTCGTCTGCGTTCAAACCTGGAGGAGACACCACTTCGGGAAAGACTTGCGAATCTGAACGGTTTAAAGTAAGACTACATTACCCAATTAGCAAACTGGGGAAATACGCAGACATAAACTAGGGATGGAACAGATATCCGTGAACTATCCGGTATCCGGCCTATTGCGGCCTCAAAGTCAAGTCAAAGTCAAAATCATTTATTGCATATGAGTACACTTGGTACATTTATACACGTCATTTTTTTTTTCTCGACTACCGCTTCCTAGGTGTTAGCGCTGTGAAGAAGAAACGGCGCAACAAACTTCACGCAACACATCTTTTAAAAATCAAGTTTGCATACAATTAATAAAGATTTTGCGAAGCTGAATTAACATTAGTACCAGGCATCTTTGTCATTCAAATAATCGTTTATTTTATAATAGGCTTTCTTACAAAGTTGTTTTTTAATGTGAATCTTAAGTGAGCCTAGTTTTACTATCCGGCCGGATACCGGATAGTAGCCTAATATACATAGACAGATACTCGTTCATAATGCGAACTGCTAAGGAATGGAACTCCCTGCCAGTTGGGTATTTCCAGACAAGTACAATCTGGATCTTTTTAAAGGAAGAGTAAATAGGCATCTTCTGGGTAAGCGCGCTCCACCTTAGACCTCATCATCACTTACCATCAGGTGAGATTGGGGTCAAGCGCAAACCCATTAATAATAATAAAAAAATACCGGATTTTAATTAAAATTCAAAATTTTCCTAAAATAAAAATTGATTTATTGATAAACGAAAACACATTTGAAACCACATAAATAATTAGTAACATGTTTTTACTTTAGAGCGTAGCCAAAAAGGTATTGTCGTCATTTTGTTTAAGTGTTAACCTCAGTTTTTGAGGTTAGGTTACCCAGTCGTACCAGAATACCTGATGGGGATATTGGGATAAACTTCTAAAAATATATTCCCAAATGCTCCACCGGTATTTGGGAAATACTCATCTTCCCTCCTGTCTTTTCTGCGTCAAAAGCTTCGCTATATATCTATTACTTATTTTCTTTAACAAGGCGATCGCCACACCACTAGAGCGAACAATGCCTTGTCGAAAAGAGGTCTGCTCACAGACCGAACCAGCTCCTTGCGCGAAGACCGCTCCTGCACCTGAAAGACTCCTTAAAAAGGTTATTTCCACATCAACTATAAGCTGCGAAGATCCGCCTGAACGGAATAAAGTAAGTCTACTTTATACTTAGTAATTTTTTTCTGCAATATCCCATCCCACTAATATTATAAATGCGAAAGTTTGGATGTTTGTTACTCAATTACGCTTCAACCACTGGACGGATCGGGATGAAACTTGGCATACATATTTGTTAGGTCCTGTAGTACTATTTTCTAAAATACAGGCGCCTGCAGAGTGAGACCGACGACCTGAAGAAGGTAGCCGGAAGCAGCTGAATGTCGAGGACCGGGATGGTGGCGCTGGTTGGGGAAGGTCTATGTCCAGAAGTGGACGTCTAAGGGCTGAAATGATAAAAATGATTATCACATACTTTTCTTTCAAATTATATCCAGATTTTGTTGTGCTTACGATTATAATCCAGCTAGTTTACTATAATTTTTCAGTCTATATAAAATGAATCTACCGTTGCCTAATATTATTTATAACTCGCTGCAGGTTTCACAATAAATAAAATAAATAAAAGCTTAATTTTTCCAGATGGCCACGACCCAATCCTATGCTGGCTCTCAATTTAAGAAAGGTCGTGCCTCACGCAGGAAATTATTTAACTGGAGACGGAAGACGTCTAAAGTAAGTCTAAATCACTGGTCCCTTTTGCCATTAACAAATACAGTAACATCATTCCCAAACATCACACACAGATGATGATTTAAGTGGGGAAATTCATTAACATATATTAAAAAGAGTAGAGGGCCCAGTACGCTACCCTGTGGTACGCCTTACATGTTTGTTTTGTAAATAGATTTAACTTCAGCCTTAAATTTAGTACTTTTATTATATTTAGTGAGTGTTACAGCTTATCTTCTATATACAATCGACTATGAAAGTGTTGGCGCATTAGGTACAAATTATTTTAGAACAATAGAATGAATAACACAGTCAAACGCTTTTAACATGTCAAGTATTATTGCACTACATCATTTGCCTAAATCTAAGTGACTTTGAGATGATTCTAGGGCTGATAAACGCTTTTATAGAATGTCATAGAATACAATGTTATGAAATGGTCGTTAGTTTGTAAAGAACTATATTTTCTCCATCAGATGAACATAGCTACATTATCATCAAACATGCCTTATAGCGCAAATCCAGTAGCGAGCCCTACCCCATCTGCACGCAATCCTGTCACTAGAGCTAGTCAGATGTCACTCGCTACATCGTCTCCAGGCAGACTTAAGGGCAGGCGCTCGTCCAGAAGAACATTCTTCAAATGGTTTCGGAGAAATAGTAAAGTAAGTATAAGTCGCAGTCGTCTATTAAAGTACGACCGCCTCGTTGGCCTAGTGGTTTGGTCATTGGACTCGCGCGCTAGACGTCGTGGGGTTTCCTTTCTAAACTAGGATTTTCTCATGTACAATAGGAACTATACAAGACTAGCTGTGCCCGCGGCTCCGCTCGAGTGGACTACAGAATCCGCTCCCGTTTCCACTCTCGTTCCATATCCCACTTCCACTCAACCCCAACCCCAATCACCCTCACTTTCACTCCCACTCCCCCTCCAACTGTAGTACAAACCAAACGTAATTGAATTGTAGGCATGAAATAAAAATACTTCTTTGTTATAATGGCTTCAACAAAAATTTACTGTATCTCAGGTTCTAAGTGGCGTATCAAGATGAAACATGCACCAGATTTTAAGTTAGACCTCCAGCAAGACAACTGTGAAACTGTATCAAATTTCATTCATTGGTTTTTGCGTGATGAGGTGACAAAACATACATACAGACAAAAATTCCAAAAACAATTTATTTCGGATTCTATTGGCCCTATAAAGACCCCTCATATACATTATTCTACAATATCTTCCATGTACAGACATTATTATTATAAGTAAGAAGATTAGGTACCTCAACAAGGCGGCGATGTTGTTCGCAACACATCACGTCAAGGGGAATCACGGAGCGAAAAGCGGGCGAAGGAAAGCCGACATTAGATTGCGAAAAGTGGCGATCCATCGTCTCTGCCTAACAAAGCATTGTATGTATGTATGTAAGAAGATTAGAACAATTCACAGGTATATCATCCAGACCGGGACCAACTTGTACAAATTTGTTTGCCCCAGTGGGAATCGAACGTATCAAGTGAGTACCAAGGTGATCCATTATTATATAATTAATAAATTTTCCGTGTGGTTTCCGGTAGAGTAGAATAGGACCACTCCAACTCTTCCCGTGGATGTCGTACAAGGCGACTAAGGGAATACATTATAAAACATCAATCAGGCCTCCCCAACCCGTCTGGCCAGCGCGGGGAGTGTAGACCAAATCCTCCGTCTGTCTCCGGCAGATGAGAGAGCGTTGTGCTCCTGCAGTGGAGACAAAAATAACCTGATGATGATGATGAATTAATTTTCTATTCGGCAGGGTTCCTCATCATCATTACCACACCAGAAAAGAAATACGGTACAGGAAAGGTCATCAGAAAATAAAGATGCCAAAAAATCTTGTTCACGCACCACGTCTGAGGTCAACTGCGAATGCACTGAAGTAAAGAAGTTTTGTTCCAATTTTCCCGTAGTAAAGCTTATTTTCCCTTAGTAAAAAGTGACCTATATGACAATCCAGGTATTTAATTTTTATCAATGTCGGTTCAGCCGTTATGGAATCACTGCGTAACAGATCTAAACACACATTTTCCTTTTTGATATTTTGACATCTTAGGGGGCCACCTCGAACTCCTTGTTTGATGTACTTTTGAACTATAAAACCGTTGCTATCGTCCGCGTTTATTGTTTGTAAATGGCGGATGGATGACATATCATTAGAGATCCGTCCAAATGAGACCCAATTACAGCTAGAGCATGGCTATATAATGCTATATTTTGCAGTAAACACTTTTAAAAGCAGACTAGACAAGTTCTTCATAAACCAGTGTTACAAGTGACAATTCAAAGACTTAAATACACCAGTTCAGATATAGGCATACCAGCAAATTGCTGCTCGCCTATTATCCCCAATATTATCTAATAAATAAAATCGTAAACTTCGCGTGTCTGTACATTGAAGATATTTGCAAAAAAATAAATTGGGGGGTCTAAGGATAAGCAACAGAACACATTTCGATCATTTTTGAAATTTTTGTCTGTTTGTCTGTTTGTCTGTTTATCTGTTTGTCTGTGAGTTTGTGCACGCATCACTTAAAAACTACTGAACGGATTTTGATGTACTTTTCACAAAAACATGGTGCTTAACTTAACTTAACATTTAGTCTTTATTTCATCGCAATCGGCTAACTCGATCAAAAGTTATAGACATTTTTAGTTTTCAAATACATTAGTTAGGTAAGGTTATTATGCAATATATTGCTTAAAGTAGTATTTCCGTACCTACTATTCAGATTCCGATGAGTTTGGATTACATTTGGAGCTGCGAGTAGGAATTGGAGTGGGAGTGGGAGTGGGAGTGGGAGTGGGAGTGGGTATGGGAGTGGGAGTGGGAGTGGGTATGGGCGTGGGCGTGGGGGGTGGCATTGAGAGCGGAAGCGGAAGCGGAAGCGGTTGCGGAAGCGGGAGGGGAGCGGGAGCGGAACCGGAGCTGGACCGGAGCGGGAGCGGGAGCGGGTATGGTACCAGTGTAATTTGAGTGTTTGAAAATTCGCATAACTTTTGACTGAGTTACCCGATTACGATGAATTTGTGGTATAGTTATGCAACAAAGTAATATTGATCGGAATTTGGACTGCTATGGATTAGTTACGAGGACTACATTTGGAAAGACGAGGGAAAGAGGTTTGAGGGGAGGGTTGAGGGGAGAGCTGAGGATAGGGTTGAGAGGAGGGTTGAGGGGAGTGTTGAGGGAAGGGTTGAGAGGAGTGTTGAGAGAAGTGTTGAGAGGAGGGTTGAGGGGAGAGTTGAGGATCTGGACCTGGAACTGGAACTAGGCCCGGACCTGGACCTGGATCTGGATCTGGACCTGGACCTGGATTTAAAGTCTGAGTGGAAGTGGGATAGGGAGCGGAAGTGGGAATGCGAGCGGATCCTGTAGTCCACGCGAGCGGAGCCGCGGGCACAGCTAGTCTTCTAATAAATAAAATCGTAAACTTCGCGTGTCTGTACGTAGAAGATATTTGCAAAAAAAAAATGGGGCGTCTAAGGATAAGCAACAGAACACATTTCAATAATTTTTGACATTTTTGACATTTTTGTCTGTTTGTCTGTCAGTTGGTGAACGCATCACTTAAAAACTACTGAACGGATTTTGAAGGACTTTTCACAAAAACATGGGGCTTAACTTAACTTTTTGTCCTTATTTCATCGCAATCGGCTAACTCAATCAAAAGTTATGGACATTTTTAGTTTTCAAATACATTAGTAGGTAAGGTTAGTATGCAATATATTGCAAATAATAGTATTTCCGTACTATTCAGATTGCGATGAGTTTGGACTACATTTGGAGCTGGTAGTGGGAATGGGAGCGGAACCTGTAGTCCACGCGAGCAAGGCCGCGGGCACAGCTAGTAATAATAATAATATTTGAGGGAATACATATAGCTATTGACATGTTAAAAATATATTAATTTTGTGTTCTCCAGGCGACTCCTAATTCTTATGGAGGAGACGACGGGACTACTAAATACGCCAATAAGCCTTCTAGTTACGAGCCTTTCCTTCACATCGAGGACTTATTTAAGAAATTTCAATTTGAGAAGTGCCGCTTTAATAATTCGTGTCTTGGAGACATGTGTAATTCCGCTGAACAACACTGCTGCGCTTGCTGTCAAGCTTTTTCTGAATGCTTGAAACAAGTATGGGAATTTTTACAATCATCTAGAAATATCTTTTGTCTTCAATAGGTGCGTATACTGACTGAGCGAGCAGCCTCGCGAGGCAAATCCTCGGTCTGTCAGGACGACGGACGTCATGGATAAAATCTCAACGCAACCAATAATCTTTCTGTCGCAGTTTATGCTTCTCGAATCTTATCTAGCTTATCGAAAAATTTGTGTCCTTGCTTATTTTGGCGTTTATAAGAGAGTGCAAATTATCAAATTCACTTTTCTAGTAAAATTGCTATCCTCACCGTCAAAGCACAAGACTTCAAATTATTTGTGGCTTGTGATCTGTTTTCGGCAACGATCTCTATGTACTACTAGATGGAGCGTTCCAAATAATCGCTCTGTTCCACGCAAGTAGCCACAACTCTTTCACATTCACTTTGAAACTTGTGCAGTTACTACTCAGAACATTTAATTATTACTAAATATTGACATTATTTAACCGTAGCGTCAATATTTAGTAATAATTAAATGTTCTGCGTAGTAACTGCACAAGTTTCAAAGTGATTAAGAAAGAGTTGTGGCTACTTGTGAGCTAGCCATTGTACACAACATTTGTAACTGTACTTTTAAAATTTGTGCAATAGAAGAATATACATATACTGCATATTTCTGGCACGTATGTCGCGCCTACTTGACAATTCTATCTTGGTAGGATTTCTGTGGTATTAACTTTCAGGTGGTATACAATCTGACATGCCAGCATTTACAAATCGTTGTATCTCTACAGATGGCGACATGCTGTACGCACGACAAGGAGACCAGAACCAACCCTGATGATTGTAAGTTTTGTGAACTGCTGTTCAAAATGGTGAACATAACATACTGCCTTGGAGAAGATCTTTGTAACGTACTTAGTTATATTTTGCTTTTGTTATGCAAGCCGAGGTGTTAGAAGGTTGTTTATGGAAATAAAAATACAAACAATGACGTAAACTTGTTATAATTTATACTACAAGTTATCTTATAAATAAAATCGTAAATATCGCGTGTCTGTACATTGAAGATCTTTGCAAAAAACCGGGGGGGTCTAAGGATAAGCAACAGAACACATTTCTATCATTATTGAAATTTTTGTCTGTTTGTCTGTGTGTTTGTGCACGCATCACTTAAAAACTACTAAATGGATTTTGATGGACTTTTCACAGAAACATGGGGCTTAACCTAACTTAACATTTAGTCTTTATTTCATCGCAATCGGCTGACTCAATCAAAAGTTACAGACATTTTTAGTTTTCAAATACATTAGTAGGTGAGGTTAGTATGCAATTTATTGCACATAATAGTATTTCCGTACTATTCAGATTGCGATGAGTTTGGACTACATTTGGAGCTGGGAGTGAGAATAGGAGTGGACGTGGGCGTGGGAGCGAGATAGAGAGTGAGATTGAGAGTCTGAGTGGAAGTGGGAATGGGAGCGGAACCTGTAGTCCAAGCGAGCGGAGCCGCGGGTTCATCTAGTATATACTATAAAGGAAAATAACTTTCGCACCCCATAAGGGGGGAACAGATGAGTGATCTAATTTAATAACCAATTAGTGTCAACCATGTTAAAAACTTTTCCGTCCTCATGAATTGCGAAAATTATTTTCTTTCATTGTAATGGTATGACCTACTCGTATAATAACTGTATAAAAAATGTATTCTGTGGCATTTGAAGAATTTAAATAAAAAATCTAACTCGATATTTAAGTATTAGGGTACGTACCCAAACTACGTGACCCGTTTAGGAGGGGGAGGGGGGTATTCAAAATACTACGCTTAGTAGTCCAGGTTAGTATGCAATATATTGCAGATAATTTCCGTACTATTCAGATTGCGATGAGTTTGGACTACATTTAGAGCTTGGAGCTGGGAGTGGGCGTGGGATATGAAATTAAATATATTTATTTGCTAGAACAGGTTACATATATATTATATAGGATATTGAGTTTGAGTGGGAGGCGGGAGCGGATTCTGTAGTTCACGCGAGCGGAGCCGCGGGCACAGCTAGTTACTAATAAAGTTAAAGGAAATTAAAAAAACACTTTTAAAAATTTAACTCATTTTATTCTTTTTTTGTACAAAATCAACAACCTCCATACAAATGTACAACACCAAACGTGCAAAATAAAAATAACCTTATTTTTATAAACTTAAACTAACAGGGGAGCTTCCATAACCACGCGGCTATAATTATATCAAGTATTCTTAATTGGTCACCAAAATAGATTAATTTATTTCCATTTTCATGTCATTCTAATATGGTAAAAGGGATCGTCATAAAATAAACAAATATACATAATATAAATTACAATGTCAACAATTAAAATAATGTCACAGTATATAACATACTGTCTTTGTATAGTTTTCTTTCTTTTCTATATCAGTATATAATATTAAAACGAATTTTAAAATAGAATTGGTAT
This sequence comes from Esperia sulphurella, assembly GCA_947086405.1. NCBI lineage: Eukaryota > Metazoa > Arthropoda > Insecta > Lepidoptera > Oecophoridae > Esperia > Esperia sulphurella. Next base: position 1,403,434 of record OX352284.1, read on the forward strand.
TAAATGATTACAAATCAAATTAAACGTCAGAGGGCCCAACAATTTCATTTTTAGAAAATTCATTAATGGAATAATATTCATTTAACAACAATACATTTTTTTTTACATAAGATAAAATAAAACCTATGTAACCTATCATAACAATGTAACGTTACATACCTACGTAAAATTTTTATTTTATATGTTTTGGTGTACAATTAAAACTGTAAATTACATTACAACCAAATTACAGAATTAATAGGAAATACTACTCACCTGCCCCTTCTCCAGTTTCAAAATATATGAAATTGAAACCACGTGGTTTATGAACAATCCCTATTTAATGTTAAAACGCCTATTACTTCCAGAGGGGCTAGACAAGATGACTTTTCTATTAGCGTTAACGCTAATGGAATAGAAAGATTTGTATGGGATTGACATAAGCTAACGAAATGTCACGTGACCTAGCGTTAAGCATTCTAAATTGGTAGCCAACGTTATTATCTTTCTATTCGATCAAACGAAACGCTCATGTCGAACGACAACCACCATACAAATGGTAGCCAAGTCGCACTTTTGACAAGCGTTTACGCTCACTGAGCTATTCGTTTGTACGCTACGAAGCGTTCGCTAAAACCCTGTAGAAAACGACACAAAATGGCGACTGTTTAATCAGCTGTGAAGTGTTGTGTTGTGTTTGTGCAAATCTCTTCAATTATTTTAGTAAAATGCATTCACTTAGACTGTTATGGGCTGCACGTAATGAAAATATGTGGCTCAGGCGCCAAACAAGAAATGTTTTTAGGCGGTGCTTGGAACAAATAGAAGCAATGCCGGACTTGTTATTTAGGGAGCGATTTCGGTTAAATAAGCGAACGTTTAAAGAGCTTTGCCTCGATTTACGTATTCACACCTCATTGAGAGGAACTAAAGAAATTCCTCTGGAAGTAAAGGTAAATAATATTTATATCTGTACTGTACTACACGCTACTACAATCTGTATATGAGTGAAACAAATACCATGCATGGTTAACTTATTTATTTATCATTTTTCTAGGTTCTTTGTGGCCTTAGTTTCTTGGCCACAGGGTCTTACCAGAGGATTGTGGGTGTCACGCAACATTTGCCGCAGCGAACAACGAGTCGTTGCATTAGGCAATTTGTGGAGGCGCTCACTAATGATAGGATATTATGTAAATGGATAGTGTTCCCTCAAGATCAAGCAGAAAGATCAAGAATAAGACAAGAGTAAGTGATCCATCAAATTATTATTAAATATTATATTTTATCAATCGCATTTTACAAAAAAGAATTGGATTTACAGGTTCCAAAGAAGATTTCATTTGCCGGGTGTAATAGGGTGCATTGATTGTACCCATATAGCGCTCGTGAAACCAGTTGAAGATGAACATCTTTTTTATAATAGGAAAGGATACCACTCACTTAATGTACAAATGGTAAGTTATAGCCTGTTGTATAGGTATTTCATGAGTTAATAAAAAATGATATGTCTCCCAATACAGAATAGCATTTGAAACCTTAATTATTTGTTTATATCTTTTAGGAATTGTATTATTTAATTAATTAGACACACTGGCAAACAAAGGTTAAATTAATACTGTTACCTGAATGGTGTGCTAATTGGTTAACTTAATATTGTCTTTTTGATAAAAATTTAAATGGCTTATGTAACAATATAACATAATAACTCTAACAATATAATATAATAACTCTATTTTTATGTGAATTTACAGATTTGTGATCACACTTTGAAAATTTTGAATGTTAATTCAAAATATGGTGGAGCCACACATGATTCTTTTATATGGTCATCTAGCCAAGTTGAACCGTACATGCGTGAACTTCATCATAATGGTGAACAAACTTGGCTATTAGGTAAGCAACACTATTGATATTCATCATCAATAATCATCATCCATCACTTGTATATTTTACACTTTCACTCATAAGTATTATACAAAACTTTATTCTTAATTGCATAGTTACAATTGTTAGAAGTTAAAATAGTGCAATTTAGGCGGTCTTGTCGCTTTAAGCGATTTCTTTCAGACAATCTATTATATTTTCTAAAATGTAATAACCATTTTTTTATTGTTTTAGGTGATTCTGGATACCCACAGAGGCCTTGGCTAATGACGCCTATTTTAAATGCTGTAAGTTCTCGAGAAGAGGTATATACCAGGCGTCACATTCAGGCCAGAAATTGTATTGAGCGTTGCTTTGGCTTGCTAAAGGCTCGTTGGAGGTGTTTGCTTAAGCACAGAACCCTTCATTATCATCCTCATGTTGCCAGCAAAATAGTACTTGCGTGTTGTGTACTGCATAACATTGCATTAAATGATCGCTTACCACCACCAAGTGATATGGCTGAGCAACACGATGATGGTGATGATAATATTGGTATACATGCTGGCCCCTCTACTCCTAGTAGCCAAGACGAGCTGATGCGTGGCAGAGCAATGCTCAGTTGCTTAATAAATAGGATGTAAGATACTGATTTTAATTTATAATGGTTCTATTGTAATTTTAGAGGTTCTCTTGTAAATAAAATAAATGAAAGATGTTGATAATTTCTATATGGAAAAAATATATCTATAATTTTTGTATATAAAGTGTTTGTCTTATTATAAAGTAAACAAAAAAATAAATATTAACCTGTTTAAACTTAACAATACTTAGAAACTACACATGAACTTTGGAAAGGGATTTGGCTAACTATTCTATCTGCTTTTATTCAGTTTCTGGGAGAATTTCTGTTGATGGTAACCTAGTCCATCTCTGTTCTGTCAATGTGTCCAGAAATCTCTGAGCAATTACACCTAACCGATGCAGCAGCTGGTTGTGCTCGCGAGCCACCTCAATCCTTTGAGACTCCAGTCGGAGCCTCTCAACTTCCTGCTCATGCAGGTGTCTTTCTCGCGTCTCCTCCAGTTGAAGGCGGCGCTGCTCGACGGCTACAAACTCACTGGTCGCTCGCTCAAACGGGTTTTGTCCGCGAGTCCTGCGCATCCTCAGTAATCGGCGCGGTGTGGTGGCCGTGGAGCGCGGGGAGTCTGCTGCCTGTCCACGTCGAGTGCTTCGTGCAGGAGGAGTTCGTGGAGGAGGCGGTGGCGTGTCTGGAGCTAGTGGCGGGGGTATTGATGTTGGTGGTGAATGTATAGGTGGATCTACTGTAAAACAATCAAAGTCATGTTTAGTATACTTATATAGACATAGATTCTAATAAGGATTAACCGGGCCGCATCTGTCGCGGAATTGACGGGCGTTGGGAGGACGAGTTTTGCAGTGGAGACCGCGGATCAGAACGTGCAGGGGACGCCCCGCCACCAGATGGACCAACAACCTGAAGAAGAAGGGAAGAGGCTGGACGTGGAGGACCAGGTGTGGTGGCTTTTATTGGGGAAGGCCTATGTCCAGTAGTGGACGTCTAGAGAAGATATAATTCAGCTATAATAATACAGTTACATATTAAGTATATACATATCCTACATACACTTGTCTAATCCCAAATTAGGATTTTCTCCTTTGCGATGGAAATTAAACAAGGATTGAACAATTCACAAATATAACATCCAGACCGCGATTAGCTTGTACAAAGCTGTCATCCCCAGTGGGAATCGGACCCACGACTTCTGGCGTTCGAGTCCAATGACCAAACAACGAGGTTAAATATTTTTTTTATTTAATAAATTTATTTTAATGTACTGTTACCTTGAGGGACCTCCAAAGCAAGTTGGACTTCATTTTCTGCACTTTGGGCTGGTTCTTCGGTTGGTTGTGATCTCTGCAATAACATTTTTACTGTTATGAATATTGAAAGAGGGGCTATGAAGAGAATTATGTGTATTATATTTATAAATAACTGACAATGAGTATGTAGCTTAACAGTGAAAAGTCTTCAGCGTCTAAATGGGTTCATTTGCAATGATAGTCTGTGTAGAAGTGAAATACGTATTTTGTAATATGTAAATAGTTATGAAAGAATGGATATTGCTTTTTCTATCACTATAAACTAATTCAATTATGATTGATACCTAAGTTCGAAAAAGATGTATGACAAGTTAGTTTTATGTTATAATGTATAAACACCCTGACCAACTGATGTAATCATAAAGACTGAAGGATAAGATGCATAGCTTATCTATACTAACATTAAATCCTTGCTCTTGGATGCCAGCTTGGCCAACCACAGCACGCAGTCCTATGATTGCCACCACTCTCTCTTCCAAAGCAGTTAGAGTTACTCGGTTGCTCGGGCCACCACCAGTACCACTCGCGTGTCTTTGAATAACCAATGATTTTTTTTTGGTTTTGGTTTTCCAGTCCGCCCAAACCTAAATTGATGCAGTTGGTTAAAAGCAGTGTCAAAAAGTGATGATTCTAAAATATGAATTAGTGTGGGTGAAAGCTTTACAATCATTCATGCTTGGTAAATAGTTAATCTTACTTTTTTCCATTTATCATGTGACTTTTCAACACCACCACCTATTGAATTTAATAAGCTTGTCAACTCTTGCCACAACCGATCTCCTCTCAACCGACCTTGAGCACCTGGCTGGGGTCTAGAGAGGTCACCATGCCTGTATATAAACAAATTTCTCTCTTGCTTATGTTGAACACGTCATTGTTTATTTTATGCCGGAGTCAAGTACCAGTACATTTGAATCAAATATTATAATTTCTATATAGAATACCTTTCCATGAACTCTACAAGAGCTGAGAATTGTTCTGGACTGGCTCTCAACCTCGGTTCCATTGCTGAAAAGATGCAGAAAAGACTTTGAAATTAAAATTATAACATTGATAAAGCTTATAAACTTTTGTATGAAATACACATTTGTGTGACTAAAATATAACTTAAAAAGGCTGATTCAAATTAATAAATTATATTTCGGATACTTACCACTCTAAAATCGAAGATAAATCCACAGTAAATAAAACTTTCTCAAATCTGGCACCACTTTGCACTTTCGTACTTTCAGAGTTCGCGCGACAAATGCACTGAACGTCAAACTCAACTGACGTTTACAAACGAAACCATAGACAAAATTCTGATTTTTATCGAACGATCGAATAGAATGAGCGTTCGCTAAGTTCTTGTCACGTTGGCTACCAATTAATTAACGCTAACGCCAAAGCGTTAGCGTTTGTAGAAAAGGAATCGCTTCGGAACGTTTGGCACTTGGCTAGGCCCTCAGAACAACTTGTATAACTTTATTAAAGACAACATTTGAAACAATAATTCAGTTTCGGTTTTCAACATGTCTGATGGATATATATATATATATTATTTATTGGTAACAATTGTAATAAAGCAGGGATCGGAATAAAGTAGATAAATATGTACTTGCGATGTAAATGTTTCACGGAAGATTAATGGACATACATTTTCACGTGATTTTACATGCATACATATCACGCCTTGGTCCCAGAGGGTTAGGCAGTAACTTACAGTTTTATACATTATGTATTTAAATGTAGGGATACCCCTTTTAAGTAATCCCGCTCTTCTAAGGAGGAAAGTTGTACATAAATTGGTGCTACATTAATTTTAATTAAATTATTAAAACTAAGAATTAGGGCGCATGCTCGTGTGTATGTAGTTAAGATGTAATTATTATTAAAGACCATATTGAAAGAGAAGAAAAAAATGATTACCTAATTCCGATTTCTGGTTAACTCACTAATTAACTCTTCCAGTGCCAATTTTAATATATGAATTTTTTTTTTATATGTTAAAATATATAAATATAATTCGTCTGTGAACAACGTTGGTAATACTGGGTGTTGTTTTAGACAGTGATCAAATTAAAGGAGGTAATTGTATTGCTGATACTGATTACAAATCAATAAAAAAAAGTATACCTTAAAAAAATCCAAAAAAGGTTTTTTTTGTATACAATTATATAAAGAGTGTGCGAAGCAACGATCTCTATGTACTACTAGATGGAGCGTTCCAAACAATCGCTCTGTTCCACGCAAGTAGCCACAACTCTTTCACATTCACAATGAAACTTGTGCAGTTACTGCGCAGAACATTTAATTATTACTAAATATTGACGCTACGGTTAAATAATGTATGTAACTTACGTGGAACAGAGCGATTGTTTGAAACGCTCCATCTAGTAGTACATAGAGATCGTTGCTTCGCACACTCTTTATATAATTGTATGCAAACTTGATTTTTAAAAGATGTGTTGCGTGAAGTTTGTTGCCCCGTTTGTTCTTCACAGCGCTAACAACTAGGAAGCGGTAGTCGATAAAAAAAAAATGACGTGTATAAATGTACCAAGTGTACTCATATGCAATAAATGATTTTGACTTTGACTTTAAAGTAAAAATCTAACAGTTTACCCATTTCGGGCATGCAATATTGCATAGAGTAATAATGGGCTCGATTCTGAAGGCACAATGTTAAAATTTGACAGCACTAAAACTGTTTCTATCCTTGTATTACGAAGATAAAGACGAAACCAATTTTAGCGCTGTCAAATTTTAAATGTGTGCCTTCAGAAATGGACCCAATATTAAATTAATTTAAAAAGTGACGTCTGTCAAACTAACAGTAGCCAAAACCTATTTACAGTCGGCCTCTACATAAATACCATTTCTGAGATTAGACACCAGTAAGCTCACGTAAATCCTATCAAGATAGAATGATTATAGCCAACGATATCTATGTACTACCAGATGGAGCGTTCCAAACAATCGCTCTGTTCCACGCAAGTGGCCACTACTCTTTCTCATTCACAATGAAACTTGTGCAGTTACTACTCAGAACATTTGATTATTTACTAAATATTGACATTATTTAACCGTAGCGTCAATATTTAGTAATAATTAAATGTTCTGCGTAGTAACTGCACAAGTTTCATTGTGAATGTGAAAGAGTTGTGGCTACTTGCGTGGAACAGAGCGATTGTTTGGAACACTCCATCTAGTAGTACATAGAGGTCGTTGGTTATAGCCAATTGTTTACTTCAGTTCCGCGCGTGCCGATTTTCGCGGTCACGTTTCTAGTGAGGAGACACCGTTATGCAGTTACTGTGTAATAAATAAAAATGTATACTTCGTCTGTCTGTACACTGAATATATTTGCAAAAAATATATTTGTTAATAATAAATATGTCAGACATTCACACCAATTATCCAGTCCCAAACTAGGCAGAGCCTGTGGTATGGTTACTAGATAACGGATAGACATACTTAAATAAATATACAAACATCCAAGACTTGGGTACAAACATTCATGTTCATCATACGAACATTTGCCCCTAGCGGGATTCGAACCCGCAACCTCCGGCGAGGCGTCAGAGAGCTACCCGTTCCGTTTTGTCTGTTTGTATAAACTACTGAACCGAACTTTAGACAACAAAAGTTCGCATATAATGTTACTCCGAATTACGCCTTATGTTTTTATGAAAGCTCTATCAGAATTAATTCAGTAGTTTTTACGTAATGCTTGCACAAACTAACAGACAAACAGGTAAAAATTCCAAAAATCATCCTAATCATCTATTACTTATTCTTCATATTTTTGCATATATATTCAACTAACTGTTGCCCGCGACTTCGTCCGCGTGGACAACTTAACATCACAAATTATTATGTATTTCCCGTAGGAATGGGATGTTTTTTCGGGATAAAAACTATTCTATATCCTATTCCAGGAGCTAACCTATACGTGTGCCAAGTTTCATCCCGATCCGTCCAGTGGTTGAAGCGTGATTGAGCAACAAACATCCAAATTTTCGCATTTATAATATTAGTAGGTAGTAGGCTGTACAGACGCGAAGTTTAATATTTTATTTATTATATAGTAATAACCTAAACTCGACTTTAACACCTTACATTAGAGTCATTTTTGATGTATACTAATTTGGCTGATGGTAATATTTATCTAGAAGCCGAACTGTATTTATTTATTTATTTTAAAAATAAAACTTAAATATCACAATTATTTTATAAAATGTACATTTTTTTAAAACTATTAAATTAACAAATGTGATGTGTATGTTCAGTGGTTATTTTTGTCATAATAAATAAAAGCTCTTAGGCAACGATCTCTATGTACTACTAGATGCAGTACAGCTGCCTTTAAACAGAAGTCGAAACGCTGGCTTGTCGAGCAGGCGTTCTATAAAATTGAGGAATTTACATGTACGTCGTAGTGACTAACGTTTTTAATTACTTAATTTGTTTTTAATTTTTTTGACATTTATGTTTTTTAATTAATTTGACATATATTTTTTACTATTTAACCAAATTTAATGATTATTATTTTTTACTCATACAATATGTATGAGTACTTATTTATGTATGACGTGTATTTAATTATACTAATAAATGAACTATGAACTACGATGGAGCGTTCCAAACAATCGCTCTGTTCCACGCAAGTAGCCACAACTCTTTCACATTCACAATGAAACTTGTGCAGTTACTACTCAGAACATTTAATTATTACTAAATGTCAATATTTAGTAATAATTAAATGTTCTGAGTAGTAACTGCACAAGTTTCATTGTGAATGTGAAAGAGTTGTGGCTACTTGCGTGGAACAGAGCGATTGTTTGGAACGCTCCATCTGGTAGTACATAGAGATCGTTGCTCTTAGGTAGAACATCTACCTGCTGTGTTATTCCCCAGTTCGAATCCCGGCCGCGCAAAAATGTTTCCACTCTAGAGTTATGCTTCCAACCCGAAGTACACAATTATTCTTAGCAATTTTGACAAGGGAATCCAGCAACTCCTTAATGGCTCTGTGGTTCGAGTGTCTGCCTCCACATACAACACAACATACACTAGTCTAATCCCACATATCCGTCGAACTAAAAACCCATTTTGCACTCTATAACGTCTCAAAGTCCACTGCTGGACATAGGCAAGGCGCTCCACTAAACCCGATCCACGGGTAATGGAATTCATATCATAGTTAAACATCATGTCAGCCTTTAGACGTCCACTGCTGGACATAGGCCTTCCTCAAACGCCAAAGCTTAAGTCACGTCTCGTTAGAGAGTACAAAATAGCGTTTTTGTTCGAGGATATTATCCGAAAGGAGTAGACCCAAATCCACTCCCTGATATCAAACCCAGAACTGATAGAGTTTGCGTTAACCACTGAGCCAACAGAGCGACGGTCTTGTGATGTCTTATGCCTGAAACACACAGAAGGCGAATGCGGCGTGGCGGAGGCGTGAAGGAGGCGTGGCGGAGGCGTGGCAGTAGCGGTATACTTCATACAAACCCCGCTTCCTGCGGCGGTGCTCTGTGTGACTTGTCTCATACTAAATTCAATAATCCCCAATCTTCCCGAGGGTGACGTCAAGGCGACTAAGGGATTCCACCAGGGACGGGCAGCAGCGTTCTCCTATGTGTGTATGTTAAGATCATTAATGCGATCACCAATCCGCCTGCCAAGCGTGGTGATAATGGCAAATCCCCCAATGGACAACTTACCAAAAGTGGTACTCTATTGGGGAGGCCTATGTCCAGCAGTGGACGTATTTAGGCTGATGATGAAATTCAATAATACAAAAAAACCAGAGCACGCCACGCCTCCGCCACGCATTCGCTTTCTGTGTTTCGGTGTTTAGGCTGACTACTTATGCGGAATTCATGAATCAAAAATATATTTTAAATTTCTTTTAAATCTTAGAACACACAAATATTTCGGAACTTTCCAAATTTTATTCTCATTTGTTTCAAACTGCTGCTTTATCGAGACTTTCTGCTGTAGTTTTCGAGTTATGCGGCGGTAAGACCGACAGAAGATGGACAAAAAGCATAAAGTGGAGGTAAGAGTTAAAGAGCTTCGGGGAATGGTGCGGTGGGGTACGTACCGTAACACTATTAGATAACTGGTACATTCCTGTGACGGTCCTTTAACCCGGTCCCCCACTATAGATATAAGGGGCAGTGCAGTAACTAGCCTTTTATGCGCCCTTGCAAAATCTGGGTGGGTACACCCAGATCATTTTTGCGCCCCTCCAAGGTCTGCGCCCTGTGCCTGCGCCGCCCTAGTTACGGTACTGGTAAGGGGCCGATCTCCGACAAAATAATAAAAAAATATGTTATAACTGCCTTCACTCCGGACACTAATCTAATATTGACCTAGAATCAAAAATGAAGTGTCGTAACTGTCACCATCTGGGACACTATACTCTAAATTGTCCTAAAGGTCCACACCATGAAGGAAAATAAGTTTCGCACCTCATAAGTCGCCTTAAAGTTTTTACCTTCATGACTGACACTAATTGGTGTTAGATGACATCTGTTATATAATTTAATAACCAATTAGTGTAATATAATAACCAACTGGTGTAAATTGGATAACAGATGACATCTGCTATCTAATTTAATAACCAATTAGTGTAATATAATAACCAACTCGTGTAAATGGGATAACAGATGACATCTGTTATCTAATTTAATAACCAATTAGTGTCAATCATGAAGGTAAAAACTTTGAGGCGACTTATGAAGTGCGAAACTTATTTTCCTTCATGGTATGACCTGTAGAATCAAAAACGAAATGTCGTAACTGTCAACATCTGGGACACTAAAATCTAAATTGACCTAGAATATTATGTATATGTAAAAAAAAAACAATTTCTTATATAAAAAATACCCCCACCCTTATTTAAAACTACCCGCATACAAAATATGAGGTATACGATAAATTCTCACTTGTTATTTTTTTTAAAGAAACGACAAAATTCAAATTCTATCAGTGCATATCGTCGACAGAAACTTAAATTGATGTAAAGGACAAACAACTACTCTTCAGGAGCCGCAAAAAACCTGTTTTTTTTTCTTTTTTTTTATGCACCAATTTTTTATTGTTTATGGGTTTGCGCTTGAATTCAATCTCACCTGATGGTAAGTGATGATGAGGCCTAAGGTGGAGCGCGCTTACCCAGAAGATGCCTATTCACTCTTCCTTTAAAAAGATCCAAGTTGTACTTGTCCGGAAATACCGAAGCTGGCAGGGATTCATTCCTTAGCAGTTCGCATTATGAAAGAGGAAGCAAAACGCTTAGTGCGAGAGCGTGGTATGTCTACTGCATAAGGATGAAGTCCCTCACCACGCCTGGTAGTCCGGAGATGGGGGAATCAAATCAAAGGATAGTTTCATTGAACTTCAAAGTTCTTAAATATACCATTCTAGACTTGAAAGATGTAGTAACGAAGGTAGAGAAGGGTATGTTGGGTTGGTTTGGACATTTAGAGAGGAAGAGAATTACAGCGCGAATGTGGAAGGAGCTACAGCACCAGGTCGTCCTAGGAAGACGTTCAAGGATCACATTGGTGACGTCATCAACAAGGCTGGGGTTTAGTGAGGTGGATACAAGGAGGTGCGTGAGAAGGTTGAATGTGAGTGAGGAGTGTCAGGTTCGCGCACAGTGGAGATACATCGTCTCTGCCTACCCCACTGGGACCACGGTATGTCCCTTTATTGTCCCTTACGCCAAATCAAATTTCCGTCGACGATATATTAACAAGGATGTCCGAATTAAGGCCAAATACATGCAATAACAGTGCAAGGGGGCACAACAATATCAAGTGCTCCAAATGCCAAATCGGACATCCGATATAAAGTATTTGAGAGTTAAAAATATCGAGCTGCACATATAAATAAATAAATATGTGGGGACATTTCACACACGGCCACCTGATCCCAAACTAGGCAGAGCCTGTAATATGGGTATCAGACAGCTGATATACATAAATACATAATATATAAACAACATCCAGTCACAAGGCAAACACAAGTGCTCATCACACGAATGTTTGCCCTGGGCGGGATTCGAACCCGCGACCCCGAGCTTCGCAGGCAGGTGTACTACCGACTAGGCTGCGGGGCCGACAAGATAAGATGCCCAGTGATCTTTAAAAGGGAAGTAACTGGTTGGTGGAAGACCAGAAGCCTACTCAGTAAGCTTATCTGCTAATGTCCGTCGAACGAAAAGATATTTTGTACTCTCTAACGAATCACGTGACATTCTGACAAGCGTTTAGCGTCTATCGTAGTTAGACTGCCACACACACATCAGAATCTAGTAAATAAAATCGTAAACTTCGCGTGTCTGTACATTGAAGATATTTACAAAGAAATAAATTGGGGGGTCTAAGGATAAGTAATAGAACATTTTGATCATTTTTTAATCTTTTGTCTGTTTGTCTGTTTGTTTGTGCACGCATCACGTAAAAAGTACTAAACCGATTTTGATGGACTTTTCACAGAAACATAGGGCTTAGCTCGGAGTAACATTTAGTCTTTATTTCATCGCAATCGGCTTACTCAATCAAAAGTTATGGGAATTTTTAATGTTCAAATACATTAGTAGGTACGCAATATAACAAAGAAGTATAATTATTATGCGAACATTTTAGTGCAATTCAGATTGCGATGAGTTAGGACTGTATTTGGAGCTGTAGTGTGGGCGTGGGAGTGGGATGGAGAGTCAGATTAAATAATTGTATAGTCCACGCGAGCGAAGCTGCGGGCAGAGCTAGTCACTAATAAGTGTTTGATAATAAACTATCGAATATGTTAACCGCTCGACAATTTTCTCTCTCAAATATCACATGTCCAAAGAAAAACAGACTTAAACACTATGCTGACTGAGCGGTATTTCGTACTGCTTGTTCACTCTAAAATTATAGTCCTGCGTCCCATGTATAGTCCTGACGTGTATCCTGAGGTAACTTGGTCTCGTGAAGAACTTGTAGCAAATATGACATTGGTATTTCTTCAGCCCGGAGTGGGTTTCCAGGTGACGTTTGAGCTTGCCCTTCGTTATGAAGCCTTTGCCACACTGCTGGCATATGAAGGGCTTCTCCTTTGTGTGGGTGAAGCTGTGTAGCTTCAAGTAATAGTGGAGTTTGAATCCCTTGTTGCAAACTTTGCATATGTGTTTCTTCTCTTCGTTCTTCTCCTCGTCCTCCAGAGCTAGCCTCGAGCCGTGGCTCTTCAAGTGTTCTTCTAGGTAGTAGAAGTGTTGGAATACCTGAAGAAAAAGAGTTATCATTCAGCATCATCAGGTTATTTTTGTCTCCACTGCAGGAGTACAACCCTCTCTCATCTGCCGGAGACAGACGGAGGATTTGGCCTTGGAGAGTTGGAGACAATCTTTAATAATCTATTTTTATAATCACGCCGGAGGTTCCCTGCAGAACTATATTTAGTAAAAAAAACACTTAGTTTTAATCCTATTCCCCCTCCCGCTCCCATTCCCTATCCCGCATCTCTTCCCCTCAATCCATCCAATCCATCGCAATCCAAATTCTAGTACCAGGTTCCATACAAAACTCCTATCATCCTTTGCCATAGAGGTGCCTAAATTGCTCTAACGATTCGACTCGACAGTCCCACCTGCCCGCATATGTTGCACACCCTGCTCCGCTCGTCGGCCGGTATCAGCTCCGCCGCGTGGCTGACCGGAGCGTCCGGCTTCTTGGGTATCTTCCTTGCGTTCTGCAGCACCATCGCTAAGATGTCGTTTCTGTTCTCTTCTAGGATCCTGGAGAAGAAAGAATGAACATTATACTATTTGTAGTGTGGTTCTCGGCTTACAATAGCGGTTGATCCACAAGTTCCAGGTCGGTCAGCGAGCTATGGAGAGGGCTATGCTCGGGGTTTCATTGAAGGATATGATTCGTAATGATGTAAGTATGAATGAATTGAAAATGATAAAAATGAGTTGAGTGAATGAATGGAATAAAAATATGGAATGAATGAATAGAATGAACGGAATGTACGAATGAATGGAATGAATGAATAGAATGAACGGAATGTATGAATGAACTGAATGATATAAATAAATTGAATGAATGAAGGAATTAAATATATGGAATGAATGAACGGAATGAATTTTTATTTTATTTTTTTATTTTATTTATTCACACAATACTTAACAGCACAAAACACTTAAATACAAAACAAACATCACAATAAAATAAGGCCAATAACTAAGTAAAACAGATCACAAGATAGACAAAATAAAAAGAGGAAAACGAATAAACTAAGAAAGTTAATAATGATTCAAAAATTAAAGAAATAACAAAAATAATAATAATTTGCGCAAATGAAATGTGTATGAGTGTATGTGTGTATGTAGGGTGTATATGTATGTGTGTAAGGGGGTGGGGGTGGGGGTGGGGGTATAATGCGTGTCTAAGAATTTATATCTTTTATTATTCTAGATAGAAATGCTCCTCGTCCCATGAAGAAGATGTCCGCATCTCGAAACGTCGTGTCGTAGGTGTGCACGGCGCGGTGCAGCACAGAGTTTTCTGCGTAGTTAGTGTGCACGGAGTTGGTGCACAGCAAGCGGGCGTGCCGCGTGCGCACCGGGTGGGCACGCACTCCCACGCGACTCACCAGTTCAGGACAGTCGATATGTCCGTTAATGACGTCGAACAGTAGCTTCATGTCGGCCACGGTTCTCCTACTCTCCAGTGACAGCATGCCGTGTCTCTTTAGGCCGGTAGTGTAGTCGTTCCACTGAATCTTAGTTCGTCGACTCAGTCGTCTGATGAATGACTTTTGAATCGACTCAATCCGGCTCTTGTGAGTGACGTAGCAAGGTGACCATATAGGAGAGGCGTATTCGAGGATACTTCTGATGTACGCCGAGAACAAAGTCATATGTGTACGAACGTTAGAAAACGGCTTAGCAACTCTATGGATGAAACCCAACATTTTACTTGCTTTCTGCGTGATGTAGTCGTAATGCGCTGTGAGTAACAATTTGCTGTCGAGTATGACACCGAGATCTCTCACTTGAAATACACGTTTTAACGGTTGATTGTGCAATTTGTAATTAAAACTGATTTTCTTGTGATTACGAGTGAAGGATATGACTTGACATTTCGCAACGTTTAGATCCAGCGCATTAAGACTACAGTACGCGGCGAGCCTGTCGAGATCCTGTTGTAGCTTCAAGCAATCGGATTCATCACTGACAGACATGTAAATTTTTTTGTCATCAGCGTACATCAGAACCCTAGCGCTCTCGAAGCATGATGTTACGTCATGGAGATATAAATTAAACAGTAAAGGGCCTAGATGTGATCCTTGAGGTACTCCTGAAGGGATAAAATTGAATTTTGATTTAAAATACCCAACTCTCACAGCCTGTGACCTGTTACGCACATACGACTCGATCCATCTCAGTAGGTCGCCGTGTACACCGACACTAGCGAGTTTGAAAATTAGGATGTCGTGATTAATGCGATCGAAACACTTTGAATAGTCGGTATACACGGCGTCCACCTGAGAACCCTTGTCCATGTTATCCGCTACGTAATCTGTGAACACTGCCAGATTTGACACAGTCGACCTCTTACGTACGAAGCCGTGCTGAAATGTGGGTATGAATTTGGACACTACTGGATACAGCTGGTCGAAAACAATTCTTTCAAAAAGCTTCCCAAATACGGAGAGGATGGACACTGGTCTATAGTTATCAACAAGTTGTTTGGAGCCACCCTTGTGGATCGGCGTGATAAAGGCCTCCTTCCATTTTGACGGAAAGATTCCCTCTTTCAGGGATCTTTGAAAGAGTATCGTCAGTGGCAATGATAGATCATCAGCACACGAACGTGCGAACATAGGAGGAACGCCGTCACTGCCGGCGCCCTTGTTGCCATCAAGCTGTTTGAGGTATTTACACACCGAATCATGAGTGATTTCAATGGAGCCAATTGAGTCAACGGTAGAAACTATGCTGTGGTTAATATTAGTGATGGAACTAGGGGAAGACGAGAAAACAGACTGGAAGTAATTAAGAAAAGCTTCGCAAACATTAGCCCCCCCTTCGTACTGTTTCGATTCGTAACTGACTCGACTAGGTACACCGCAGTCCCTACGCAAGCCTTTTGTGTATGTCCAGAAACTCTTCGGATTGTCGACCACTGCATCCTCACATCTGCGGATATGTTGTTGCCAGCAATTCTTCTGCACCATCTTCTGCCTATCTCTTAATTTTGAGAAACTATCGTAGTCCAGTCTATTACCGAAACGCTTCCATGCCTTGTGAAACTTATGCTTCTCTTTAATGATGTTAATTAAAGCTTTAGAATACCAGACAGGATATCCAGCATGATTGACAGAACAGCAAGGAACAAATTGGTCAATTGCATTATCTATTTGTAAATAAAAGTTAGTGACTGCGTTGTCCAGATTCCCGACCGTTAAATTTTCTTCCCAATCAATCGACGAGAGGAAGCGGCTGATACCCACATAGTCTCCCTTTTTGAACCTACGAATTTTTCTCGTCGGCTCGCGTAACATTTGTAATGAAATATTGGGAAGAACTAAGTCCAAGGCCGGGTGGTGCGGCATGTCCTCGCGAGTCAGAGGGCGGTCGCAGTGTCTAACCACAACAATGCTGCTGCAGAAAACCAGTTCCAGAATATGATCGTTCCCGTTTTTTAAGTGATTATATTGGTTGAGGCCGGCAAAATAAACAGTGTCAAGGAGACTAGACTGTGTCTCGTTAATGTTGCCCGTGGGTAGCAAAACCGAGCTGGAGTCGGGGAGCCACGATATATCAGGTAAGTTGAAGTCACCTAGCAGGAGATAGTCGACATTATTATTACAAGCAAAACTAGATTTTAGATATTCGTTTAAGTGCTGAAGCATATCGTTATGACTGTTTCCTTTACCGGGTAAATAGACGCAAATAATATGCAAATCGCGAGCAGCGCGCAGAGTGCGTGCCCCCACCACAACATGCATCAACTCGTACGGCGCTGTGGGCATGGCAGGCAGGGCGCGCGCCCCGAGCCCTCGGCGTGTCAGCATCAAGACGCCGCCGCCAAGTGGCCGGGCGCGGCCGCTGCGCGTAACCGCCGGCCGCCCGCGCTCGGGCCGGTCGCATCGATGCACATCGTATCGGGTGTCGGACACCTCCGCGTCGTGTACGCCGTCCATTAGCCACGATTCGCATATAGCAACCACATCATAGTCATGTAGTAATAAACCCTGAGTGAAATCGATCGTTTTGCCGCGGATACTACGTGAGTTTTGAAAGTAGACACTTAATGAATTGAATTATATTTAGTAGGTAAACAAGTTAATATCAATATTATATGTATATAAGTAGGTGACAATGCGATCAACTCACGCGAGCGTTGGCTCTTGTCAGTCGAATCGTTCGAGACGCACAAGCAATAACTAAAATAACGATACGAAAAGAAAACTTCATAGGACGGGATAGTAGTGACACGCAGTATGCGACTATATTTAGTATGACTGTATAGGATTGTGTGTGTACAACTGTGTGTGTGTGCGCGTTGGTTATAAATACAATAGTTAAATAGAATTACGGTGGGGATACAATAAAAATCAGTAAATACAAACAAATACGATTCGCTAACTATGTGGAGTTCTGCCCGGCAGCGACGCGCAATGAATGGACCTGTGACATACGGCTGATACGGATGGCAGGCATTTTGTCTTGCTTTCTGACGTATATCTTCGCACTTCGCGTCCATACATAGCGAAACCCCAGCTCGTTTCGGCATACATCCCGAACGTTTTTAAGTAGCTGTTTGTTTTCGTGTGTCAAGTGCTCGTTTACATATACGTTTCTCTTGTCGCCCGACAGTCCCAAATCGGAAGTGTTCAGACCTTTATGTTTGCGGGCGGCACTGAGTAGCGCATCTTTGAGCTTAATGTTGTTAAGCTTAACCACAATAGTCTTAGGTCTGCCTGGGACCTTCGTGCGGGATGGAACTCGTGTCGCAAACTGAATCTCCTCTGCTAGTAACGGTACACCGATGGTGTTGGCAATATTTACCACAACTTTAACCAAATCTTCAGACTTATTCTCTGGTATTCCAAAAACCTCCAAGTTGTTAATACGAGCTCGCTGTTCCACATCGTTCAGTGTGTATTTGACGGATTCGCATTCGAGTAATTTATTTGTAAGTTCAGAATTTTGCTTTTCTAAGATTTTGATTTTATTCTCCAACGAATCAAAATGTTTAGACATGGTGTCATATTCGCCAGAAAGAAAAGATGCTGTCTTTTCCAGACAAGTGAATTTCTCTTCCAATTTTTGAGTGAGAGAATCGTACTTAGTGCTATTATTAGTAATCAATTTGGTAATACTTTGTATTTTACTATCCCGACTCTCGGTATATTCTTTTATTGTATTTGTAATGTCGGACTTGAAATCTTCCAACTTTTGCGACTGAAGTTGGAGAAATCTGTCGAACCGAGATTCAATAAATGCTTTGATATCGAAACTGTTGGAGTCCATACCTGGCGAGTCAGACGGGAGGGGCGATCCGTGTGGCGACTTTGCATTCGGGGGTATTAAGCGCTCGTTAGTGCTTGAATTACCTGCGGCGGGCGCAGTCCTCGTCGCTGGCGATGCGGCGGCTTGTTTATGTCCCGGTGAACCTGTTGCTGATTGGATGTTTCTGCAGCAAGTGCCTCTCCAAGTGCCCTTCGCAGTCGTGGTCATCTTTCTAAATATTATCTCGCGAACAGAAGCACACCCGAAGTGATAGGTACGCTTGCAAACCGAACACGTGAGGTCCTCGTGATCAAAAATTTGTGATTTGCATGCAGTGCAATCCATAGTTTTCGTGTTGGTGTGGTCAGCTCAATATGGAATGCAATGTAGGAGCAGAGAAGATAATGAGACAGGTCGGTCACTTTTACCTATTCACTTTTCACTTTACCATCGATTTTATTTAGTCACCGGTTACTAACTGTATATATGGGTGAAATAACTCTAAAAATATGCAGAAGAATGTAATTGTTTAATTTAAATTCGAAAAAAAAATACGCAGCAGATACAATTAAGTGTTATGTGAATGGAATGAACGTTTGGAATGATTGGAATGAATGGACGAATGAACGAATGGAATGAATGAATGAACTAATGAACGGAATAAATATATGGAATGAATGTATGGAATGGAATGGAACGAATGAACGGAATGTATGAATGGAACGATTTATAATATTAGTAGGATTTAAGATATCATCAAGAAGTCATCAAAAAGTACATTTCAAATACCGTTACATGTTTTAAAAGCTTAAAATATTACAATTTTGGCAGCCTTATCGCTTTAGGCGACTTCTTCCAAACGCAATGAATGAATGGAACGAATGAATGGATGACCTGTAACAATAGTTAGTAATAATAAAATTCCGCGACTCACAGCCCCTCCTTCTGGTGCGTGGCGAGATGCATCTGCACGTGGTACTTGGTGTTGAACAGGTGCGCGCAGACGGGGCACTCGTAGCGCACCACGAACTTGCTCACGTTGTGGCCCACCAGGTGCCGCTGCAGCTTGCACTGCGCGTTGAACGACTTCGAGCAGATGTCGCACACGAACTCCCGCTTCTCCGTCGAGTCGCCGGTGTGGTTCTTTCTGTGGTAGATCTGGGGGGCGACGGATTAGCGGGAGGGTGAATATTGCCGTGTGGTCTCTGGTAGAGTAGAATAGGACCACTCCAACTGTTCCCGTGGATGTCGTACGAGGCGACTGAGGGAATACATTATAAAACATCAATGAGAACCTGGCCAACGCGGGGAGTGTATGCCGAATCCTCCGTCTGTCTCCGGCAGATGAGAGAGGGTTGTGCTCCTGCAGTGGAGACAACAGTAACCTGATTTTAACTTCGAGCGGAATTCAGATACGTGGTCGAATTTCCGTAGACCGAAAATAAAGCGAAAGGCTAGATTTTGTAGACGCTCGAGTTTATTAAGTTCGTGCGTTCCGATACACGACTATGTTTGACTGCCTCGTTGGCCTAGTTAGTGGCTAGGTCATTGGGCTCGAACGCCAGAGATCGTGGGTTTGATTCCCACTGGGGACAGACAACTTTGTATAATTTGTACAAGTTGGTCCTGTCTAGATATTATATTCGTGATTTGTCCTACCTTTGCATTACCATAGCACAGGAGAAAATCCTAGTTTGGGATTGTATATGTAATATTTATTTATGTCCAGCAGTGGGCGTATTTCGGCTGGTGATAATGACATACCATAGTCTCTTTCTTAGTATAGCACCGCCCGCACACTGTGCACAGGTAGGGCTTCGGTCCAGTGTGGGTGCTCTCGTGGCCCTTCAGCGCCTCTGCATCGGCCATCACTTCCAGGCA
Source organism: Esperia sulphurella (assembly GCA_947086405.1). Taxonomy (NCBI): domain Eukaryota; kingdom Metazoa; phylum Arthropoda; class Insecta; order Lepidoptera; family Oecophoridae; genus Esperia; species Esperia sulphurella. Next base: position 1,423,571 of record OX352284.1, read on the forward strand.
GAAGTTGCATTTCAGGACAAGAGGCTCGCCTGTGACAAAAAGAGGCTATCAAGTCACAGTGACAGTAAGTAAGTAGTAAGTAAGTATTTATAGTTTCATTCCCACAAATATTTTTACATTAAAATTCTTATTTATAGTTACAACTATAGTGGGCCCGATTCTGAAGGCCCACATATAAAATTTGACAGCGCTAAAATCGTTAAATCGGTAAAAGTTTCGTCTATAACTTCATAATACTGTGTGACAAGGATAGCAACAGCTTTAGTGCTGTCAAATTTTAACATTGTGCCTTCAGAATCGAGCCCAGTGACAATGTTATTTATTGTTATACTTATCTTACACTTTATCACTTATTTGTGAGAATCTGGTGTCTGTAGTAGGATGAACCTGTGGCACAGGTCACCAGGTCCCCACCCCTCGGACTATCTAATTTTTGTTGAGGCTTGTGACTCGCTAAAGTCAATGCCAGCCTCGTAAGGAAACACTAGTTTGTTAAGTTATTCAGACCTCAGTCTGAGAGATAACGTAACGAACCTATATAATTGTTTTGCCTTATCAGATAAGGGGCTGCTCAATATTATATTAATATCGCCATTGTGACCCACGTTATCCCCCAGAAAGTGCCTTCTGTAGGCTGCGTTCTGTCCACACTCCAGTACAATATGTAACAAATGTTCAATTTTGTTACATATGTGACATAGCGGTGATTCAACTACTTTCATCAGATGATAGAATTTATTTAAAGGAATGTGACCAGACCGCAACCTGAATGCCAGAACCAGTGCCTCCCTACTAAAGCCGGCGCCATCAAACCTCGGACTATTTGATACAACATTGATTGCATTATTAAAAACTAAGTTAATAGGACAATAATTATTAGAAATAGTATTGACATACAGTCTCCTGAGCCATTTCAAACATATTTATTACATTGACGAAAAAAAGAACAAGAAAAGAGGAAAGAAAAAATAAAAATAAAAAGCGTTTAGTGTGTGTGTGTGTATGAGTGTGTGTGTGTGTGTGTGTGTGTGTGTGTGTGTGTGTGTGTGTGTGTGTGTGTGTGTGTGTGTGTGTGTGTTATGCAAGTGTGTCCATAAATGTTTCCGTTTCATTGTAATCCAGTTTTTGAAGCCAATCTGATGATACCATTTTGTACAGTGGATAAAGAACCTGTAGAGATTTGCCAATGTCAAGTGTACAGGACGAATACAAACATGTTGTTCCACTAGAGCACCGAGGGAGCGTCGCTCAGGTCACAGGATAGATTAAATTAGATTAGATTTATTTATTTCACTTTTACATCTTAAAAATTCAATTTTACATGTCATTCTAATATGGTAAGAGGGATCGTCGTAAAATAATCAAATATACAAAATATAAATTACAATGTCAACAAGTCAAATAATGGGCCTGATTCTGAAGGGACACATTTAAAATTTGACAGCTCTAAAATTGGTTTCGTCTTTATTTTCATAATACTGTGTGACAATGATAGCAACAGTTTTAGTGCTGTCAAATTTTAACGTTGTGCCTTCAGAATCGAGCCCAATGTCATAGTATATAACATACTATCTATGTCAGTATATAATATAAAATAAAAGATTAAAAATACACTTGGTATTAAATTATCACAAATTAAATTATATTAAACGTCAGAGGGCCCACCAATTTAATTTTTTAGAAAATTCATTTATGGAATAATATTCATTTACATCTCTCATATTCGGTAAGTAGGTCCTTATTACCCCCCAATGGGGCTTGTAGGTGACCAATTAGCGCTCTAGGGTAATAATGTAGCTAGAAAAGCCCTAGGGCGGTAAGTAATAAAAAAAAAACTCTTCACTCTTTCAAAAAGTTCGCGTACATCTAACCATCATACTGGCAATAGACATCATGCATTCAGCCCAATGACAAAAGAGGTCGCTTCGCTATTCAGCCTTGTCTTCGTATGAGTATAATAGTCATCAATTTTAAATATCGAACGGCGAAGCTCAATTTCGTTCTTGAAAAAAATAATTAAAAAAAAAAATATGAAAAAAGGCAGGAATAGAAATCAGAAGATGATTACATACTAAATATCGCTAAAACTGAATAAATTCAAATGACAAATAACCTAGGCCTGCTTCACGAAAATCGATCAAACAGACATGTTTGTCGCTATGGGCCTAATCCATCTGGACAGAATCGATTCGAGGCGGAGATACATAGACTCAAAATGACCTCGAATGTCCGGGAGTGACCTCGAATGTCTGGGAGTGACCTTAACTGACCCTCGTGGCTTTTCTTGTGCAGAACCATAGCCTCCTTGTGCAGAAACCTTTTGATCAAATAGGTATGTTTGTCGCTCTGTACTTACTCAAGTTAATGTAAATAGCTTTATGTAATTTAATTTATAATATGTATTGTTGTGTTCGTTAATAAATATTCTTTTTCGTCTTACTTACTCCATGTACTCTGGACAGCCAAATCAATCGCGAACGGAGATCAAGGGCTCAAAATGACCTCGAATGTACCAAAAAGGTCAGTATCTATACTTTTACTAAACGAACTTAAATGTACGAAAAAGATCAGTATGCATACTTTTTCTAAATGACCTCGAGGGGACGAAAAAGGTCAGTATCCATACTTTCTCAAAATGACCTTGAATGCTTGAATGTATGTAGAGGGGGGAGGGGGGGGGATCTATACTTTTGCCGGAAATGATCTTAACTAACTTACCCTCGTGGCTCTTCTTGTGCACAACCATAGTTTCCTTGTGGAGGAACCGTTTGCTACAAAACGGACAAGCGAATGTCCGCTTCTGATAGTCCCTTTTCGTTTTGCCATCACCTTTTTTCTGCTTCTTATTGAATTTCGCCTTAGCCTTCTTTATTGACCTGCGGAGAACATTAAATAAATCTAATCAATAAAATCGTAAACATCGCGTGTCTGTACATTGAAGATATTTGCAAAAAAAATTGAGGGGTCTAAGGATAAGTAATAGAACACATTTTAACAATTTTAGGAATTTTTGTCTGTTTGTCTGTGAGTTTGTGCACGCATCACTTAAAAACTACTGAACGGATTTTATTGGACTTTTCACAGAAACATGGGGCTTAACCTAACTTAACATTTAGTCTTTATTTCATCGCAATCGGCTAACCCAATCAAAAGTTAGGGACATTTTTAGTTTTCAAATACATTAGTAGGCAAGGTTAGTATGCAATATATTGCACATAATAGTATTTCCGTACTGAGCATTACATTTGGAGCTGGGAGTGGAAATGGAAGTGGGCGTGGGCTTGGGCGTGGGAACAGGGGAGTGAGTGTGGGAATGGGAGCGGATTCTGTAGTTCACGCGAGCGGAGCCGCGGGCACAGCTGGTATATAATATATATACTCATATATATAGTAAATACTTACAATAAACATACATAAATACATACATATCGTATTATACCGAGCGAGATAGATTCAAAGGATGTCGGGTTATAAATATTTTCTAGCCGCTCGACCTTCGGCGTCTGACACTCGAGATCTAACACTAGACGTCAGTTGTTTTCACTCACGATTTCTGTTTCTTCCCCTCGTCCACTCCACCTTCAGGATCCGTTTCCGTCTTGATCTCATCCTCCAATTTGACCTGGTCTTCGTCGTCTGAAAAGGGGAAGGATGCTTTAGAGATCATTAAACTGTAGACAGACATACAAACATGTTATAGATTGTTCAGTTCACGACGGCACGCCCAACTCCATCTCTAAACCGCTTAAATTTCACTGTATGCGTTATATTACTTCATCGTTAACCTAACGATCACCTAACCTAACACCACGCTCTCGCACGAAGCGTTTTGCTTCCTCTTTCATAATGCGAACTGCTAAGGAATGGAACTCCCTGCCAGCTTCGGTATTTCCGGACAAGTACAACTTGGATCTTTTTAAAGGAAGAGTGAATAGGCATCTTCTGGGTTAGCGCGCTCCACCTTAGGCCTCATCGTCACTTACCATCAGATGTGATTAAGATCAAGCGTAAACCCATCTAATAAATACAATCGTAAACATCGCGTTAAAAAATTAGGGCGTCTAAAGATAACAACAGAACACATTTCGATCATATTTGAAATTTTTGTCAGTTTGTCTGTGAGTTTGTGCACGCATCACTTAAAAACTACTGAACGGATTTTGATGGACTTTTCACAGAAACGTGGGGCTTAACCTAACTTAACATTTAGTCTTTATTTCAGCGCAATCTGTTTGCTCAATCAAAAGTTATGGACATTTTTAGTTTTCAAATACATTAGTAGGTAAGGTTAGTATGCAATATATTGCACATAATAGTATTTCCGTACTATTCAGATTGCGATGAGTTTGGATTACATTTGGAGCTGGGAGTGGGCGTGGGAAAAGGGGAGTGGGATATTGAGTCTGAGTGGAAGTGAAAGTGGAAGTAGAAGCGGGAGAGGGAGCGGATTCTGTTGTCCACGCGAGCGGAGCCGCGGGCACAGCTAGTATAAAAATATATACTTATATATATATAGTAAACACTTATAATCCTACTAATAAACGCGAAAGTTTGTAAGTATGGATGGATGTTTGTTACTCTTTCACGTAAAAACTACTGAATGGATTTTAATGAAACTTTACAATAATATAGCTTATACATCAGAATAACACATAGGCTACAATTTATAAAGATATTGTGTGAATTGTCCAAAATATCAAGTGAGTAGGAAAAAATCTACAATCTGGGAGCTATTCTGGCGTGCGCTGCCCAAACCGCTAGAGTTACACTTATACATCAGAATAACACATAGGCTACAATACATACCTCCCCAGTACTCAGCATGGGTCAGCACGTGCCTATGCATTTTACTCGAAGTTATAAACCCTCTGTCGCATATATAACACTTAAACGGCCTCTCCCCAGTGTGGGTACGAAGATGAACCCTCATGTACGACGCTGAGTTGATAATTTTCTCGCAATGGGTGCACTTTTGTGGGTACTTCTCGCCTTTGTTGCGTTTCGTCCTGGGCAGCGGCGATGGGGGGCTGGTTACTTCCACTTTGGGCGTCGCAGCCCATGTGTTTGTTGGGAAGTAATCTTCGTCTGAGAAGCTGGAAATCGGAGATAAATAAAGTGTGAGAGAGAGAAAGAAAGTTTGGATGTTTGTTACTCAGTCACACTCAATCAAGAGGTTGCGGGTTCGGATCCCGCTAGGGGCAAACGTTCGTATGATGAATATGAATGTTTGTATCCAAGTATTGGATGTTTATATATTTATTTAAGTATGTGTATCCGTTATCTAGTAACCATAGCACAGGCTCTGCCTAGTTTGGGACTGGATAATTGGTGTGAATGTCTGACATATTTATTATTATTATCACGCTTCAACCACTGGATGGATCGGGATGAAACTTGGCACACATATAGGTTAGCTCCTGGAATAGGACATAGGATAGTTTTTATCCGGAACAAACATCTCATTCCTACGGAAATCAAATAAATCGTTATCCATTTTGAAATTCAAGATGTGTAAATATCGAAACCTGCGCGGACGAAGTCGCGAGCAAAAGCTAGTAGTAAATAAATATTACATATTTACATAGTGAGGCGACCGACACAACCGAAAGGATAAGCAAGCTGAAGTGGCAGTGGGCGGGCCACATCTGTCTCAGAACCGACGGCCGTTGGGTCGGCCACGCGCAGGGTAGACCGACCTGGAGAGGTGGCCGGATGCAGCTGGATGCGGAGAGTAGACCGGGTGTGGTGGCGTTCATTGGGGAAGGCCTATGTCCAGCAGTGGACGACTCAGGGCTGATATGATGATGACGATACATAAATATACAATTGTCTAATCCCAGACTAGTATTTTCTCCTGTGCTATGGGAATTAAACAAGGTTAGGACAATTCACAAATATAACATCCAGACCGGGACCAGCTTGTATGAAGTTGTCTGTACACAGACGGTAAAAAAAAGTTAAGTACTATTACTACTACTTATTATATACTACAGCGAAGGAAAACCACTTTGCGACATTAGATCGCACAAACTGGCGATACGTCTCTGCCTACCCCTTTGGGACCAAGGCGTGAGCATTATGTATGTATTATATTACAGGCCATGTGAGTTCTTGCTTAGAATAGCACCACCCCCAATATTCCCGTAGGTGTCGTCAAGGCGACTAAGGGATTTCACCAGGGACGGGCAACAGCATTCTCCTGTGTATTTTATTTTATATTTATTGTATATTAAGATCACTACAGCGATCAGCAATCCGCCTGCCAAGCGTGGTGATTATGTGAAATCCCCCAATGGACAGCCCACCAAAAGTGTAATTCTATTGAGGAGGCTTGTGTTCAGCAGTGGACGTGTTTCGGCTGATGATGTGAAGCTATATTACCTTTCATCCCTCAAGCTCTCCTCTTTAAGTTCCTCTCCTTCAAACGGCGTATCTTCTTTTTCCTTCTTCACTTCAGCTTCTTCATTATACACCACAGCGACTTCCTCCACTATAATATTCAACGCAGAATCCATGAAGTCCTTATTGTCATCGTCATTGTCCATTAGAGGTCTGCTGTCCGCTAATGTCTGATGCAACTGGTCCATCTTGGACCAATCTGACCACAAGTCTTCTGTTTTTGGTTTCTCTTCCTTCTTCTCTGCTTTCTCGCGTAATTCTTCTTCTAACTCCTTTAGGTAGGGTAGTATTGCGTTGTAATCTGTAAGGGTTATTAATAAGAAGGGATTTCATATAGTCTATGCTTCGCAATCCATCAGCTAGACCTTACAACTTATGTTCATCATCAGGTTATATTTGTCTCCACTGCAGGAGCACAACCCTCTCTCATCTGCCGGAGACAGACGGAGGATTTGGCCTACACTCCCCGCGCTGGCCAGACGGGTTGGGGAGGCCTGATTGATGTTTTATAATGTATTCCCTTAGTCGCCTTGTACGACATCCACGGGAAGAGTTGGAGTGGTCCTATTCTACTCTACAGGAAACTACACGGCTTATTAGATATAATATCTAAATGTGTTAACCTGCCAACTCCATTTTGTCTGCTATGCAATTATTTTTGTTTAAGAAAATCTTACACCATATAAGTTTTTATCAATAATTTGGCTTATATTAATTGAGACCACTATTAGTAAGAAATCTTACAACAGACATGCCCATTTTTAATATTTTATTACATATTCGAGTTGGGGCTATTTCAAGATCTCAGTCTAGACCTTGTATCACTGCGACAATTTCTGGTCTATTGTGATCATTTATTACATAGCAATTGCCACTAAGGGCTGTATCCCAACAGTGGACGTTCATAACGAAATTAAATCAAAATCTTACCGTAAGGCTCTCCCTCTAACTTGTCTTCGGGGTGTTTCTTGTCGAAATGTCGTGTCAAATATTCAAATCTAAAAAATATATTCAAAGACTGATGATGATATCTGGCAACTGGTGCAATCTATTAGTTCTTATCTTCTTAGGTTGCCAGGAAGCCCTGGCAACACTTGGACCCTTCTGTCCACCAACGGTGCCCCAAGCCGATTTGGTGGATTCCACATACGACCTATGTTATCACCTCAGGAGACAAGAAGAAACTCTATAATATCTCCTTCGTCATATGCAAGTTTCCTTACGATGATTTCCTTCACCGAAAAGCCTGTGGTATATATAAAAGTATGTGGTACCAGGACCTCGTGAACGTGAGGCGTGTACAGCCAACTTATGTATGAGTTACTTGACAGTATTTTTATATATTCTAGGAATTGTTGCAGATTAAATTAAAAGTTAATGTAAAAGTAAAATTTGGATTTTGTATCTATTTGGGGTAGACCAGTTCTGGAGTGGAGACCGGGGATCGGCACTCCCAGGGGGAGACGCCCCGCCGCCAGGTGGACTGACGACCTGAAGCAGGTGGCCGGAAGTGGCTGGATGCGGAGGGCGGAGGACCGGGTGTGGTGGCGTTCATTGGGGAAGGCCTATGTCCAGCAGACTTCTAAGGGCTGGCATGATGATGATGATGAAGTATCTACTCAACCATCCCACTGACATGACGGTAGATATCAAAAGCACACATCGCCAAACTGTTATATTTATTACAAATTTCCATTATTTTAAATGAATTTAGTATTGAAATTTTACTTCAGTAGATGATAAATTAGTAGCATATCTAATTGACAAGACTAGCAATTATTGTGCGCGCAAAAGTTGAGAACTTTCAGTGCGTTTTTGGAACTGTAGTTCCCAGTATAGTTGAGTGGTGAACAAGTTTAAAACATGTAAACATTAATTAGAAACGTGCTCTAAAACATGTATTCTCTCAACTGTTTAAAACTGCATGTTTTATTCAATGTTTTGCCGACCCTGGTTAAATGTAACAAGTATTTGGTACTAGGACCACCAAACTCAATCTCTATTATTTTGTAACTAGTATTCATTCAACCTAATATGTTACCTGGAAAAATATCTGTAGCATATCCTACACTGGTATCTGATAGCTAGATGTATTCTCTTGTTGTGTCTCCCCAGTTTACTTGCTGTTATAAAGGACTGTCCACACTCAGCACATGTGTAGGGCTTTTCATCTGGAATTTAAAGAAAAGGTTTATGACTGCGCCATCTATTGAGATACCCGGAGAAGTGAGCTTTTTGTGATACTTTAGCAACGGCGCATCGTACAGCGCCATCTATTGGGATACCCGGAGAAGAGTGACAGCTATAGTGTTACCTTAGCGAAGCGTCGTATCGATGGAGCGCGGCGGCCTACCGAGACACACTTGGGGACGGCTCTCTGCGCACCACGTCCTCGACGTTCCGCTAGAGTAACACTATAGCTGTCGCTCTTCTCCGGGTATCCCAATAGATGGCGCTCTACGATGCACCATTGCTAGAGTATCACTTTAAGCTTGTTTCTCGGAGTGGGCATGGGAGCAGGGAATAATTTTGTAGTACTACATACCTGTATGGGACCGTACATGTAATTTCAAGTAATAGCTCAATTGGAACTCTTTTTGACACGCAAAACATTTAAACAGCTTCTGCAATCTTGGGTCTTCTTTGTCATTATTCTTCACATCATTTTCATCATTAATCTTCGAATCATTTACTTTAGAATCATTATTTATAGAATTATCACCGTTATTCTCATTAAATTCTGATGCTTTCTCATTACCAATGTAACCATCTTCCGGTTTTATTTCTATATCTGGTGTAATATTTTCTCTCTTCACTTTTTTACCTAACTTTTTTAATTTTTTCTTTTCCTTCTTCAACAATTTCTTTTTAAATTGGTTCCTTAATCTTATATCGTAGCTTGTAAGTCGACCTTTGTGGATAGTAACATGTTGATCCAATTCTTGAATCGTTGAAAAGCTAACTTGGCATATAGTACAACCATAAAATGGGAAATTTCTGTCTGCGATTTTTTTACTCCAATAACTGCTGGTTTTACCTGTTTTCTTACCTGTTTTAATCTTTTTGTTTTCTATTATTGGTTTGATATCCTCTTTAGTGTCTTCTGTTTCAACATTATTTGTTACAACAGAATTCTGTTTAACAATTTCATTGTTAGGTTCTATTTGAAATTTTAAGTCAGTTTCAACTCTATGGTCAATGTTTTGGTTGTCTATTGCTTGGTTATTGCTTATGGTTTGTTGTAAGTTATTAATTAAGCTAGGATTGTGTTCTGTTTCCATTTTTACATTGTACAGGTATCCATTACCTGGATGTAAGTTGGTTTGCATGTGTTCGAAGCTGTAGGAATAGTCATAAGTGTTGAGCGGATCTAAGTCGGACATGTTCATATTCATTTTGATGTCTTATCTGTAAAAAACAATTATAATTCTTTAATACTTATGCATTTCTTTTATAAAATTGAAGGGAGATGCACACATCTACCATTATCGTGAAGTCATGGTAAATATTTTTGTGTTTTTATTTGAATTACAAATTGATTATAAGAGTCGATGAGGGAAAACATCGCAAGGAAAGCAGCATATGCCAAAGAATAAATTCTAAGACATGTTAAGGCCACCAAATTGGCTTCGGGCACTATTCTTGATCCCTCCCCCCCCCCCCCCTTGAATTGGCGGGTGTATACATTCTAAAGTCCTTTTGACAGGGGTCTGGCACATACGATTCTGAAGGCTCAAATTGTTGCCCAGGTCTTTCTAACCCCTTAAGAAGATAATTATAAATGTAAATATTTTTAGAATTATAAAGGATAATTAGGCTACTTTCTATTTTACTATGGGAACACAAAATTTACTACAGGAAATTGATCATCTGCAAGTTTAGAGCTGTGTGAAATAAAAGTGAAATTTTACGTACAGTAAATAGCTTACAAACTATTCCAATTCCTTAAAGAAATGAATTAGAAAGAAGTTGAGGAACCTTTAAAAAAAATTACTTGCAAAATTATAAATATAAGTAAAGAACACTTAATATATTAAACACGGAAATAAAACACTCTAAACCCACGGAACCCTAAAACAAATGACAAAGAAAACTCAACAGAACCCCTTCACTTATACGCAACTCACGTTTCTCCACAAATTTATCAACAAATAAGACATTTTTCAAACTATACAACGCGAAACAAATTATAATAATTGCCATTCAAATGAACACAGCGCGCGATAATTACACCCGACGACCGACTCGCGGTAATCAATACACAAGGCTACGAAAAAAAGTACCTGCTGAGGACAGAAGCACAAAAAAACAACAAGTTTTTTTGTCAATACTTCCAAATGGGTCATAAACCGTGAAAAAGTCACATCTTTCCCACAAAAACTTCAGTTAGAACACTCCATAACATCAAGAAACATGCACAAGTACTTTTAACACTTAAATATCACTATTTCAAGTTTATTTACTAGTTAAAACAACGGATAATTAATTTACAAATTCACATTTTTTTCTCCCGTGACATCGACGGCCATTATTTTTTTAATAGTGTTGCTATCACTGGGAACGGTTTACCTTACTTATTTCTACAGAAAAATGCCAATTTTTTATATGGCACACTATAATATTGGAATTCAAATATGTTCATTGCTATAATCGACAAATCCCAGACTACTTTTCTTCTTTATATCATTTGAACTACACCACAGTCACAATTTTGTTTCCAAAAGTAAATCTAATAGTTTAACACAACAATGTGTAATAATTATTTATTTAAAATACGAGCTAAAAAGTTTTTATATTTTCAAACTGCTATGCTGTCACTTTGCGGCAACACCAAATGTATAAACCATCAAGTTACGTCAAAAGGGAGCAGCGGTAACTAATTTAAATGAGACTTTGAACAAAATGATGGACTCTTGGTTTTTTTACTAATATATTCACTTGTCAAATCTCAATCATTTCGAATCTCGATGGGAATTAGACAAGTATAAGACAATTTACAAAAATATCCGCAACGGGACCTTATTGTATAAAATACTCTATTCCTAATAGAAATCGAACCCACGACCTGTAGCGCTCGAGTGTAGTGACTAAACTTCTAAGCCTATTCAACTATATCTTTAGTCGAGACAATATTACCCAACAATATGGGTAAATTCATTTATTAGGCAACTTTATAATAGTAATGTCAGAGAAGATAATTTGCGTTTCATTCTACACAGAAAACATCTCCATCACAAATGATTTCGAATTTTGTTGAGAATTGCATGAATAGAAACGTTTTCCAATACTTTATTTAACTTTAAATTATCATTGCTGCCGTTATTTAAAGTTCTAATTATTTTTACTATATGATTTATCATCCATCACCATCATATCAGCCTGTAAACGTGCACTACTGGACGTAGGACTTTTCCAAATGTTACTAATGTCTTGATTTATAAATTTTAGCAATGTTTTTCAAATAATTTAATGAACTACAGCATTTGTCGATCGTTTTTAATAAATAAAAAATCTAATAAAGTCATTCATTATGATACTCGTCACAGTTTAATGTATAATTAGTCGTTCTAAAGCAAAAGGCATGCTTTATAAAACAGAGCTGTATTTGTATTTGCTGATATTAATGGCGTTGAGATATATTCAATAAATAAATAATACGGCGAGCTAGCTTTCTGTAAAACAACACAAACATAATTACTAGCTGTCGCCCGCGACTTCGTTCGCGTGGATAAGTTACGTATGGTGCGAATTTTAAGAACCCGCAGACATCCGACATGACAGCTTTCACAAATCGTCGCTTTTCTGATATTATAATGATAACAAAGTAGACATATGCAGTTACTACGCAGAACATTTAATTATTACTAAGTATTGACGCTACGGGTAAATAGCGTAAATATTTAGTAAATAATTAAATGTTCTGCGTAGTAACTGCTCAAGTTTCAAAGTGGATGTGAGCGAGTTGCGAGCGATTTATGGACAACTAGCTGTGCCCGTGGCTCCGCTCGCGTGAATTACAGAATCCGCTCCCACTCCCGCTCCCGCTTGCACCGCCTCCGTCTTCGCCTCCGCCACCGCCACCGCCACCGCTCCGCTCCTGATTCCGCTACCACACCCACTCCCCTTTTCCCACGGCCACGCCCATGCCCACGCCCAATTATGTGCAATATATTGCATACTAACATTACCTACTAATATATTTGAAAACTAAAAATGTCCATAACTTTTGACTGAGTTATCCGATTGCGATGAAATAAAGACTAAATGTTAAGTTAAGTAAAGCCCCATGTTTCTGAGAAAAGTCCATCAAAATCCGTTCAGTAGTTTTTAAGTGATGCGTGCACAAACTCATAGACAAACAGACAAAAATTCCAAAAATGATTGAAATGTGTTCTATTACTTATCCTTAGACCCCGCAATTTTTTTTTTTTGCAAATATCTTCAATGTACAGACACGCGATGTTTACGATTTTATTTATTAAACTAGCTGTGCCCGCGGCTCCGCTCGCGTGGACTACAGGATCCGCTCCCATTCCCACTTCCACTCCCTATCCCACTTCCACTCAGACTTTAAATCCAGGTCCAAGTCCAAGTCCAGGCCCAGGACCAGGTCCAGGTCCAGGTCCAAGCCCAGGTACAGGTCTAGGTCCAGGTATAGGTCCAGGTTCAGTTCCAGTTCCAGGTCCAGGTCCAGGTCCATATCCAGGTCCAGGTCCAGGTCCGGGTCCAGATCAAGATCCTCAACCCTCCCCTCAACCCTCCTCTCAACACTCCTCTCAACCCTTCCCTCAACACTCCCCTCAACCCTCCTCTCAACCCTCTCCTCAGCTCTCCCCTCAACCCTCCCCTCAAACCTCTTTCCCTCGTCTCTCCAAATGTAGTCCTCGTAACTAATCCATCGCAGTCCAAATTCCGACCAACATTACTTTGTTTGCATACCTATACCACAAATTCATCGTAATCGGGTAACTCAGTCAAAAGTTATGCGAATTTTCAAACACTCAAATTACACTGGTACCATACCCGCTCCGGTCCAGCTCCGGTTCCGCTCCCGCTCCCGCTCCCGCTCCCGCTCCCGCTCCCGCTCCCGCTCCCGCTCTCGCTCCCGTTCCCGCTCCCGCTCCCGCTCCCGCTCCCGCTCCCGCTCCCGCTCCCGCTCCCGCTCCCGCTCCCGCTCTCGCTCCCGTTCCCGCTCCCGCTCCCGCTCCCGCTCCCGCTCCCGCTCCCGCTCTCAATCCCACCCCTCCCCACGCCCACGCCCACTCCCACTCCCACTACAATTCCTACTCGCAGCTCCAAATATAATCCAAACTCATCGCAATCTGAATAGTACGGAAATACTACTACTATATGCAATATATTGCATAATAACCTTACCTACTAATGTATTTGAAAACTAAAAATGTCTTTAACTTTTGATTGAGTTAGCCGATTGCGATGAAATAAAGACTAAATGTTAAGTTAAGTTAAGCCCCATATTTTTGTGAAAAGTCCATCTGAATCCGTTCAGTAGTTTTTAAGTGATGCGTGCACAAACTCACAGACAAACAGACAAACCGACAAACAGATAAACAGACAAAAATTTCAAAAATGATCGAAATGTGTTCTGTTGCTTATCCTTAGACCCCCCAATTTTTTTTTTGCAAATATCTTCAATGTACAGACACGCGATGTTTACGATTTTATTTATTAGATGAACAAGTATCCTATCTTCCAAGACAATAGAATGTGAAGTGTAAAACCGAAAATGCCTTGCCCTGCAACATCTGCTTGAAGCTACTTACGAAACTCAGGCATGTGAGGGACGATATAAGTACCATTCTATACTACTATGATAAATATTATCGTCTGTTATAAAATAACAGACGAATGATTTATCAAATATTATAATAGTTACTGACTCTTATCAAATTTATTAAACTAGCTGTACCCGCGGCTGCGCCTGCGAGGACTACAGAAATATTGTTGAAATTCACGTTTCCGCTCCTGCTTCCGCTCCAACTGCCAACGCACCTCTGACCCTCTTATCTTATCTTCTCAGGGGGCCAGGAAGACCTGGCGACACTTCGACCCTTCAGGATCTTTTGTGCCAAACCCCTGTCCACCGACGGTGCCCCAAGCCGATTTGGTGGACTTCACATACGCCTCAGAATTTCTTCTTCGGCATATGCAGGTTTCCTTACGATGTTTTCCTTCACCGAAAAGCCTGTGGTATTATAAATAAACCGCACTTAAGTTTCGTAAAACTCATTGGTACGGGCGGGGTTTGAACCCACGACCTTATGAACGTGAGGCGAGTGCACAACCAACCGGCTACCGCGGCTCCTACCTCTGACCCTCGCTTCAAACGTAGTCCTAACTCATCGCAACCTGAATTCCGCCGAGCATTACACTTCTTTGTTTTATAGTGTATACTTTTTGCGAGTTTTTGAAAACTATAAATTCGCATAACTTTTGATTGAGTAAGCCGATTGAAACGAAATAAAGCCTAAATATTACTCCAAATTAAGCCCTATGTTTTTAAGAAAGTTCTATTTGAATCGGTGATGTAGTTTTTCCGTGACGCGTGCACAAACAAACAGACAAACATTCAAAAAATGATCGAAATGTGTTCTATTACTTATCGTTAGACCGCCCCAACCATCTCTATGTACTACTAGATGGAGCGTTCCAAACAATCGCTCTGTTCCACGCAAGTAGCCACAACTCTTTCACATTCACAATGAAACTTGTGCAGTTACTACGCAGAACATTTAATTATTTAACCGTAGCGTCAATATTTAGTAATAATTAAATGTTCTGCGTAGTAACTGCACAAGTTTCATTGTGAATGTAACCGAGTTGTGGCTACTTGCGTGGAACAGAGCGATTGTTTGGAACGCTCCATCTAGTAGTACATAGAGATCGTTGGACCGCCCAAAATGTTTTTTTTTTTTAATTATGTACAATGTACAGACACGCGAAGTTTTTATTTATTAGATAGATAACACAGGTGTGTCTGTACTTTATCTAATAAAATATACAAATTAGTTGTTAGACAATAAAACTGATTAGAGACAAATGTGTTCTTATCCAGGTGTTTTGAAATAGGAAAGTGAGATTGTTCTTGATATAGGCCGTGTGGTTTCCGGTAGAGTAGAATAGGACCACTCCAACTCTTCCCGTGGATGTCGTACAAGGCGACTAAGGGAATACATTATAAAACATCAACCAGGCCTCCCCAACCCGTCTGGCCAGCGCGGGGAGTGTAGGCCAAATCCTCCGTCTGTCCCCGGCAGATGAGAGAGGGTTGTGCTCCTGCAGTGGAGACAAAAATAACCTGATGATGATAGGCAGAGCTCGGACAGACTGCATCTGTCGTCATGACAGATATTTTTCAAGTAATTATAGTCCCGGAATTGTATATTATTAAATGAGCTATGTGGAATAGTAATAACAATATGTTTATTTAGATTCTCCACAATAAGGCTACTACAAGTTAAGTAAAACATATTGACATTTTATATAATCAGTAACCTGTTTCGTGGAGACTGATGCCTGAACTAGACATAGCCTGTTTTCCAGGTCACCAGGTCTCCACCCCACGGATTCAGAGTAATTATATTCTAATAGAAACTTTATTCACCAATATAAATTAGGCTATTAATGAGTTTGTGATGTGTGGAGGTGTATGTGGTGTGATTTTATGTGTGTGGGGGTGTATTGGGGGGGGGGGAGTGTATGCGTGTGTGTTTGTGGGTGGGGGTGTGTGAATGTGGGTGTGTGTATGAGTGTGGTATGTGTATGGTGGGGTAATTTTTTAATGTCCATATTTATATTACTGTACTAGCTGTGCCCGCGGCTCCGCTCGCGTGGCCTACAGTATCCGCTCGCTCCCACTACAACTCCAGATGTAGTCCTAACTCATCGCAATCTGAATTGCACCGAAGATTTCAAACTTCTTTGTTATTTGTTAAAGAATCCATTATCTATAATTACTCATATTTATTTATATTAATATATATTAATATAAAATTCTCACATTTGTAATATTGTGCTACCTAGTCTCAAAAAAGACCGTCTAGGCATTAAAACCTGTCGTAAATATTGAGAGATAGCCCCGGCACGGGCTGTATGGCCTATTGGGGCTTCTCTGGACACACACTGTCGTTCCATAACGCATGCTCGGCCTATATACTCGTATGAGTTGTGTTATAATTAAGAAAGTGTGTAAATTGTCGTAATAATATGTAAACAATATTGCTTACCTACTAATGTATTACAATAATATAAATTTTTTATTAGTGTTAAAAATACAGTAGTTATAAGAAAATCAATTATTTACAACAGGTGTACGCCGTCCAACCCCTCGTGGTGAGGCATAGTCCCTAGGACGCTGGCGCTATTACCTCGCTGGATTGCCAGGCTTACACGTTGTGCGAGGTAGGCGCCAGCCCTGAGGTCTCCGGAGGCGTGGAGCTAATGTATTTGAAAACTAAAAATTCCCATAACTTTTGATTGAGCAAGCCGATTGCGGTGTAATAAAGACAAAATGTACTCCGAATTGAGCCCTATGTTTATCTGAAAAGTTCATCAAAATCGGCTTCGTAGTTTTTACGTGATGCGTGCACAAACTAACAGACAAAGATTCCAAAAATGATCGAAATGTGTTCAGTTACTAATCCTTAGACCCCCATTTATTTTTGCAAATATCTGCAATGTACAGACACGCGAAGTTTATTTTTTTTATTTATTAGATGAGTTTAATGAATAAGTGAATGAATACGATATCCCGGTATTCATAAATAAATAAATCTCTGTATAAATCCTGGAATAGTGGACACTGACAGTGGGACTAGTCCGAAAACTCAAGGTCGGTCGCTCAGCGAGCTATGGAAAGAGCTATGCTCGGAGTTTCTCTAAGAGACATGATCCGAAATGAGGTGATCCGCCAGAGAACTAAAGTCTTCGACATAGCTCACATCTGTCGGAGATTATTACCGCTGGGCAAGCGTAGTGTGGGACGCCGCCTGGCTAGATGGAGCGACGATCTGCGTAAGGCGGCCGGCAGAGACTGGATGAGAAGAACCGGGGATCGGGTTCAGTGGCGCGCCTTGGGAGAGGCCTATGTAAAACAGAGGACTCTTTCGGGCTGATGATGATGACCTCTTAAGTCACTTCAAAGTTTTTACCTTCATGATTGACACTAATTTATTCAATTAGTGCCAGTCATGATATATTCTTCATGGCACAATTTTAAAAGTTCTAATTTCAATTCTAAACACAGTTACAAATTTTGCGTACAAAGGCGAGCTTATCTCTAAATGAGTTCTGTTCCAGCTAACCTTACAGGGTGTGAGACAAAGGCACTAAGAGCGGCGTGGGGGGGGGGGGGGCAAAAGGTGCATAATATACTACGTAATAACTAAGTACCTAATAAATAAAATCGTAGGCATTGAAGATGATTGCATAAAAAAAATTTGGGCGTCTTAAGGATAAGCAACAGAACACATTACGATCATTTTTGAAATTCTTGTCTGTTTATCTGTCAGGCTGATGATGATGATTATTTCCTATTCCCGATCACTAGTTAACGGTAGGACCTTCGATAAAACAGGTAGTGATAAAATTTAACTTGATCCCTGACAACTGAATAATAAACCGAACTCAATAAACGAGTACATATATTAGACACCATTACACAATTTGCTTTACGAGAATACAAACTTAACTTTGCTTACCAGAAAGAGTGTTTCAGAATTAACACAAAGACGTTGCTCCCTCACACAACTACATATAGAATTTTGTCTTCATATCAGTTGTGTCTATTGCGAAACTTTAAACGACTGTTGACTTTATTTCCTGGAGATAGGGATAAATATACCTCAGATAAGTATTGGACCGAATGGAAAATGAAAACGTAAAATTCCAATGATGCGTTTAGTAAAAAATATCCAAGTTTCATGCAAATTAATTTTTTCCGTAAAGGAGATTTAATTTAATGTGAAAAGTGAAATGCTTGTTTGCTTGTCTTTCTTATCTATAGTTTCGCGCTAGCTCTCTGAAAATGTGGTGGTGAAGTAATAGATATTTTTAAATGAGAAATATTAATCGCAATTAACGCACATCAAATAAATACTGAATTTAAACCAAATATACTGGGGTACACCTGGGACCCACCCGGAAGACCGGGCAGGTCCGTGGAAGTTGTCTTTACCTAGTGGAACTCGTACAACCTGACACCACCTCTGCCACTCGAGTTTAACGAATAAGTTTATATGTATTGGCTTGTGTATCTTTGATGGAGATTGCGACTTATTCTAACTTCACGCTAAAAAAACATATTTAGCCATACAAATAAATCGTCCAAATCAAAGTAAAAGTCATGAAGATCACCGTCTTATAAGTATAACACAAGAATTATTATGTAACGGGTCCTTCCTTATTCCAAGTTACTGTTCAATGTATTTCAAATAGTACTTGATATTCATGGGATACACACCCTCTCCACATTGAATTAGACAAAATAACTAGCTAATTTGCTCTTCTATCGTGGTCAACACCTTTAGCCGAAATAAAACTTCTAAGAAAGAGGCTGGATACGGAAGGTGGAGGATTGGATGGTGGGCGTTCATTAAGGAAGGCCTATGTCCAGCAATGGACGTCTGAAGGCTGATATGATATAATGAATAAATATTACAACAATGAACATGAATAAATAATTACAAAATAAAAGCGTATATTTACATTGTACCTATCCTTTGTAAGTCAAAACAAAGATAAAGACTGTTAGTGAACTTGTCCTCTACACTATCGTACACCTACCAAGTACTTCAGTAGCGCGGGAAACCGCGTCGAGTGCGGTCGTAGTCGTTACGTAACTAATTTATTTAAAACAATTATTTTACTCTAAAAAAACAATACATAATTTATAGTACAATTTAGGATTAAAAGTGGTGTGAAGTGAGATATTAATTATTTTATTTTCATTGTTAAGTATCTATATTGAGTGTTATGGGTGATGCTGTATGGATTCAGTTCTGGTGTTCCGATGGTAATTTAAAAAGTTAAATTATTTTTAAACTAAACGATGCTTTTTTTAGCTGAAGCGGTTTTTCTTTCTAAAAAAAAGTCTTGTGTAGGCTTCTAAGAGGGTTTTTAAATAATCACCGATTCAACATTATCCGAATCACGTCCACTGCTGAACACAAGCCTCCCCAATAGAATGACACTTGTGGTGGGCTGTCCATTAGGGGATTAGTCATAACCACCACGCTTGGCAGGCGGTGCGGTGATCGCAGTAATGATCTTAATATACACAGGAGAACGCTGCTACCCGTCCCTTAGTCGCCTAAAAGATACCTACGGGGAGATTGGAGATGGCTGTATATATTTCTTAACCATATCCTTCAAAGAAACCTCGAGATGAGCCCTCTCCATAGCTCGCAAAGTGACTTAAAACTTATGTTTATCACATAATAAGTTGTGTTCCGTCCTAGCCCTATTCTAAGCCGGGAACCGCAAGGCACGCAGGGAACCAAAGTTAGTACGCTGAAGTGGCACTAGGCTGGTCACATCTGACGGAGAATGAGTTCTCGAGTGGAGACCGCGACTGGGCAGGCGTAGTGTGGGACGCCCCCTGGCTGGATAGAGCGACGATCTGACTAGATGAGAAGAACCGAGGTTCAGGTTCAGTGGCGCGCCTTGAGAGATGCCTATGTCCAACAGTGGACTTTTTCAGGCTGATGATGATGAACCACGAGCAACTTTACGTAAATAATAATAATATTTATTCAATGATCTCTATGTACTACTAGATGGAGCGTACCAAACAATCGCTCTGTTCCACGCAAGTAGCCACAACTCTTTCACATTCACAATGAAACTTATGAAGTTACTACTCAGAACATTTAATTATTTACTAAATATTGACATTATTTAACCGTAGCGTCAATATTTAGTAATAATTATGTCTATGTCTGCCTCTCTTTTTTCAATTATCTCTCTCGCGGGTCTGCTGGAAGAAATCTCTCTCAGAGATAAGTTCGCCCTTTTTACTTGTGTTTCTTTTTAATGTATTATTTTTGTTTTATCTGTGTGTGTGCAATAAAGAGTTAAATCAATAAATGTCCTATTCCAGGAGCTAACCTATATGTGTGCCAAGTTTCATCACGATCCGTCCAGTGGTTGAAGCGTGATTGAGTAACCAACATCCAAACATCAAATATCCAAACTTTCGCAACTCACTCCTTTGGTAAGAGAAATGTGTATGGAAATATGGAAAAACATGTTTAAGGAGAGTTCAGTAGTAAAAGGTATCTGGTACAACACAGTACAGGCACGACCCCCTAGAAAACCTTGGTTTGACAATGCTGGTCTTCCTAGGGAAATGCTGGTTTTGGCGTTTCGATTAAGGTCCGGCCACATTCCATCAAATACATTTTATCATCTGATAGGTAGAGCAGAATCACCACTCTGCAGCTATTGCCAGCAACTTGACGGTGTTTATCGTCTACTGGTGGAGTGTGGTCGGACGGCGGCTGAGAGACAGCGTTTGTTTGGCGACAGTTTTGGACATAATGCTATGCATAAACATAAAACTAAATGATCCAAGTTCCAATGAAGCGAGAGAAATTTAAGCGCTGTCTGACGTCTAGGTAACGCTGAATATTATGTGTTTCCCTATGAGGCTGGCATGGACATGAATACTCCAAAGCCTCGATAAAATAACAGGAAAAAAAAGTAGGAAGGATTCTCTGGTTCAGATTTATGTTGATTTTTGTTTTCTCATGTGAGCCGTTCAATCATCCGTCAAGTTGCAATAAGTATATAGATAAGTAAACAGTTGTTAGTTTGTTTATCTGTCAGTTTATGACTGAATATCTACCGAACTTAAGTCAGGATTAGTATATGCCGCTGATAATAAGATACAGTAAAATATATCATGATTTTGAGCGCGTCGTCTTCGTCATTGGAATGTAGCGCCAGAGGTCGTGGATTCGATCCCATTGGGGACAGATAACTTTGTACAAGCTGGTCCCGGTCTGGATGTTATATTTGTGAATTGTCCTATCCTTGTTTAATTTCCCAGAGCACAGGAGAGAATCCTAGTTTGGGATTAGACAAGTGTATTATATATATATATGTAGTATTTATTTATTATTATGTACCTAGTTGCCGTGTGGTTTCCGGTAGAGTAGAACAGGACCACTCCAACTGTTCCCGTGGATGTCGTACAAGGCGACTGAGGGAATACATTATAAAACGTCAATCAGGCCTCCCCAACCCGTCTGGCCAGCGCGGGGAGTGTAGGCCAAATCTTCCGTCTGTCTCCGGCAGATGAGAGAGGGTTGTGCTCCTGCAGTGGAGACAAAAATAACCTGATGATGATGATGAGTGAAGATGTGTAAATATCGATACTTACGAGGACGAAGTCGTGGGCTAATTTGACATAAACTGTAACATTCTCCATCTGACATTAATTAATTTATTCATACGACTTTGAACTATAAAACAATGGATATTAACATGCGCAGGTATTTAGCGTAGAAACCATCACAAACCTGCAATACAGTCTTATAAAATGTGAAGTAAAGGAGATGGGCGACTCGTGGAACTACCAGAGGAAATCTTAAATAAGACGGACAGAAAGTTTAAGATTCTCATTAAAAAACAACTTTGTAAGAAAGCCTATTATAAAATAAACGATTATTTGAATGACAAAGATGCCTGGTACTAATGTTGATTCAGCTTCGCAAAATCTTTATTCATAGTATGCAAACTTGCTTTTTAAAATATGTGTTGCGTGAAGTTTGTTGCGTCGTTTCTTCTTCACAGCGCTAACACCTAGGAAGCGGTAGTCGATAAAAAAAATGACGAGTATAAATGTACCAAGTGTACTCATATGCAATAAATGATTTTGACTTTGACGTGGTAGCCTAGTTGTTTGTGCACTCGCCTCACGTTTATGAGGTCCTGGTACAAACCCCGTCCCACACCGAGGAGCTTTCAAACTTAAGTACAGTTTACTAGTTGTTGCCCGCGACTTCATCCGCGTGGACAACCTAACATCACATATTATTATGTATCTCCCGTAGGAATGGGATGTTTTTCGGAATTTTTATTTTATTTATAGGATACAAACTATCCTACGTCCTATTCCAGGACCTACCTATATTTGTACCAAGTTTCATCACGATCCGTCCAGTGGTTGAAGCGTGATTGAGTAACAAGGATGCAAACATCGAAACATCAAAACTTTCGCATTTATTATATTAGTGGGATAGGATACCTCAGGCTTTTCGATGAAAGAAAACATCGTGAGGAAACCTGCATATGCCAAAGAAGAAATTCTAAGTCGTATGTGAAGTCCACTAAATCGGCTTGGGGCACCGTTGGTGGTCAGGGGTTTGGCAAGTTCCTGAAGGGTCGAAGTGTCGCCAGGTCTTCCTGGCCCCTTAGAACGATAAGTAGAACTATATGTAGGTAGGTTTAGGTCATGTCAGCCCTTAGACGTCCACTGCTGGACATAGGCCTTCAGTGGACCACTCCCAGTCCTCCGCATCCAGCCGCTACCGGCCACCTTCTTCCGTACGTCGGTCTACCTGCCGGCGGGGCGTCCGCAGTCTCCACTCCAGAACTCGGTCTGCCCCAACGGCCGTCGGTTCTGCGACAGATGTGGCCCGCCCACTGCCACTTCAGTTTGCTGATTCTCTCGGTTATGTCAGTCACCTTCGTTCTTCGTCGGATCTCTTCATTACGAATCATATCCTTCAAACAAACCCCGAGTATAAGCTCGCCTTTTAATCTCAGTTAGTTCTATTTTCGACTTTATGTGTGCCTGTGTGTGTGTATAGCTGGTGCCCGCGACTTCGTCTGCGCAGGATTAGTATTTCTAGTAGCTTATATTAGCGTGATGTAGAAAAGAACTAACATTATGACATTAAAATTATAATTTTATGGCGCACGTCAAAATAGCTCGCAGATGGTAGATTTTTTCCTACTTACTTGATATTTTGGACAATTCACACAATATCTTTATAAATTGTAGCCTATGTGTTATTCTGATGTACATGTTATTGTAAAGTTTCATTAAAATCCATTCAGTAGTTTTTACGTGAAAGAGTAACAAACATACATCCATACTTACAAACTTTCGCGTTTATAATATTAATAGGATTGTAAATTTATTGAATCTAATACGAAATGTTTATTCTTTGCAAAATTCCTTGAACAAAATGTATAAATGAAATATTTGTGGAATAGCGTAAAGTCTTCATTCCTATCGGATGTCCGACGACACCACACGGCTTAATTTAACTTCCTAAGACATAAAAAAAATGTAGCCCAAATTTGCCGCCCCTAAAATCTGCCGCCCTAGACTCCAGCCTACTCAGCTGGTTAATCCGCCACTGCCTTGACGACACCCACGGGAAGATTCTGGATGGCCCTATACCAAGCCGGCAACCATATAGCAGTGACAGTGGACCACATCTGTCGCAGAACCGACGGCCGTTGGGGCATTCCCGCCTCCTCACCATTCTCCCCCCGCAACTCCTCTAAGCGAGGATCAACGGAGGTAACTGCAAAGACACCTACCAGTGAAGGTAGGGCAAGTCCCAGGTCATGAATTTACGCTACCTTGGGCCCCAGGCCGTTGGGGCAGACGAGTTCTGGAGTGGAGACCGCGGATCGGCATGCGCAGGGTTTGACGCCCCGCCGCCAGGTGTACCTAAAGAAGGTGGCTGAAGCGGCTGGATGCGGAGGACATAGGACCGGATGTGGTGGCGTTCATTGGTTAAGGCCTATGTCCAGCAGTGGACGTCTAAAGGCTGACATGAACCACATAGCGTATTGTCGTTCCATTATCAAACTACATCTAATTTCACAGGTAGTTGGAGGAGATAATTGAGGGCGTAATGGCTGTTTCCGGTGACGTCACCGTCGGACAAGATGGCGGCAACGCCAAGCTGCACCCATATCTTGTAGCTCTTGTGTAAGTATATTTTAATGTGTCTTAACGTAACCTAGTAACCAAGTTTTAACAAGTTTTAACAAATTAATTCATTATTGGCAATACCACCTATTATGGACGTATCTAAACTACGTGACACATTTTTTACCCCTCCCTCCCTCGGTGACCACCCCAACCTACATTCTTCGCAGTGTATCGTCCAGGTCCAGGTCCAGGTGACCTCCGCTCGCGTGAACTACAGAATCGCTCCCATTCCCACTCCCACTCCCGCTTCGGTCCCGCTCTCACTCTCACTCCCGCTCCCGCTCTCATTCCCGCTCCCCTCCCGCTTCCGCTTCGGCTCCCGCTCCCGCTCCCACACCCTCTTCCCTTTTCCCACGCCCACACCCGAGCCCACGCCCACGTCCACTCCCACTCCAATTCCCACTCGCAGCTCCAAATGTAATCCAAACTCATCGCAATCTGAATAGTACGGAAATACTTTATTTGCAATATATGTATTGCACACTAACCTTACATAACTAATGTATTTGAAAACTAAAAATTTCTATTACTTTTGATTGAGTTAGCCGATTGCGATGAAATAAAGGCAAAATGTTAAGTTAAGCCCCATGTTTTTGTGAAAAGTCCATCAAAATCCGTTCAGTAGTTTTTAAGAGGGGTCTAAGGATAAGTAATAGAACACATTTTGATCATTTTTGAAATTTTTGTCTGTTAGTTTGAGCACGCATCATGTAAATACTACTAAACCGATGCTGATGGAGTTTTCAGAAAAGCATAGGGCTTAATTAGGAGTAACATGTACTTTTTATTTCATCGCAATCGGCTTACTCAATCTAAAGTTATGGTATTTTTTTAGTTTTCAAATACATTAGCAGATATGCAATATAACAAAGATAAATTATTATTGAGTGGTTCCCGGCTTAGAATAGGCCCACCCCTATTTTTCCCGTGGGTGTCGTCAAGGCGACTAAGGGATTGCACCAGGGACGGGCAGCAGCGTTCTCCTGTGTGTGTTATTGCGATCACCAATCCGCCTGCCAAGCGTGGTGATTATGGCAAATCCCCCAATGGACAACTTACCAGAAGTGGTATTCTATTGGGGAGGCCTGTGTCCAGCAGTGGACGTATTTAGGCTGATGATGTATTATTATAATGTTCGGTGCAATTAAGATGGCGATGAGTTAGGTTAGGTTTGAAGCTAGTGGGCGTGGGGTTGGGAGTGAGATAAAAATTATTGTGTAGTCCACGCGAGCGGAGCCGCGGGCGCAGCTAGTTTTATAATAAACTGGATGACCTAGTGTTGTCTCTTCCACTTTGGAAGGCAAGAAAAATGCGACGATTACATACATAATGCTCACGCCTTGGTCCCAGAGGGGTAGGCAGAGACGATGTATTGCCACTTTGCACAATCTAATTTTTTTAATTCAATTTTTATAATTTAATTCAATATCTAATTTTTTTTTCTGTACCCTCCTACTTTTGTCTAGTTTTATTATCCTATGCAATAATGTTTATATATTAGAAATCTGTTAATGGCTAATGTTTAATTTATATTATACTGTATTATATATTTTTGTAAATTAGCTGTAGGTTTCAGAATTAATAAATAAAATTAAAAAAAATTAAAAAAAAAAAACAATCCCCCCCCCCCCCTTGCGACATTAGGTGCAGTGGTGGGGGGGCGACGTTTAAACAGATATAATATTCAACCAATCTACAGAATAACCACATTTCCACGAAGTCTACGCATATTCTTCTAATAAATACATTTTAGGCGTTCAATAGTTACGCAATATTTGAGGCTGGAACTGTGCCACACAATCCACAATGCCAGTAGGTCGACGAACTTTACGCATATTGTAGATAATGAACAGAGATAAAGACTTGGGCTACTAACGTCCATTATTTGTCCGACTACTTGCCGTGGACTTTGCCTTCCTCAATGAACTTCCGGTCACCTTCTTCTACGGATACTGTAAGAATTTCTACTATAATACACTTGGAACTAAATAAAACCCAATTTGTACTCTGTAACCAGTCCTGTGACCAACGATCTCTATGTACTACTAGATGGAGCGTTCCAAACAATCGCTCTGTTCCACGCAGCTGCGGCTCCGAGACCCGCAACTCGTTCACATTCACTTTGAAACTTGTGCAGTTACTTATTTAAGGTTGACTGGAAGAGATCCCTAAGTGGGATAAGTCCGCCTTTGTACACAGTTTAATTCCTATTTTATTTTATAAATAATTATAATAAAATCTCAGACATTCACACGAATTATCCAGTCCCAAACTAGGCAGAGCCTGTGGTATGGTTACTAGATAACGGATACACATACTTAAATAAATGTATAACATCCAAGACTTGGGTACAAACATTCATATTCATCATAAGAACATTTGCCCCTAGCGGGATTCGAACCCGCAACCTCCGGCGTGGCAGAGGTCGTCAATATTATTGTTGTTGTTGTTATTTTTGGTACAATAAAGCGTTTACATACATACATATTTACTAAATTTACGCTATTTACCCGTAGCGTCATTAATTAGTAATAATGAAATGTTCTGCGTAGTAACTGCACAAGTTTCATTGCGAATGTAAACGAGTTGCGGCTCCCGGAGCCGCAGTTGCGTGGAACAGAGCGATTGTTTAGAACGCTCCATCTAGTAGTACATAGAGATCGTTGCCCGTGATATATCTAGGTGAGGATCTGGGCGTCTCAATACGATAGTTGGAAGCAAATGGCAGTTATGAATAATTCAATAGCATATACCTCTTGACCTTGTTATAAACGAGTTGTGATTCAGTAGGCTCGTAGTTGACAAAAGTATTATATAATAACTATCTACTAGCATGAACGCCAGTAGTCAACGGCATAACAAAAAGAATTGTATATAAATATTCACATACATAAGTAATGCTCACGCCTTAGTCCCGGAGGGGTAGGCAGAGACGAGGTATCGTCACTGGGCGATCCTGACAAACATCGCAAACTTTCCTTCGCCCGCTTTTCGCCCCGTGATACCACTTGACATAATGTGTAGCGAACAACACCCCCACCGTGTTGAGACACTGTCCACCTCATCAGAGCCCCGCATGACTCGGTAAGGCTGATAAAGCCCGGAGTTCGCCCAGCGCCGGGATATCGGCACGCTGACGACCAGGCTAGCCCCTGGACACGCATCCATCGGCGCGGCAGACCTTGGATTGGCGGACGGGGCGAGAACGACAGGAGAGATATGGTTAAGACAGGTTAGGTATGTCATACCACTATTACGGAAGGATAGTGGGCTTATTTATACCTTCACTTGCCCAAATAATAGTTTACTGCAAAAATACTATCTCGTTATATTACAGTTTTTATTGTATGGATTAAATAAAACTAGAATACTAAAATTAAAATTTTAATTTTCAAAAACCGTATTAAAGAACACTATCTGCCACTAAGTTAGGATTGGAATCCATATCTTAAATGTATTTTACGACTGTTTGTATATTATTCATATTATTATTTAATAATGTATATTATATTTATATATTATTAATAAATATTTATTTACATACTTATATTTTTTATCTATGTAAGAGGATATATAGTTTATATTAGTGTATGTATGTATGTACATGTTTATTTTATTTACGTACACACTATGTCTGCCTCTCTTATTTCAATTATCTCTCTCGCGGGTCTGCTGGAAGAAATCTCTCTCAGAGATAAGTTCGCCCTTTGTCTTTGTGTTTCTTTTTAATGTATTATTTTTGTTTTATCTGTGTGTGTGCAATAAAGAGTTAAATAAATAAAAAATAAAAGGAACATAAAGATTAAAGGTGAAAAATGGCTTCCAGGCTCCCACCAAGCGTGCCCAAGAGGCTGGCAGCATTACCTCGCAGTATTGTGAGGCTTATCCTCTGTGCGAGGTAATGCCCAGCCCTTTGGTCATTCGACGCCTCGACCAGGCGCTTTGATATCTCCCGAAAGAGACGGAGAGCACTCGGTCCCCAGGGCCTCAGCGTTTCGACCCCAAACGGCTCAAATATATAGTCGCTCGTTATATTTAAATACTTCATCATCAACAGCTGAAATATGTCCACTGCTGAACATAAGCCTTAATAGAATGACACTCTTGGTCTTGGTCCATTGGGGGATCTGCCATAACCACCACGCTTGGAAAGATCCCTTAGTCGCCTTGACGACACCCACAGGAAAGATAGGGGTGGCCCGATTCTGAGAGAAGAACCTTACGAGCATTTAATACGTACATACTTATAGATACGAAAGTTATTACTAAAAATTTAAGCAATAAATATCTTTGTTTAAAAGTTGGAAAAATATTCATCATCAGGTTATTTTTGTCTCCACTGCAGGAGCACAACCCTCTCTCATCTGCCGGGGACAGACGGAGGATTTGGCCTACACTCCCCGCGCTGGCCAGACGGGTTGGGGAGGCCGAATTGATGTTTTATAATGTATTCCCTTAGTAGCCTTGTACGACATCCACGGGAAGAGTTGGAGTGGTCCTATTCTACTCTACCGGAAACCACACGGCGAGGAAAAAAATATTACAAAAGTTTAATTTATGACAGAAATGGAAATTACGAATTGCCAAATATTTTGTTGTGAGTCGACCCAAGTCGCATAAAATCTGATTTTTGTCGGTCCTCCGTTTAAAAGTTACAAGGGATTGAAAGTGCCCATGCCAGAGGCATGGCACCTAATGTTCAGCGGAACCACAGTACATAGCGAGCTACTTATTTAGTCGATTGTTCACGTGAATTAGTCGAACCTAAAAAAAATAATTAGTCGGTTTCTAGTTTAATGGTTATACCCATTTTATAACCATTTTAATACGAATAAGAACAACCGTTCCGCTAAATATGTCCATGAGTATATTCCATGACATTAAATAAGTCATTATTGTGTTGTATCTACAATTTATTTAACTCATTAGTAGAGTTCAATTGTCGAGGTTAAATAATCATGATATCATTTATGCAACAGCCTTGTTGCCATTAGGCAAGTAACTTGTAAGAAAGTATGACTCGCACAATATTACTTTCTTCTTTCAATCTTAAATATTATTAGTGCCGTGTGGTTTCCGGCTGAGTAGAATAGGACCCGTGGATGTCGTATAAGGCGACTAATGGAATACATTATAAAACATCAATCAGGCCTCCCCAACCCGTCTGGCCAGCGCGGGGAGTGTAGGCCAAATCCTCCGTCTGTCTCCGGCAGATGAGAGAGGGTTGTGCTCCTGCAGTGGAGACTAAAATAACCTGATGATGATGATGAAAGCTTAAGTTTATGATGTAGAAACTGGTCGCTCTTTGCCATGTATTTACAAAAGACGCTGCTATGTGTCAAATAAATATAAAACTAGATATAAAAAGAATAATGTCGACTTAGTCTAGAGTTCTGAATGTCAGAAAAGGTTGAAATGAGTATGAGAGTATTTATTTATATAAATGGGAAGCTGGTGTTTATGCCCAGGTTTACTTACTAACAATACTAGTGGTTACCGCTGTTTGGTCTTCCATATTGACCTCCAACTTCCTACCATAGCTCGATACTTAAAATAAGGATCTAGGGATTTCTTCGGTTGAATGAATAAATGGAGGTACATGAAAAGTTTGATGGATGTGAGCGAAGCTAGTGAGGTCTGTCAGGATCACGCAAAGTGGCGATATAACGTTTGCCTACGAGGGCTTGGGCATCATGTAATGTTTTGCAAGAATCTCCACCCAATTTGCTCAATTCATCTTTACTGGCTAGCATTCTTAGAATCATGTTCAGAGTAACTTGCATGCAAGCTAATATTACTGTTGTGCAAGTCACTTGTAACCTGCAGCTGGCATGCAAGCTACTTGCGCAATGTAAACAGACTTCGGTCGATAACGATAACGGTTTTGAATCTTAATACATAAGGTTTATAAGGTTAAATTTTTAATAATGTTAGTTACTAACCGAATCATAGATATTAATTTATATAAGCCCAAACTAAATAACATACTCGTATATAGAACATCATCATCATCATCATCAGCCTAAATACGTCGACAGCTGAGCATAGGCTTCCCCAATAGAATACCACTTTTGGTAATTTGTCCATCGGGGGATTTGCCATAATCACCACGCTTGGCACGCGGATTGGTGATCGCAGTAATGATTTTAACATACACACACAGGAGAACGCTGCTGCCCGTCCCTGGTGCAATCCCTTAGTCGCCTTGACGACACCCACGGGAAAGATAGGGGTGGCCCTATTCTAAGCCGGGAACCACACGGCAAGAACAATGTATCTACATTCTTTATTGCACAATTTTAAAACTAAATACGGTTACAAATTTTGTGTACAAAGGCGAACTTATCTCTAAAAGAGATCTCTTTCAGCCAACTTTACAGGGTGTGGAGGAATTTCTTGGTGACGGTTCAATTTAAGGTTTCTATTTGTATCTAATTAACTCTTAAATTTTTTTTTGTAACTGTTTTTAAATGCATGCTTCACTGCGATACAATGTTGTGTGCCCACGTGGCGGGACATAGCTGAGCTTTAACTATGACATGTAATCCTTTATATACCTATGATCCACAATAAAGATATTTCATTTCAATCACAAATTTTGTGTACAAAGGCGAGCTTATCTCTAAAAGAGATCTCTTCCAGCCAACCTTACAGGGTGTGAGATAATTCACAAATATGACATCCAAACTGGGAGCAAATTGTACAAAGTTAAATGTCGCCAGTGGGATTCGAACCCACTACCTCTGGCGGTCGAGTCCCATGACCAAGCCACTAGACGAACGAGGCGGTCAATTAATTACATAGGGCGTGTGTGTTAGTAGGCCGTTGGTCACGTGGAAAACCGGTTACAAAAAGGCCTTGCTTAGAACCACTACGCGACGCTTAAAGGTACTCTATCATATGCTTTCAAGATATCAGCGATATCAGTTACTCGTATAGATAACATTATAAAGCATCAACCAGGCCTCCCCAACCCGTCTGGCCAGCGCGGGGAGTGTAGGCCAAATCCTCCGTCTGTCTCCGGCAGATGAGAGAGGGTTGTGCTCCTGCAGTGGAGACAAAAATAACCTGATGATGATGTGTAGATAACTGAGAAAGAGTCCACTGTTTGACATAGGCATCTCCGCTAAAACTGATCCTCGGTTCTTCTTCGTCGGCCCCGTAGCCAAGTCGGTAGTACACCTGCCTGCGAAGCCCGGGGTCGCGGGTTTGAATCCCGCCCAGGGCAAACATTCGTGTCATGAGCACTTGTGTTTGCCTTGTGACTGGATGTTATTTATATAAGTATATTATGTATTTACATATGTATATCAGCTATCTGATACCCATATTACAGGCTCTGCCTAGTTTGGGATCAGGTGGCCGTGTGTGAAATGTCCCCACATATTTATTTATTATCCAGTCAGATCATCGCTCCATCTAGCCCATACTACGCTTGCCCAGTCACGGTCTCCACTCGAGAACTCGTTTCAGTAACACAGGCTCGTCTAGCATAGATACCAGCGGACTAAGTTTTTGCACCACTTGCTATATATATGTCGCAGAATGGCTTGGATTGACATCAATGGCCGTGTCTCTTTCATATTCAGACATATTAGGGTACCTCGAGATTATTAATAATTGATAAAATAATAGATGGTTCACACAGAGATATAATTTACAGTTCTGAACAACGATCTCTATGTACTACTAGATAGAGCGTTCCAAACAATCGCTCTGTTCCACGCAAGTAGCCACAATGAAACTTGTGCAGTTACTACGCAGAACATTTAATTATTACTAAATATTGACGCTACGGTTAAATAATGTCAATATTTAGTAAATAATTAAATGTTCTGCGTAGTAACTACACAAGTTTCATTGTGAATGTGAAAGAGTTGTGGCTACTTGCGTGGAACAGAGCGATTGTTTGGAACGCTCCATCTAGTAGTTCATAGAGATCGTTGCTTGCTTATTGCATTATAACGTCGATATAACGTCATCATTAGCCTGCAGTTCTAACCGTGTAAAGTTTAAAATTGCATTTATATAACGCGATCGCAATGGGTCAGGGACGAAGCGAAACCTTATAACTTGTCATCTATATCACTGCGTAGATGCAGTACATATCTATGAATATACAGTACTAGCTGTTGCCCGCGGCTTCGTTCGCGTGGATAAGTTACGTATGGTCAACGATCTCTATGTACTACTAGATGGAGCGTTCCTAACAATTGCTCTGTTCGACGCAACTGCGGCTCCGGGATCCGCAACTCGGTTATATTCACAATGAACTTGTGCAGTTACTACGCAGCACATTTAATTATTACTAAATATTGACGCTACGGGTAAATAGCGTAAATATTTAGTAAATAATTAAATTCTGCGTAGTGACTGCTCAAGTTTCAAAGTGATTGGGAACGAGTTGCGGGTCTCTGAGCCGCAGTTCAGTGGAATAGAGCGATTGTTTGGAACGCTCCATCTAGTAGTAAATAGAGATCGTTGCGTATGGTGTGGATTTTAAGCATCCGCAGATAGCCGACAGCTTTCACAAATCGTCGCTTTTCTGATATAATAAACAGAACTTCCCAGATCATTCTTGACATTTTGAGAACAATCTAGAACATTCTGGAGCAATTTACAGTCACACATTGTCATAGTTCACTTAATTCTTTTTAATATTCTAGAACATTCTGGAAAAATCTGGAATATTCTAGGAAAATTCTCAATATTGTCACTCACAAGCACAATCTCGAGTTTATATGAGCAGTACAGTGTGTTAAAAAAGGATAGAAGTATCCCATCACACATCTTTACAATTCACATCCATCCACTTTCACCAACCGTAACGCAACTCCCTTATTTGCGAGTGCAGACCAAGGGCTATCTAGAAAAAGGTAGGTTGCGCCAAAGATCTCTATGTACTACTAGATGGAGCGTTCCAAACAATCGCTCTGTTCCACGCAACTGCGCCACCGGGAGCCGCAACTCGGTTAGAATCACAATGAAACTTGTGCAGTTACTACTCAGAACATTTAATTATTTACTAAATATTGACATTATTTAACCGCAGTGTCAATATTTAGTAATGTGAAAGAGTTGTGGCTACTTGCGTGGAACAGAGCGATTGCTTGGAACGCACCATCTAGTAGTACATAGAGATCGTTGGCGCAACCTACCTTTTTCTAGATCTTGGTCTGCACTCGCAAATAAGGGAGTTGCGTTACGGTTGGTGAAAGTGGATGGATGTGAATTGTAAAGAATCTTCGGTCGGACACTAGTTATTTCCAACGATCTCTATTTACTACTAGATGGAGCGTTCCAAACAAACGCTCTGTTCCACGCAACTGCGGGCTCGGGAGCTGCAACTCTTTCACATTCACTTTAAAACTTGTGCAGTTGCTACCCAGAACATTAAAAAAAAATTAAAATATATTTATTTTCGCTAAACAAGAGTAACATAAGAAAATATTGGGGGCTGATGTCTCCTTGTAGACTTGGTAAGTCTGTGTTAGGAGGCACCGCTCTTCATTACAAATATATATATAGTAACTCTGTTTTATTATAGATTTCCTAATACTAACATTTGTTTTTATTTCAAAAGATACCTACTTATTTCTACTTATTATATGCAGTGAGAATTAAACACAATAATAAAAAGTAAAAAGGCACAAAGATAGGATCAGATCCCGCGTGTACAGTGTGTATGAAAGTAGGTGTATGTGTGTGTGTGTACGGTGTGTGTGTGTGGAATGTTTGTGGGGGTTTGTGTGTAGGGTGTGTGTGTAAGGTGTGTGTGTTGTGTGGGGTGAGTCTGTATGATGCTTGTGTAGGTTTTAGTGTCATGAATATATTATAAAAGGCAGTAAAGTACAAAGTGTAGGAAAACACATTTAATTATTTACTAAATATTGACGCTATTTAGAACTCACTTCACGTCGACAGCGCTCTAGAGTGTTTACAGAATGCCAATGGATTAGGTTTCGAAGTGAGTTAAGTCACTCGAGTGAGACTCGCATAAGTTTTCACTATTGTAACTGAAGCAGAATCGATGGGAGGCAGTTTGTGACCAACTGTACGCAATACCAAAGATAATATATACTAGGCAATACTTAGGAGACGTACCCAAACTACGTGACACACGTTTTTACAATTTTTTACCCCCCCCCCCCCCTGTGACCACCCGTAGTATATGCAAAGACTCCTCCCCCCCTCCCCCTCTAGTTTTCACGTAGTAATGCATAAATATGGTTTTAAACCAACTTTTGCAAACAGAAAATTAAAAAAGAAAATAATTGCTGATATTTGTCTTTATTAATACGGCGCTTGCCGCGTGACGCCAAAAGTGCGTGCATACCTATAATTACAAGTGAAAAAATTATTATCAAGAAGAAAAAAACTTTTTTCGATCAGCTGATGTTCGTGTTGCCACTGTGAGTTTAAAAAGCGCTAAAACTGTGCGCCATATTTGAATATAGCTCGAAAAAGCGCCAGATTTCCCTAGAGGATTATTATTATTATTCGAGTTGGGGCTATTTCAAGATCTCGGTCTAGACCTTGTATCACTGCGACCATTTCTGGTCTATTGTGATCGCCACCATACTATAGTTTGGTGCTAAGCCTTGCAGCAGTTAGAAACTGCACAATGATTTTAGCACTGAGTTGTTTTACTTCGTAATTTCCTTCCCTAGAGGATATTGACTACGTGACGAAAACCTAAGCCCCCAAGTGACCAAGCGTGGTATTTTGAAGACCCCCCCCCCCCCCTCCCCCATAAACCGGTCACGTAGTTTGGGTACGTTCCCTTAGTAGTTGTAACTGTTACGTAGGAAAGCACTAAGTACCAAGTGGGCTCAATGACTTGCTCGTAGAGGGGTCACACTACAAGATCAATTGGTGTCATTTCGTTGCCGGCAGCTATTTGCGTATTGTGCCTAAATAGACTTAGGCCCAGAAAGGCCAGGTCTTATCGGCTTATCCCCTGCCAAAAATCCCCTTATCTATTTATTTTATTTTTTTTCTTTATAAAACAAATACACATTTTTATAGAATAACTAGCTGTGCCCGCGCCCACTCCCACTCGCAGCTCCAAATGTAATCCAAACTCATCGCAATATGAATAGTACGGAAATACTATTATTTGCAATATATTGCATACTAACCTTACCTACTAATGTATTTGAAAACTAAAAAATGTCTATAACTTTTGATTGAGTTAGCCGATTGCGATTAAATAAAGACTAAATGTTAAGTTAAGTTAAGCCTCATGTTTTTGTAAAAACTCCATCAAAATCCGTTCAGTAGTTTTTAAGTGATGTGTGACAGACACAGACTCACAGACAAACAGATAAACAGACAAACAGACAAAAATTCCAAAAATGATTGAAATGTGTTCTATTACTTATCCCTAGACCGCCAATTTTTTTTTGCAAATATCTTCAATGTACAGACACGCAAAGTTTACGATTTTATTCATTACATGTATTTCTTTTACAGACGATGGTGCATGTCTAGCGTATGGAGTACAGCCACCGTTCTCCTGCACAGACTCCTGACGGCATCGCTGCAGCCAATAGCTGGTAATGGACCGACTACCTGGAGACGGTGGCCGAAAGCGGCTGGATGCGGAAGACGGAGGACCGCGTGTGGTAGCGTTTATTGAGGAAGGCCGGACGTTTAAGGGCTGATATGTCATCCAAAAAATATATGCCTAAGAACTCTTTTATCTATAGTGACAATTTCCTTTGTATTCCCATGCTATACACCATCAGCAGCTTACAAGAGCCCACTGCTGGACATAGGCCTCTCCCAAGCCGCGCCACTGAACCCAATCCTCGGTTCCTCTCATCCAGTCTCTGCCAGCCGCCTTACGCCACACGTCGCTCCATCCAGCCAGGGGTCGTCCCACACTAAGCCTGCCCAGTCGCGGTCTCCACTCTAGAACTCGTTTACCTCAGCGGTAATCGGTTCTCCGACAGATGTAACCAGCCCGCTGCGACTTCAACGCACAAACTTCTTGAGCTATGTCGAAGACTTTGATCACCACTTTCAATTGCTTCCAGCATCAAGATCCTCCAAGTCCCGTCCAGCTGGCAAGGAGCATCTGGACCCTGAGCCCCGAGTGGAATGCGTGGTGCTGCATCACCCAGCTGTCCACAACCTCGACGTCATCTTCGTCCATGGCCTTTACGGTACCACTTTCTGCCAACTCTCAAAACCGTTTCGCAGACATTATATTTATATTTTTAACAATACATTGGGCTCGATTCTGAAGGCACAATGTTAAAATTTGACAACACTAAAACTGTTGCTATCCTTGTCACACAGTATTATGAAGATAAAGACGAAACCAATTTTAGTGCTGTCAAATTTTAAATGTGTGACTTCAGAATCGGGCCCACTATTCCATTTTCAATCTGACAAAAAAACGCTCAAGTGCGAGACGACCCGCGCACCGAGGGTCCCGTACTTTGAAAGGAAACGAAGAATTATTTAAGTATAAATTATGTTATTACCACGCAATAAAGTTCACTAAGTTTATTGGCAAAGGATTTTTGATGATTTTTTAAAAACTGTGCTAGACAGAGACGTCGTATTATTTTTCCTGTAATATTTACATAAACCTCTGTCAACTCTAATTATTTCTGATTTTTCGCTGTGCAATTTTCGAGGATATGGGGGGTGGGGGGGTGGTATTTTTTCAGATATTTTTCATTATAAGTCTGAAACTAAGCGGCATAAAGGGAAACGAAAACCTATGTTCAAACTTTAAAATCCCGGATATATATATTTTTTAACAATTGCAATAGAGTTAGGTGGGTATTATTTAAATCTGTTCCAAATTTGAAGTAGATAGCATTAGTAGTTCCTGAGATAACCAGCTGTGACAGACGGACGGACGGACAGTAGAGTCGCACCATCAGGGTTCCGTTTTTACCATTTTAGAACCCTAAAAACTTATTTGAGATGTTAGGTAGGGAAAGAAAAAAAGATAATGTAGTAATATTCAACTATACACATTAGTATATGATGATAAGTATAATGATCTTTGTGTGGTTGTGCCGACCGTGTGGTTTCCGGTAGAGTAGAATAGGACCACTCCAACTCTTCCCGTGGTGTCGTACAAGGCGACTGAGGGAATACATTATGAAACATCAATCAGGCCTCCCCAACCCGTCTGGCCAGCGCGGGGAGTGTAGGCCAAATCCTCCGTCTGTCCCGGCAGATGAGAGAAGGTTGTGCTCCTGCAGTGGAGACAAAAATAACCTGATGATAATGACAATGATCTTAATATACACAGGAGAACGCTGCTACCCGTACCTGGTGCAATCCCTTAGTCGCCTTGACAACACTTACGGAAAGATGATGATGACTTGTAATTTCCAGGTTCTCTAGGCAATACATGGAGACAAGGAGAATGGAGCTCTAAATATAAAAACGGCCCAGAAAAAGTTCACCTCAAAACAACAACGTCACTATCGATTAACAATGCCTGCCAAAAGTGTACAGAAATACACACAAACGACTTTAATGATAATGAAAAAAGCAAAGAAGCAGACGAATTTAGTGATTACGAAGGTGCAGATGACGTTTTCGGAGATATTGATGAAGAATTCTACGAGGACATAAACAGAATTCTACCAAACGAAGAAGTTTTTATTACTGAGCAGTTTTATAACAATACGTTGTTGGATCAAGTCGAAATAGTCGATAACTACGAAGCACAAGCCAAATTCGTCAGTGACTTGTTCAAAAACAACTGTAACGACTGTGATAACCAAAATATAAATAAAGATGACCAAAATAATTTTAATGATCCCAAAGGCGTGTTCAATGACAATGAAAATAGATTTAAGGATTCCGGAGACGGGTATAATGTTGGAAACGTATATAATGATAATGGAAATAGATTTAATGATGTTAGAACTTTGGTTAATGATGAGGAATATGCGTGTAAATGTAATGATAGTGGAAAAGTTGAAATAGATATTAAAGAAATTGACTGTAAATGTAAGGAGAATGAAGCAAAGGACTGTGAAATGGGCTGTGGTTGTATTTGTGATGAGTGCTACTCCCTCTGCTGGCCTAAGGATTGGATAAAAGTGGACTATCCGGACGCAAGGGTGATCAGCATAAATTATACAAGTGATCCTTACCTGTGGCGACCTCTGTGGATCAAAGAGAGTAAAAGGTACGTAGCACATCGCCTCTCGACGTTGTAAATACGAGTTGCGCGTTGTTCGGCAGATTCGTTTTTAGACAGAAACTTAATTTGGCAGAAACTGGATTAGGCAGAATCGTGTTACGGCATAAATAGTACAGTCAAACAAAATTTAATAATTAAGTACTTTATTTATAACTAGCCAGCCGTCTTAAAGACTCTACTACGCTGAAATCTTTTTTTAGGACACCGTTTATAATTTTCTCGATGTTTTCATTTTTCTTACAAATATTATCTCGTCTGCGCTTTTCCTTTTTAAAAATTTCTTTATTTTTTATTTTTCTATCTTGAAACATTGCTTCTTTTTTAATTTGTTGTATAAATAAACAAAATGGATGTCCTTCGTATGATTCTCGCATTAAATACTTAGTCGATTTTCCCATGGGAGGACAGTACTTTCCCACTATTTGCTTCTAGAACAAAACAGCATTTCAACAATAATAAATAAATTTAAAAAAAAAAACATTAATTCATCTTTCCAAAAAATCCTACTATTCTACTCCTACTAATATTATAAATGCGAAAGTTAGGATATTTGGATGTTTGTTACTCAATCACGCTTCAACCACTGGACGGATCGGGATGAAATTTGGATACATATAGGTTAGGTCCTGGAATAGAATATTGAAGATCGTGGATGGCCCTAAGCCAGAAACCACACTGCAATCCACTTATCAAAATCTACTTAGAAAATTTGCCGTGTGGTTCCCGGCTTAGAATAGGACCACCCCTTTCCCGTGGGTGACGTCAAGGCGACTACGGGATTGCGACAGGGAAGGGCAGCAGCGTTCTCCTGTGTGTGTATGTTAAGATTATTACTGCGACCACCAATCCGCCTGCCAAACGTGGTCATTATGGCAAATCCCCCAATGGACCACTTATCAAAAGTGGTATTCTATTAGGGAGGCCTATGCCCAGCAGTGGACGTATTTAGGCTGATGATGACTTAGAAACACTTGCAGGTTACGCCTCCACGAGAGAGCAGAGCAGATGACCCAGCAGCTGCTGGACCTGGAAGTGGGAAAGAGACCAGTGATATGGGTGGGTCACTCCAAAGGCGGACTCTTCATCAAGCAGATTTACTGTGAAGGTAAACAACCAGGCCTCCTCAACCCGTCTTGCCAGCGCGGGGAGTGTAGGCCAAATCCTCCGTCTGTCTCCGGCAGATGAGAAAGGGTTGTGCTCCTGCAGTGGAGACAAAAATAACCTGATGATGAAATTGATGTTACTAGACCCGATACAGTGATTTGGAACTGGGCTAATTAGATCATTTTATACAGAGCGTCCCACGGCTACGGGACACAGAGAGAGAGTACGTGAAATATTGAAGTACGAGTATATTAGCTCACCCAAACTACTTATATGAGCTAAGTACTCATATTTTAAAAACCACAAATCATTGTACTCTAGGATTTTCCTCATCTGCCCCCCCCCCCTCCCCCTCCTCCTGACTACCAGGATTGTGGGGGGCATGCCCTTAGTCTTTCTATTCGTCTTTCTATTGTTTTTCTAATGTTTTATTATATGTATGGATAGGAAATTTTACATAAAGAATCATATTTTGTAAGTAACATAGTATCTTAAATTAAAGTTAAACCATGAAATGTAATATTTTAATAAAAACACTGTATATAAAACTGTCACAAAACTCCTATCAAGATAGAGCGGTTATAGCCATTTGTGTACTTCAGTTCCGCGCGTGCCAATTTTCGGACACAGCGCGCCCCTCACGCGCACCCTTTATACCTCGCGGTCACGTTTCTAGTGAGGAGTTATGCAGTTAGAAACCGCGCAATATGGTACTTCTGCAGATTTTTTGTCGATGATTACACCCGACCTTGATACGAAACGAGTAAGCGTTAGATAGTATTATTATAATAGGGATAATAGGCGAGCATCAATTTGCTGGCATGCCTATATCTGAACTGGTGTATTTAATTAAGTCTTTGAATTGTCATTAACACTGGTCTTTGAAGACTTGTCTAGTTTTTTTTTCTTTATTTAACAAAAATTATAACATATAATATACAGTACAGTCCACAGAAATGGAAGCCCATTTGTATGTGAGCGCTCACGTGATCAATACATTAGTCTACACCTATCGACAAGAAAATGCTTGTGCAGTTCTTGCTTTAGTAATCCACCTGATGCAATCTGAATGGCAGAGAATTCCAAATTTTAGCTATAACTAAACCGCTGGTACGCTCAGTTTGTATAACATATTGCACATAGTTGGCACGCGTGTCCCGCCTACTTCACCATTCTATCTTGCTAGGATTTCTGTGAAAACTGTACTGTTTTCTTTCAGCGTACGAAGCTTATGTAAAAATAACGAACAACGAAGAACAACCCAAATATCAAGCTGAGGAACAAAACATGACTGAATATAGGAATGACAACGAAATAAACAATTTTAATGACAATATGAACAATTTAATGCAAAACGTAATTAATGATACGGATTATAATGAGGACCCAACACAATTGGTAGTTGAAGAAAATGTTTGTAACATTGTAAGTCGAATAGAAGAAAGTTTGTCTTCAAACAGTGAAGGTAAGGTTTCACATCTCCGAGACTCCATACATCATATCAGCTGAACGTCCACTGCTGAACACAAGCCTCCCCAATAGAATTACACTTGTGGTGGGCTGTCCATTAAAGGACTTGCTATCACCACGCTTGGCAGGCGGGTTGGTGATCGCAGTAATGATCCAGGAGAACGCGAATAAGGGATTACATCAGGGGTGGGCAGCAGCTTCTGCTGTGTATATTAAGATCATTAGTGCGATCACCGCACCGCTTGCCAAGCGTGGTGGTTATGTCAAATCCCCCAACGGACAGCCCACCACAAGTGTCATTGTATTGGGGAGGCTTGTGTTCAGCAGTGGACGTATGTAGGCTGATGGGCAATATCATGCCTTGTTCATTTAGCAATTCTTAAATTCTGCGTACTACCTCCTCATTGGTAGTTTTTCGACGTCCACTTCTGGACATAGGCCTTCCCCAATGAACGCCACCACACCCGGTCCTCCGCATTCAGCCGCTTCCGGCCACCTTTTTCGTCGCTTCACCTGTCGGCGGGGCTTTCCACTTTCGGTTCTGCGACAGATGTGGCCCGCCCATTGTCACTTCAATTTGCTAATCCTTTCGGCTATGTCGGTAGTATTTCATCATCACCAACCTCCAAGAGTCCACTGACGCCAGGTGGACCGACGACCTGAAGAAGGTGGCCGGTAGCGGCTGGATGCGGAGGGCAGAGAACCGGGTGTGGTCGCGTTCATTGGGGAAGGCCTATGTCCAGCAGTGGACTTCTAGCGGCTGATATGAAGAGTCCACTGCAGGACATAGGCCTTTCCCAATGCTTGCGCTATCCATGGGAGGAAATTAATCGCCACGCTGGGCTGGGTTGGCGATCGTAGGCACCTCGCGCCGGGACGCTGCTGCCCTCACCGGCTGCGGTATTTAGGCCTGACCAGACTTTTGTAGATGGTTATACCGTCATCTGTTGTCGTCATTACCTCGTCCGTCCATCAATGGGTACTCCACTTTCAGGAGAAGTTGAAACTTGGAGTGGTCAGCTGGTTTTCTATCCCCATACCCCCATCGTCATCATTCTTTATCAAATTTGGTACTGTCGGCCCTGTAGCCTAGTCGGTAGTACACCTGCCTGCGAAGCTCGGGGTCGCGAGTTCGAATCCCGCCCAGGGCAAACATTCGTGTGATGAGCACTTGTGTTTGCCTTGTGACTGGATGTTACTTACATATTATATTATGTCTATATCAGCTGTCCGATACCCATATTACAGGCTCTGCCTAGTTTGGGATCAGGTGGCTGTGTGTGAAATGTCCCCACATATTTATTTACTAGCTGTGCCCGCGGCTCCGCTCGCGTGGACTACAGGATCCGCTCCCATTCCCACTTCGCTCCCTATCCCACTTCCACTCAGACTTCAAATCCAGGTCCAGGTCCAGGTCCAGGTCCAGGTCCAGGTCCAGGTCCAGGTCCAGGTCCAGGTCCAGGTCCAGGTCCAGGTACAGGTCCAGGTCCAGGTCCAGGTCCAGGTCCAGGTCCAGGTCCAGGTCCAGGTATAGGTCCAGGTCCAAGTCCAGGTCCAGGTCCAGGTCCAGGTCCAGGTCCAGGTCCAGGTCCAGGTCCAGGTCCAGGTCCAGATTCAGGTCCAGGTCCAGGTCCAGGTCCAGGTCCAGGTCCAGGCCAAGTCCAGGTCCAGGTCCGGTTCCGCTCCTGCTCCCCTCCCGCTCCCCTCCCATCCCACCCCCCACGCCCACTCGCACTCCCAGTCCCACTCCCACTCCCACTCCCACTCGCAGCTCCAAATGTAATAATCCAAACTCATCGCAATCTGAATAGTAAGGTACGGAAATACTACTTTAAGCAATATATTGCATAATAACCTTACCTAACTAATGTATTTGAAAACTAAAAATATCTATAACTTTTGATTGAGTTAGCCGATTGCGATGAAATAAAGACTAAATGTTAAGTTAAGTTAAGCACCATGTTTTTGTGAAAAGTCCATCAAAATCCGTTCAGTAGTTTTTAAGTGATGCGTGCACAAACTCACAGACAAACAGACAAACAGACAAACAGACAAACAGACAAAAATTTCAAAAATGATCGAAATGTGTTCTGTTGCTTATCCTTAGACCCCCC
Source organism: Esperia sulphurella (assembly GCA_947086405.1). NCBI lineage: Eukaryota > Metazoa > Arthropoda > Insecta > Lepidoptera > Oecophoridae > Esperia > Esperia sulphurella. The sequence goes on from OX352284.1 coordinate 1,466,820, forward strand.
AATTTGGTTTTTTGCAAATATCTTCAATGTACAGACACGCGAAGTTTACGATTTTATTTATTAGATTAAAACGCATTGTACTTGTCCTTTCGATTACTCCAAGGTTGACTGGAAGAGATCCCTAAGTGGGATAAGTCCGCCTTTGTACCCAGTCTAATTCCTATTTTATTATTGTTGTTATTTTTGGTACAATACAGCGTTTACATACATACGTACGTCATCATCAAGTCAGCCCCTAGACGTCCACCGCTGGACGTAGTCTTCCCCAATGAACGCCACCAAACCCGGTCTTCCGCCCTCCGCATACAGCCGCTTCCGGCCACCATCTTCAGGTCGTCGGTCTATTTAATAATCTAGTTTACTTCTAGACAAATACGACGATTCATCAAGAGCGAGTCTCTGGGTCAATAGCGCTGGCTTCATGTTCTACTCGGTGCCGCACCGCGGGTCCCCCCTCGCAGACATCAAGACGCCGCTGACAGCGCGCAGCGTAGAGCTCATTGAAATCACCAAAGGTACTCGAACAATACATCATATCAGCCCTTAGAAGTCCACTGTTGGACATAGGGCTAGACCCGGTCATCCGCCCTCCGCATCCAGCCGCTTCCGGCCACCTTCATCAAGTCGTCGGTCCATCTGCCTGCGCGTGCCGATCGACGGTCTATCATCATCAGCCGAAACACGTCCACTGCTGAACATAAGCCTCCCCAGTAGAATGACACTTGTGGTGGGCTGTCCGTTGGGGGATTTGACATAATCACCACGCTTGGCAGGCGGATTGGTGATCGCAGTAATGATCTTTATATACACAGGATGACGCTGCTATCCATCTCTGGTGAACGACACCCACGGGAATAGGGGTGGTCGTTGTAGATGCTCTCAACCTCAAAATCTCTATGTACTACTAGATGGAGCGTTCCAAACAATCGCTCTGTTCTACGCAAGTAGCCACAACTCTTTCACATTCACAATGAAACTTGTGCAGTTACTACGCAGAACATTTAATTATTACTAAATATTGACGCTACGGTTAAATAATGTCAATATTTAGTAAATAATTAAATGTACTGAGTAGTAACTGCACAAGTTTCATTGTGAATGTGAAAGAGTTGTGGCTCCTTGCGTGGAACAGAGCGATTGTTTGGAACGCTCCATCTAGTAGTACATAGAGATCGTTGCACTCAACTAATATAAAATGTCCACTAACTATGCAGACTGCTCGCTGGTGTTGGGTCTACAAGCGCGCTGGCTGCGCGCGGCCGGGCCCGCGCGCCCGCTCGTCCGGAGCCTGGTTGAGACGCGCCGCACGCTCATGTCTATACTCTGGCTGAGGATCGTCAGCGCTGACTCGGCTGGTACGCACTAACACTTTGTAGGCTCAATATCTAAGTGACAAAATTTCCAAGTGACAAAATTTCCAAGTGACAAAATTTCCAAGTGACAAAATTTCCAAGTGACAACACGTCTAAGTGACCAAATGTCAAAATTTCAACATGCGGGCTTCGTTTTATGTTAAACTAGTTGTGCCCGCGGCTCCGCTCGCGTGAACTACAGAATCCGCTCCGATTTCCACTCCCGCTCGCACCGCCTCCGCCTCCGTTTCCACCTCCATCCCCACCTCCACCTGCACCTACACCTCCAAATATCTTCAATTTCACACAAGACACGCGTAGTTTACGATTTTATTTATTAGATTTAATTGTCCGAGTCTAAAAGGAGGCATCAGCCCATTTTCTTAGGCGCTTTTGTTTAAAGTTTTTTTTTATTGTTATGTATGAACATTGGTTTTGTCACTTGGACGATTTGGCACGGTGTCACTTAGAAGTTTTGTCACTTGGATAGATAGTCACTTGTATAAAAAGAAACTGAAAATCAAGAAAAATTAAATAATTCTTAAACAAATGAACTTACTCGTAGGTGTTTACTAATTGCTCTAAAATGTGTGCCCTTGTTGGTTTTATCGATCAACAATGTTGAGAGGATGATTATTTAAACTTTTATAAGTTATGAATTTTTTTCTATATTTTTCGGGGGAAAAGTCAAATACAAATAACTTTATTGGTTCAAGAACATTAGGGTCCTTATACTAGATATATCTATGTAGATATATTATTACAAGCAGGAGCCTGGCTCCCAAACTAGGATTCCCTGTTCTATGGGTAGCCAGTCTTTCATTGAAAAAGTGAACAAATGTTGTAAAAAAATTAAGTTTAACTCTGTAGTAGTACAAAAACAACCTAAAGACAACACAACACAAGCAGGTATGTTGGTTCGTATACAATACATACCAGCAGTAGGTAATATCCAAAATTTTGTACTTAGTCCTCTTCTACACGACTTGGCTTTCAAACACTTAAAAATTCCAACACGATATATATTCACAGAAACATCCTTTGCACATTAACTTATTACAAGTCAATTTTCAACAGTTTATTTCTCATTAACTCTGCATATTTGACACACGGGAGTTTTACTCTCGCATTTTAATTGATTCCAACTACAGGAATCTAGAATAAAAAGGACATGTCACAAAATTGGGCTCCATAAAACACTGTGCATCAGCCTACACACGTCCACTGCTAAGAGGCGAAGGAAAGATATTGTGTGTCAGCCGTCGCGTCAAAATACATCGCACTCACAAAGGTTTTTTTGTTTCTTAGGTGGTTTCCTTTACAACAAGGTAAATGGAGCCTTATCATCAAATATGTATCCCTCTTCATCTAAATGCTGTAAAACAATGGTATCAGATTGGCTTCAAAAACTGGATTACAATGAAACTGAAACACTTATGGACCCACTCGCATAACACACACACACACACACACACGCACACACACACACACACACATACACTAAACGCTTTTTCTTTCGTCTTTTTTTGTTCTTTTTTTCGTCAATGTAATAAATATATTTGAAATGGCTCAGGAGACTGTATGTCGATACTATTTCTAATAATTATTGTCCTATTAACTTAGTTTTTAATAATGCAATCAATGTTGTATCAAATAGTCCGAGGGGTGGGGACCTGGTGATCTGTGCCACAGGTTCATCCTACTACAGACACCAGATTCTCACAAATAAGTGATGTAACAATCAATAACATTGTCACTATAGTTGTAACTATAAATAAGATATAAATAAGTGATTATAAATAAGATTTGTAATGTGAAAATATTTGTGAGAACGAAACAATAAATACTTACTTACTACTTACTTACTGCTGAACACAAGCCTCCCCAATAGAATGACACTCTTGGTGGGCTGTCATTGGGGGATTTTCCATAATCACTACGCTTGGCAGGCGGATTGGTGATCGCAGTAATGATCTTAATATACACAACAGAACGCTGCAGCCCGTCCCTGGTGCAATCTCTTAGCCGACTTGACGACACACACGGGAAGATTAGTAAGCTTAAGTGAAATTAAGTAAGTAAGATTAGAAAGCTGAAGTGGCAGTGGGCGGGCCACATCTGTCGCAGAACCGACGGTCGTTGGGGCAGACGAGTTCTGGAGTGGAGACCGCGGATCGGCACTCGCAGGGTGGGACGCCCCGCCGCCAGGTGGACCGACGGCTTGAAGAAGGTGGCCGGAAGCGGCTGGATGCGGAGGGCGGAGGACCGGGTGTGGTGGCGTTCATTGGGGAAGGCCTATGTCCAGGAGTGGACTTCTAGGGGCTGACATGATGATGATGACGGGAAGATTGGGAGGATTGGGGGTAGGGTTGCCATCACCAAAATTGTCGACGCCGTACTAGAACTTAAAAAAAAAAACTAGACATTTGGGTGAAATCGAATTTTTTACCCAGACACCCCTAAAAAGATAAGTTGGACCTACGATCTAGTCAAGTATTTTTTTAATTCAGTGTTACCTGTCTTTAAAAATATATGAATGTATCTTCAGGGTTGCCATCTCTAAAATCTGCCATCCAAGACAAAAAGTATGAATACCCCAGATTTTGGAGCTTACAACCCGGACATGACAACAGTTCTCAGTAAAATAAAAATAGTTTTAATTGTTATAAATCAACTTTTTATTGAAAATTTAAAACTTTACTTGTAGTAAAACCCCGCCCGGACGCTCCCCGGACGCGCGGTAAATTAGGACAAATCCGGGGAAAACCACACGGCTACGCTATACAGTTTTTAATGTTACATACAGATCCTGGGATAGGAGCGTTATGCGGCGTCTCAGTGGACCACAGGGAGATATGCAAACCTTCCAGTCGACAGTGCCTGCTTTACACTGAGCTGTCTTCCCTTATCCGAGCCGCTGTCAATAAGTGTAGATGTCAGTAATATACGGCTTCGGGAACGTGACTTTTGTCTTGAGTTTTTTTTTTAATTGGTTTTACGGCTCTGGACTATCAAATCAAATCATTTATTAAATCAGACGTTAGTCCATAAAATGTTGTTAGTATAAATAAAACTTAATAAAATAAAATTAAATTAAATTTGGTGGATAGTCACCCAGTGCCTGAGTATTGGACTATTCACCTTCTCCCGTATAGTGGCCAGGAAGCTGTTAGGGCTGCCCCGCACGCGGCGCATCAGGGAGGCAATTCTGTTGCGCAGGATGTCGTGGAATCCATCCACACGCGCCTCGGCGAACATACCTGACGCGCTACAGTAACGCGGCAGCCCCAACAGCATCCTGAACCCATTATTATATTGAACACTATGATCTATCAATGATAACAGTCCAGCGAGAGGTGCCACGTTACTTTGTCTTGTCTTATTGTAACACTTGATAGAAGCGACTGCGTCTAAACATAGTTTCTTGTATTTTATTCCAAACCAATAGTCATAGGAAAACAAATCATTCGCTTGTATTACCATGTAAACTTTGCGGTCCACTTAGGAACACCATCTATTATTTATTTTGTTTTAGAGACGCAAATGCGTTTGTTTTCATATTACTACCGATTTGAAATGAAATATAGGTAGATGTAAAATATAGTTGAGGAATTTATTGTATCAATAAATATTTTGTGCCACAAAATTGTTTTTTTTTATACAGCAATCTGCACCTGCATCTTAACAGTAAGTCGTAGCCTGGTTGGTTGTGCACTCGCCTCACGTTCATGAGGTCCTGGTACAAGCCCCGCCCGCACCAAACTTAAGTACGGTTTATTTATAATACCACAGGCTTTTCGGTGAAGGAAAACATCGTAAGGAAACCTGCATATGCCGAAGAAGACATTCTAAGGCGTATGTGAAGTCCAGCAAATGGGCTTGGCACTGTTGGTGGTCAGGGGTTTGGCACAAAAGATCTTGGAGGGTCGAAGAGTCGCCAGGCCGTCCTGACCCCCTGAGAAGTAAATTAAAACAAGTCCTTATTCAAGAAATTAATTTATTATTACTTAGCATTCAAAATGGCTTCAATAAACATAATAATACTGACAACAAATTAAACTTAGGAGTTAAATCAACAGCAATTGAGCTTAAAACACCTGGAATCATTTACAGGTCAGAAGACGCGACTTTTGGAAATTTCCAACTAAGAGTTATTTTTAAGTAGCTTCGAAAAAAAATTACAATCTCCATGAAAGCTTTTGTTAGCGAGAATATCCGCCTATGAGAGAAAGTCTTATTTCTACGCTAGATTATAACTTGCTTCATCTTCGCATAGCGACGGTCTCGCATTTGAAATCTGACTGCATTTTTTTTAAACTGAATATGTACTATTTTATACTCGAAAATTAGAATTTGTCGTTTAAAAGTCTGGTGGTCTATTGGTGGCTCTGCTAAAATCACGTGACTACAGCAGACTATCTGATAAATATCTCGGAAACTACAAAAGATATCAGAATTCTGTAAACGTACAAAATTTGTACCTGAATTTGTGCTCCACATATCTAAAAAAACAGAATATGTACTTCTACCGTTTAAAAGATATAGACGATTGTTTATATTTCATACTAAAGGTACAGTTGACAAAAAAGAACGAGAATGAATGAAAGAATGAATGAATTACGTCAACTCTTTTTTATTGTTGCTTTGAACGAATTAATGAAATTAATTCGTGCGGGGTGCGACGCCCCGCCGCCAGATGGACCGACGACCTGAAGAAGGTCGGAAGCGGCTGGATGCGGAGGGCGGACGACCGGGTGTGGTGACGCTAATATTAATGAAATGAATACATTACCATAGACTTCTGATTAATGCTGTCATTTTTTGTTGTCAAATATGTGGATGAAAAATTAGGTTAATTAGGTACAAGTTGGAAACTAAATTTAAAGTGATAAAGTGAGATAGGATTTTATCTATTACTAAAAGCTTTATTATTATTATATACCCCTATAACTTTTTAACAGCTAAAGTACAAATTCTTATTTTCGAGTACAAAATAGTACATTTTTAGTACATATTTTCTGCATAGTCATATTTCAAATTTGAGACCGTGGCTCTGCCAAAATGACGCATGTTAGAGTATTGCCAACGCTAAAATTACTCGCGCTCCTAGCGGCGATATTCAGAAGCTTAGCTAGTGTGACGTTCTTGAGGTAACTTCACTTGAATCTCTATTGTCAAAGCAGTACTGAAAATGTATCGATTTACGGCCGCTAGAGGCGCTGGTGAGAATCTTTGCGTCGCAAATGGATGTGGTTTGTCTTAATGACTAATATAATACCTAACGGATAAAAAGGACGATTCACACAACAATTGACATTATGCGTTTCTTCTTATACATTCTGAGCCGAAGCCAGTGTTGCCAGACTATCGACAATTTGCTATTAAATTACGAAATAACGACTAGGACTAGTGTAAAGCTTGCCACACACGTAGCCATAACATATGCTGTGAAATAATATTCGGGGTTTCTTTGAATGATTCTTAATGAAGAGATCCGACGAGGAACGAAGGTGATCGACATAGCCGAAAGGATTAGCAAGCTGAAGTGGCAATAGGCGGGCCACATCTGAGACGAGTTCTGGAGTGGAGACTGCGGATCGGCACGCGCAGGGTGGGACGCCCCGCCGCCAGGTGGACCTAAAGAAGGTGACTGAAGCGGCTGGATGAGGAGGACATAGGACCGGGTGTGGTGGCGTTCATTGGGGAAGGCCTATGTCCAGGAGTGGACTTCTAGGGGCTGACATGATGATGATGACGGGAAGATTGGGAGGATTGGGGGTAGGGTTGCCATCACCAAAATTGTCGACGCCGTACTAGAACTTAAAAAAAAAAACTAGACATTTGGGTGAAATCGAATTTTTTACCCAGACACCCCTAAAAAGATAAGTTGGACCTACGATCTAGTTCATTGGGGAAGGGCTATGTCCAGCAGTGGACGTCTAAAATCTAAGAAATATATACTATAGTTGCGTGTGTGGTCACTCAGAGATTACTATTGAAAATATATCGTAATATACCTAGCTATAATTTATATTAATATATATCGGACATGAAATCATAAACCGTCATAACTCAAAAAAAGCCGTGGTAGCTGGTTGGTTGTGCACTCGCCTCACGTTCATGAGGTCCTGGTACAAACCCCGCCCGCACCAAACTTAAGTACAGTATATTTATATACAGGTTTTTCGGTGAAGGAAAACATCGTGAGGAAACCTGCATATGCCGAAGAAGAAATTCTGAGGCGTATGTGAAGTCCACCAAATGGGCTTGGGGCACCGTTGGTGGTCAGGGGTTCGGCACAAAAGATCCTGAAGGGTCGAAGTGTCCCCAGGTCTTCCTGACCCTCTAAGATAAGAACTCAAAAAAGCATGTTTGGAGAAAACACGATTTGAAGGTTTAAATAAAATATATAAACAAAACGGCTAAAAGCAAAGTAGGCAATTTTGACTTATTTACAAAGACTCATAAAAATATTTTATTATAAAACTTCAATATCCATGCATATTTTTGATAAGACCGCATAATTTGTACTATTTGTAACTACTATAACGTGTAAATGTATTTGTTTGTGCAATAAAGTGCATTGTATTGTATTTTTTTTGACCTGCCGCTTGTCTTAGCTTTTACCACAGTGGAGGTTGGCTGGAAGAGATCTCTTATAGAGATAAGTCCACATTTGTACACTTTTATGTTATGCCCGATTTTTTGTAAAATTTATGTGCAATTATGAATACAAAACAAAGCTGGAGGAAATCGAGTACGATTCTTTTTAGTTTGTTTGGTATTAATAACTCAACATTGTATTGAGTTACGACGATCTATAGTTTCATTAGCGATGTTATAGCTACCTCTGTCACGGGCTTAAAATGAAATTACAAATAAATTAAATTATCGATAATTAACGTCGATACACGGTAACACTGGGCCCGATTCTGAAGGCACACATTTAAAATTTGACAGCGCTAAAATTGGTTTCGTCTTTATCTTCATAATACTGTGTGACAAGGACAGCAACAGCTTCAGTGCTGTCAAATTTTAACGTTGTGCCTTCAGAATCGAGCCGATTGTTGGCATAAAAACGATCACTGCTTTACGATAAAAACGATTAAAATTTTAGTTATTTTTAATGATTTCAATGATAATAAATTATTTCCTTAAATGATACACAAAATTTATATTTAATCATTAGTAGGGATTGATTTTTTAGCCAACACTGCTCGATAATCATTAAATCACAATCAGGGATGCAACTTAAATAAAACACGGGTTTTAAATCATCCATATCCTTAAAAATTATACTGCTATTGGCGAAATATCGTAGTTTTGGATTTCAATGGCGGCTAGCTGCTATTGTTTCTAATAACCATTAATAAGTATCACCACCAAAAAATAAGGATCAACCACATAATAAGACTTTTTATTAGTATGGCGTATGCGTTATCAATTGTAGAGCATTTAATTATTTAAATTATTCAAATCCATCAAGAAATGACTAAGTTATTAAAGTTTATTTAACGCAACTTTTCAAAACGCGCGCGCTTTTTACGTCGACGTCACTTGTTACAACCCGCGCGTGGTAGTCTCGCCCTCTCGCTCGGAGTTCATTCACCGCTGTATCGCGCGTTATTTGTTCACCGCAAACTGCTCTAGTGTGCTGCGACGGATGACGTCACTTCCGTTTTTGGAACTGTTGCACTGAAATTGCTGTATCTTCGTCATTTTTGATCGGATGTAAATAATTTTTTTCATGGAATTTATTGGATTTTTAGCGCTAGATATCTGCATACTTAACAAAAACACGTGACAGACCCTCTTTGCTATGGTTTTGATACAAGCATAGCGTATTAATTCTAAAACACCCGTATTTTAATCGAACGTGATAGCTGACGCCAAGATTGGTCACATACTATTCGGTCATAGCACGGTGCAGTACTTTTTTTTAATCCTAAAGCAATGCAGAAAGAATTTGAATGCATATTTAACACTAAATACGTTGATTTTTATCACAGGCAATACCGTAATCTAGAATTGGATCAGTTTTAAGGTGGATATTCTCGCGTTTCAACGGCTGTCTCGCTGCTAAGCGAAATATTTAAGGGGTAGAGTCCCAGATTACCGTGTTGGTAAACGAGTTGTAGAATGAAGATCGCGAGTGAGCAGACTGTAGTGTGGGGCGAGTGTCCTGCCTGCCTGGTATAGATCTGCGCCTCGGAAGAGGCCTATGTCCAGCAGTGGACTCATTAAGGCTGATGATGATGATAAATTCTTAAATTGGTGAAGAAACTCGAGTAATTTTCATAGAGTTCTAGAAAGCACTTTTTTTGTTAATTTTTAAAAGCGACATCCTCTCTTATCTGGGCAGATATTACTGTATTTATATCAATGTATGGTACCAAATGTATTAAATTACGTTATATCGCTCCAAAGTTTTCTATGTAAAGCCAAACTTTTAGTCAGAAACGGACTTCTAGCAGTGTTTGTATTTGGTTGTAAATTCTCTTTATTTTCTAAACTATTTGCTACAACTTTACATTTGCAATTGAAATCATTCGAAAGGGCATCCAATGAAGCTTGTTCTGTAGCAACAGAATCTTTTTTAGTAAAATCCCTAATATTGCTTCTACTAAAATCTTTGATTTTATTTTGATGAAGCTCCGCTTCTTCAAAGGTTCGTTTTTCACGATTTGCATCAACTGCCAACCCCGATCTAAAATGGACTTTGTTTCGCGTAAGTTTTAATTTATATTCATTTAGCCTGTCTTTATATATTTGTGGAATTCTTCTTTCTCTATCGTCAATAACATTATTTTCGTGATCTTTATCAAGTTTAAGAAGATTTGTACGACTAAAGCCATTTACATCCTGGACTTCTACCAAAAAATCTGATCTCTGACTGCAAGTCCCTTCCATATCAACTTTTACTTTAAAATCATCGAATCCTGCCCCCCTATCTTCATCGTTATCAAGTTTAAAAGAATTATTTGTACGACCAAAGCCACTTACATCCTGAACTTCTACTAAAATATCTGATCTTTGACTACAAGTCCCTTCCAAATCAACTTTTACTTTAAAATCATCGAATCCTGCCCCCCTATCTTCATCGTTATCAAGTTTAAAAGAATTATTTGTACGACCAAAGCCACTTACATCCTGAACTTCTACTAAAATATCTGATCTTTGACTACAAGTCCCATCCAAATCAACTTTTACTTTAAAATCATCGAATCCTGCCCCCTTATCGTCATCGTTATCAAGTTTAAAAGAATTATTTGTACGACCAAAGGCATTCACATCCTTAACTTCTACCAAAACATCTGATCTTTGTCTACAAGTCCCTTCCAAATCAACTTTTACTCCAAAATCATCCTCTCTCTGATCATAAGCATCAAACTCTCTCTCCATTGCGTTTGTCTGCACAGTGTTATCGCGTAGATTGTGGCCGACCTAAGCGAACAGCACAGTTTGATCCGCGTTGGTGATCTCGCAGTAGAACTGATCTTGCTCAATGGGTTTCTCGATCCAGCGGCCGAGTTTCGCTTTTTCGAAAGCAGTGATGAGACGCTCCTTGGCTGCCTGTAATTTGAAACAAAATGGTTTTAATTATGTATGTGTGTGTGTGTGTGTGTGTGTGTGTGTGTGTGTGTGTGTGTGTATGTGTGTATGTATGTATGTATGTACGAGGGGCGTTCTAAATATTCTCGGTATTGATATCTTACAACCTCTTTTTGAATTTGTTTTGTTACTGGCTGCTAAGGTTCATTCGTTGACTAAAAAAAAAGTATAATTCAAACCGAGATGTTCTTTTGTTTTTCTGCAATTTCTGAACAAACATGAACACTATGAGTGAATTAACAATGTTAACGAAATTAGAACATCGTTCCGTCATAAAATTCTTGACAAAACAGGGTAAAAATCAAAAAACCATAAAAGAGGAAATGGATTGTGTTTACCGTGAGTCTGCTCCTTCTTTATCTACCATTCAAAAGTGGTCAAGCGAATTCAAACGTGGCAGGGAGAGTATTAAAGATGACCCTAGACCTGGCCGGCCTGTAGTAGCTACTTCACAAGAAAATATTGATCAGGTGGAAAACCTTATATTGGAAGATGCCCAAGTGGCATTCGGGGTTCTATATAAGATGTATAGTGGTTCACATGTACTCCACAAGCTGTGTAAGTCAGCTGTACCAGTTTGGGCACAAATTAGACAGCCTTAAGTTCACTATGGCTGTACATTAGCGTTATATTAGCAGTTTAAGTAGTAACATCGGGCTTAAAGGCTGACTTACGGCGCTATATGGGACACATGTGAACCATACAACGTCCATGAGCGTAATAAAGAGTAACAAGTGGCTAAATACACAGCCTTCACAGTTATAAACTCCCACAAAAGTACTCCAGTGCTACCTAAAGTTCACGTGTGTCCTAAATTATTTCTTTTTTTTTATTAATTTTCCTCATTTAGTTTGGTTTTGTGTGTACGCTCGGCCATCAGAAACATTAACTCCGGCGGATATCAATTGGATAAAAATTTATGATAACACGCGGTAAGTATACCTGTTTTAAATACTTAATAATGTTAAATGCCATGGGAATGCAACTTTATCGTGAAATGTATACATATTTACAGCTAAAATATTCACGCGCCTCTGTAAAAACGCGATATTCATTTTAAAATATTTAAAACTGGCTGAGAGGAAATCTACAATTTTCAGTTTTTGATATTATATTGGCATTATAATTATACTACGGTAATTAATTAAAACATGAAACCAAAACTCAATCGCTCTATCTGCGTATTTTGTGATAAATCTGCATGATAATTTTGGAGATTTATATGGTAAATATTTTAGGTTACGTGAACAAAATGGTGGAAATGAAATACGGCTAGAGCGTATATAGGTTCACATGTGTTCTGTTAGAATGCTGTTGGCTATATAAAGTCCCACATTTGTACCACTACAGAACCAATGTCTATAAATGTATTCTAATGTGAACTTATGTACAGCTTTAAGATGTAATTCAGGTCAATTGTGATCATCGTTTTATTCTTTCATATACTGAAATTTTAGAGATCCGCAATAATAATTATTGTCCGTTAAATCGCCTAGCCCAGGTACTAAGTCAAGTATGAATAGGTACCTAAAGTACAAATTTTGTAACAAACTAACAAAAAACACTTTTTGTTTTCGTGTGAGCCACACAGTTTGGTGTCAGAGTATTTACACTTACAAAGACACTACGTTGTTCAAGGAGGTATTTAAAAGAATGTAAACAAACTAGATAAAGAGGGACGAATTTGCGAATATTCTTTTGCAATTTTTCTTCTTATTCCACCGGTTCTCGCTCTTATTTTCCAAGATATTTTATTCATTTTCACAAATTTTTGCACGCGACGTAATAAACACAATACACGTCAGCTTGTGGGATAAGTGTAATAGAATATCACATTCACATTCATGTTCAGCTTACAGCAAATAAGAGTAGTACTTGTGGACAAATAAACTGCTATTGAAGTTAATGGACAACACATGTAGTCCTTTTAACAGCCTACAGTGCACATGTGAACCATTTAAACACTTATATACAGATAGTAAAAAAGGTTATTTTAATGACCACAAACAACTCCTACTACAGCTACTAGCTGTATAACAGTCTAAAACAAGTAAACATAACAGCCTTTGGCTGTATAAATGACCACGTGTGTTCTATTAATATGCTAGCTGTATAACATCGTACAAGTAGATCGTTAAACAGCGATTGCCGTATCTCTACCCTCCTATAATGCTCTTAGTCAGACGGCTGACTAAAGGACAGTTGTTAGAGTATTATAACACCAACAACCGTATAAAAGTATAACTCTACACTCCTATAAGTCCCTTAGACAGGTATAGGTGGTGTTAATCGCAATAATGCAGCTTATACATCACGAGTGAACTGTAATAATGCTTTAAGTTCACATGGGAACTAAATGTGTACTCTTAAATGGAGTAAAATGCTACTTGGGTGGTCGAGTGAAGATAAAATCAATAGCTCAAGTAACCAATCTTTCTATTGGTACCGTACATGATATTATCCATGACCATCTTAATATGTCAAAAGTGAGTGCAAGCTGGGTTCCGCGAATGCTGACTCGGCTTCAAAAAGATATGCGTGCAGCTTGTTGTTCCGATTTTATTGACCTGTGTGGCGAAAATCCTGATGAGGTGCTGCAAAAGATAGTTACTGGAGATGAAACCTGGGTTCATCATTATGACCCAGAGAGTAAACAGGAGTCCATGCAGTGGCACATTAAGGGTTCAGCTCATCCCAAGAAGTTCAAGGTCGTCCCTTCCGCTGGCAAGGTTATGGCAACAATATTTTGGGATTGTGAAGGAGTATTGTTAATCGATTATAAAGAAAAAGGTGTAAATATCACAGGACAGTACTACGCAAACATTCTACGTCAATTAAGGGATGCAATCAAAGAAAAGAGGCGAGGAAAGTTAACCAAAGGTGTTCTGCTTCTGCATGACAACGCCCCTGTCCATACTGCTCATATTGCCAAGGCAGCTATTGCTGAATGTGGGTTTGGAACTACAACTCATCCACCGTATAGTCCGGACTTAGCCCCCAGCGACTTCTTTTTGTTCCCCTGTGATGAATCACGCGGCTGCCGCGTGACCACACACCAATGTCAACCGCAGAGCGCGACACGCACACAGCGGCGCGCCCCATCGAGACGGCCGAACGCACACAGCCACATATTATATATAAGACGCGCACGGCAAGCGACAGGCAGCATTCAGCTGCTCGATCCTCGGGTGTTCGAAACGACAAAGGTTACGCCGAGACCGTACACGCACCCACCACAAGGATCAAGCAGACTGGCTCACTCGCGCGGGTAGCCCAATCGGCAGAGTGTTGAAACGACTAAGGTTTGCCGAGACCGTATGCCACTCTGCCATCCATTGGGCCAACCCATTACAGAAATAAATCGATCACACGTAAGTGATACGCTCAGGTACTGCGTACTTCCCCCTCACTGGGTTGTTGAAACGACTATGGTCCGCCGAGACCGTTTCCTTCCCATCAACGGTGAGAAGTACGTACCCAGCGCGATACTCTAATACCAGTAACTTCAGTGAAACAAGCTCGCTATCACACCGTACCGTTCCACGCGGTGCCTATCACACCGACGTGAACCAGTACGGGAGCGAGGGTAAACAGATTAGATTTAAGAGATAGATTTAATATTATAGTAAATAAATAATCAGTGTATTTTAGTAATCGAAAGTTTCCTTTAAACAAAGTCCCTTAGTTTAAAACAAACCCCCCTACGAATAACCTCCAGCACCCAAGGCGTGTGAGATTATCATCGTAACCAAAGTGCATCAGCATCCAGACCACAGGGACTTCGTTACACCCCAATCTCAAAAAGGATCTGCGTGGAAATCGATTTTCTGACGATGAAGCGTTGAAGGCGGCAGTGGACGAGCATTTTTACACCAAGGATAAAAAATATTATTATGAGGGATTAAAAAAAATAATTGATAGATCTTTTAAGTGTATTAACATAGGGGGGGAGTATATTGAAAAATGAAAATATCAAACTTTTCGTACTTGTTTGTCTTCATTCGAATACCGAGAATATTTTGAACGCCCCTCGTATGTATGTAAACGTTTAATTGTACCAAAAATTACAATAACAATAACAACAACAATAACAAAATAGGAATTAAACTGTGTACAAAGGCGGACTTATCCCACTTAGGGATCTCTTCCAGTCAACCTTAGAGTAACCTAAAGGACAAGTATAATGCGTTTAGTACCAAATCTGATAAAGAAATGCACCTACTTTTAATAAAGTCACCGTGTTTCCCGGCTTAGAACAGGGCCACCCCCCAATCTTGGTCCAACAAGGCGTTATGTTGTTTTTTGTCTAAGAAACCTATACTAATTCTGTCTACGTGTTGTGTCAGTGAATAAATGTATATAAATGAATAAATAAATAAATATGTCAGACATTCACACCAATTATCCAGTCCCAAACTAGGCAGAGCCTGTGCTATGGTTACTAGATAACGGATACACATACTTAAATAAATATATAAACATCCAAGACTTGGGTACAAACATTTGCCCCTAGCGAGATTCGAACCCGCAACCTCCGGCGTGGCAGTCTGAGAGCTCCACGGAGGTCGTCATATCTATCTAAAGCGATTGAGGGACGGGTAGCGGCCTTCTGCTGTGTATATTAAGATCATTAGATCTGCTTGAGCCTGGAAGAGATCGCTTTAAGCGATAAGGCCGCCTTTGTACACTTTCCATACATCTGCAGGTACCTATTTTTATTGTTATTCTTAATTTGTGTGCAATAAACAATTTATCTGTGTATCTATCATCACTGCGATCACCAATCCGCCTGCCAAGCGTGGTGATTATGGCAAATCCTCCAATGGACAGCCCACCACAGCTGTAATTCGCTAATACTTCTATCACATCTCTTAAAACTAAACTAAAAGAGCACTATCCGTCTCACTCAGTATAATACGATATGTATTTATGTATGTTTATTATAATAAATAAATAAATAAATATCTTAAGACATTCACACCAATTATCCAGTCCAAACTAGGCAGAGCCTGTGCTATGGTTACTAGATAACGGATAGACATACTTAAATAAATATATAAATATCCAACACTTGGGTACGAACATTCATATTCATCATACGAACATTTGCCCCTAGCGGGATTCGAACCCGCAACCTCCGGCGTGCTAGTCCGAGAGCTACCCCGTTCCGCCACGGAGGTCGTCAAATATAATATAATAATAATAATAAATAAATCTTTTATTCAAAAACATTAATTAAGTTTAATACATTAATACAGAAAAACCCCACAAAAGTGAATTCTTAGTTTGACTGAGGGGAGCACTTACAAATTAAGGGAATGGTTGCTCAAGTCAAAGTCAAAATCATTTATTGCATATGAGTACACTTGGTACATTTATACACGTCATTTTTTTATAGACTACCGCTTCCTAGGTGTTAGCCTTATAGAGTGTAAAAGAATACCTAGAAAATTAGTTTTCTAGTCTTTACCTAGCTTTAAGACTTATATATTTGCATGCTATTTTTAGTATAGCTTATAGATGGAACTTTTGTATTATGATTTATGACCAATTTGTACCTATTCTTAGCAAATGCGAAAGTTTGGATGTTTGGATGTTTGTTACTCAATCACGCTTCAACCACTGCACGGATCGTGATGAAACTTGGCACACATATAGGTTAGGTCCTGGAATAGGACATAGGATAGTTTTTATCCCGAAATACCTCTCACGCCTGCGGGAAACCATACGCGGACGAAGTCGCATTATTATTACATATATATGTAATAATAATGTTTGTCTATTATGCTGTGTGGTTTCCGGTAGAGTAGAATAGGACCACTCCAACTCTTCCCGTGGATGTCGTACAAAGCGACTAAGGGAATACATTATAAAACATCAATCAGGCCTCCCCAACCCGTCTGGCCAGCGCGGGGAGTGTAGGCCAAATCCTCCGTCTGTCTCCGGCAGATGAGAGAGGGTTGTGCTCCTGCAGTGGAGACAAAAATAACCTGATGATGATGATATATGTATTTAATTGTGTTTGCGTCAAATTTACCTGATAGGCGGGGCAAAGGTGCTTGGCTTCGTTATAGAACAGATTCTGCAAGTTCGAGGGTATATTAGGCTGTTCCACGCCCGGTTCCACCTCCTGAAACACCCGCAGTAAAATAAAATCAGATTCACTAAAAATAATACAATTAACTGGTACACTTACAGGGAAGTCACAACGTACGAGAAGCAATTTGCTGGGGTCAACATCTTCCATCTCAGTGGACCCCAGTTTATCAAACAGATAGTTGATAAACTAATGGCTTCGCTATAAAACACACACACCCCCACATACATTCAAACACACACATACAATCAAACACACATCTACTCGTCCACTTACACTTTTACATAAACACCACATCTCAAACACTTGTAACTTTATGTCTTAACTAGCTGTGGCCGCGGCTCCGCTCGCGTGAACTACAGAATCCGCTCCCATTCCCACTCCCGCTTCCGATCCCGCTCCCTCTCCCGCTGCCCTCCCGCTTCCGCTTCCGCTTCCGCTTCCGTCCCGCTCCCGCTCCCACACCCACTCCCCTTTTCCCACGCCAACGCCCACGCTCACTCCCACTCCCACTCCAATACCCACTCGCAGCTCCAAATGTAATCCAAACTCATCGCAATCTGAATAGTACGGAAATACTATTATGTGCAATATATTGCATACTAACCTTACCTACTAATGTATTTGAAAATTAAAAATGTCTATAACTCTTGATTGAGTTAGCCGATTCCGATGAAATAAAGACTAAATGTTAAGTTAAGTTAAGCCTCATGTTTCTGTGAAAAGTCCATCAAAATCCGTTCTGTAGTTTTTAAGTGTTGCGTGCACAAACTCACAGACAAAAATTCCAAAAATGATTGAAATGTGTTCTATTACTTATCCTTAGACCCCTCAATTTCTTTGAGGCGTTTAAGAGGTGTCTTAGAGGTGTCTTAGAAGGCTTTTAGAGGTCCTTCAGAGATGTCTTAGAGGCTAGAGGTCTTTCAGAAGTGTCTTAGATGCCTTTTAGAGATCTCTTAAGATACCTTCGAGAGGTAACTTAGTGGGCATTTAGAGGTCTCTTCGAAAAGGTTATATGTGCTACCTGATGCTACCCACCTGCGGCAAAAGAGGCAGTTTGTCTACCAAGTACTGCCACCTCGCGAACATGCTTTGCTTGCACAGAAGGGACGGCTGCCCGCTTTCCAGCTTACCAGTCGTCGCGTTTATTACTTCTGGCAGCTGGAAGACATAACATATGTAAAATTAGTACTAAATATAAGTATATCCAACGACCTCTATGTACTACTAGATGGAGCGTTCCAAGAGCGTACAATCGCTCTGTTCCACGCAACTGCGGCTCCGGGAGCTGCAATTCGGTTACATTAACTTTGAAACTTGTGCAGTTACTACGCAGAACATTTAATTATTAGTAAGCATATACATTGAGGTATAATATTATATAAAAAAATCTAGAAGCCATTATATCCTACTAATATTATAAATGGGAAAGTTTGGATGTTTGTTACTCAATCACGCTTCAACCACTGGACGGATCGGGATGAAACTTGGCATACATACAGACTAGGTCCTGGAATAGGACATAGGATAATTTTTATGTCGAAAAAACATCTTATTCCTACGGAAAATAAATAATATTTTTTTTGTTGTTCAGTTGTCCACGCGGACGAAGTCGCGGGCAACAGCTAGTCGATAATAATTTTTTTATTAAACTGCTTTGCTATTCACTATAGGTAGTTATATTTGGTACTAGCTGTAGCCCGCGACTTCGTCCGCGTGGAAACCTTAAAACCACAAATTATTATGTTTTTCCGTAGTAACAGGCTATTTTTTCGGGATAAAAACTATCCTATGTGCTATTCCAGGGCCTAA
Source organism: Esperia sulphurella (assembly GCA_947086405.1). Lineage (NCBI taxonomy): Eukaryota > Metazoa > Arthropoda > Insecta > Lepidoptera > Oecophoridae > Esperia > Esperia sulphurella. The sequence continues at coordinate 1,485,693 of OX352284.1, forward strand.
CCTATATGTGTGCTACGTTTCATTACGATCCGTCCAGTGGTTGAAGCGTGAAAGAGTAACAAACATCCATCCATACTTACAAACTTTCGCATTTATAATATTAGTAGGATTCTCTGCCACAGCTATACCACTCCATGAGAAGGTGAAGCTCCTCTTAGCAGTAGAAAATTGTAAGTGCGGTCCATATCTGACACCAAGTGACCACTTACGCTTCACCAGGAGTGTTGACCAACAACTGTTTTGTGTGCCTAGAGTCTGCAACTACTATGGTGAAAGAACAAGGCAGTATTTGGTACCCAACATTGTTAACACTATCCCACTGGGCATCAGATGTAATGTAATTAACAAAAATACTTTCAGAATTAAATATAAGAAATATCTAGTGGACTCATTAGCGTAACCTCAATCTTTTTGTGCTAATATCAATATTAAAACTTTGTAACTTTGCTTTGCTATTCACCATTGCGTAGTGATATTTAGTATTCTCTGCCATAGATGTGTATAAAGTAAGAGAGCAGTTTCTGCCAACAAACTGTATTATACAGTTTGGCGGAGTTACTCGTATTGTATGTATATTTTTGGCGAGATGAAAATATGATTTTTTTGTATGGGTACACGTGTGTGTGTAAGAGAGAGAGAGAGATAGGAGAGAGAGAGGAGAGAGAGAGGAGAGAGAGAGGAGAGAGAGAGGAGAGAGAGGAGAGAGAGAGGAGAGAGAGAGGAGAGAGAGAGATAGGAGAGAGCGAGGAGAGAGATAGGAGAGAGCGAGGAGAGAGATAGGAGAGAGAGAGAGGAGAGAGAGAGATAGGAGAGAGCGAGGAGAGAGATAGGAGAGAGCGAGGAGAGAGATAGGAGAGAGCGAGGAGAGAGCGAGAGAGAGAGAGAGAGGGGGGGGACAGAGAGAGGAGAGAGAGAGAGAAAGAGGACAGAGAGAGAGGAGACAGAGGAGAGGAGAGGAGACAGAGGAGAGAGCGAGAGAGAGGAGAGAGAGAGAGAGAGAGGGGAGGCAGAGAGAGGAGAGAGAGAGAAAGAGGACAGAGAGAGAGAGGAGACAGAGGAGAGGAGAGGAGACAGAGGAGAGGAGAGGAGACAGAGGAGAGAGGGGAGACAGAGGAGACAGAGGAAACAGAGGAGAGAGAGGAGAGAGAGAACGAGGAGAGAGAGGAGAGAGAGAGGCGAGAGAGGCGAGAGAGGAGAGAGAGAGGAGAGAGAGAGGAGAGAGAGAGGAGAGAGAGAGGAGAGAGAGAGGAGAGAGAGAGGAGAGAGAGAGGAGAGAGAGAGGACAGAGAGGAGAGAGAGGAGAGAGAGGAGAGAGAGGAGAGAGAGGAGAGAGAGGAGAGAGAGGAGAGAGAGGAGAGAGAGGAGAGAGAGGAGAGAGAGGAGAGAGAGGAGAGAGAGGAGAGAGAGGAGAGAGAGACTATACTTACAGGAGTGGTGGCGCACCAGCAGATACTGAAGGAGGGCGCTCGGTTGGGAGAGCGCGCCTCGGTGCTGGCGGCGCGCGCCAGCAGCGGCCGGTGCAGGCGGAACGGCGGCGGGAGAGACGACATGGACGCCTCGATGCGGCCGCAGATAGCCCTGCGGAGGGGCGAGACAGTCGAACTTAAGAAATGTAGACTGCAATATTATATCGGCCGATAATTTAGTCGGATTGAGCTGCTAGTAGGCCGTTGGGGCAGACGAGTTCTGGAGTGGAGACCGCGGATCGGCACTCGCAGGGTGGGGTGGGACGCCCCGCCGCCAGGTGGACCGACGACCTGAATAAGGTGGCCGGTAGCGGCTGGATGCGGAGGGCAGAGTACCGGGTGTGGTGGCGTTCATTGGGGAAGGCCTATGTCCAGCAGTGGACTTCTAGGGGCTGATATGATGATGATGAGCTGCTAGTGCGCACACTGGGCCAACAAATCGTCATAGTGTGCGCACTTGCATACATCTTTATACTGTTGAAGAGCCTGACTAAATTATCGGCCGACATAAAGTTTGCAGTCTGCGGGAACTCTTACAGTAACCGAAAAATCGCATTAAAAGAACTATAAAAGAAAGAAAGAAAACCATTTATTTACCGCCATTATTGGTAAACACAAAAAAAGAACAATAGTAAAATAAAATATCCTCGTGGACCACGTAACTTTATAAATTATATATATATACGTGGCTTTCTATTGGTAAAAGAATTTTCAAAATCGGTTCAGTGGATCCAGAAATTATCTCTATTCTCACTAGTATACTTCTCCTATATATTTCTGTAATTTAATTGTGTCCAATAAAGTATATATTCGTTCATCAGAACTTGTACAAGTACAACGCTGTCTGTCCCGAATGGGAAACGAACCCACGGCCTCTGGCCCCGCAGTATAACAGCCACGCCACTAGACCAACGAAACGGTATTTTCCTTTAGCGCTAAATAATTTAGTAGGCAGATAAACGAGTGCGTTACGACATATCTCCTTTCCCGGGTTTCCGCAACTGGTTTCGATAATCACTAGGAGACAGGTTTCCAGGGCCACGCCTGTCACTTCTTATAAATAAAATCGTAAACATCGCGTGTCTGTACATTGAAGATATTTGCAAAAAAAAAAATTTTGGGGTCTAAGGATAAGTAATAGAACACATTTCAATCATTTTTGGAATTTTTGTCGGTTTGTCTGTGAGTTTGTGCACGCATCACTTAAAAACTACTGAACGGATTTTGATGGACTTTTCACAAAAACATGGGGCTTAACTTAACTTAACATTTAGTCTTTATTTCATCGCAATCGAAAGTTATAGACATTTTTAGTTTTCAAATATATTAGTAGGTAAGGTATATGCAATATATTGCATACTATGCAATATATTGCACATTCCGTACTATTCAGATTGCGATGAGTTTGGATTACATTTGGAGCTGCGAGTGGGAATAGGAGTGGGCGTGGGCGTGGGAAAAGGGGAGTGGGTGTGGGAGCGGAAGCGGGAGTGGGAATGGGAGCGATTCTGTAGTTCATGCGAGCACAGCTAGTTTATTAATAAGGAACTCTTTGCCCAGTATTTTTTCATACATACATAATGTTCACGCCTTGGTCCCCGAGGGATAGACAGAGACGATGTATCGCCACTTTGCGCAATCCAATGTCGCCTTGATGTGATTGTATTGCGCTTATCACGATTATCTAGGCTCATTAGCGACGATGACTGATAAATACCAAGTTACAGAGCCTCAAACATCGTCATTTTTGGGAGTGCCCAGGAATTACACGATTTGATTCCCCCATCTCCGGACTACCAGGCGTGGTGAGGGACTTCATCCTTATGTAGTAGACACGCCACGCTCTCGCACGAAGCGTTTTGCTTCCTCGTTCATAATGCGAACTGCTAAGGAATGGAACTCCCTGCCAGCTTCGGTATTTCCGGACAAGTACAACTTGGATCTTTTTAAAGGAAGAGTGAATAGGCATCTTCTGGGTAAGCGCGCTCCACCTTGGGCCTCATCGTCACTTACCATCAGGTGAGATTGAGGTCAAGCGTAAACCCATCAACAATAAAAAAAATAGTTTGTCCACATCGTGAGGGCCATGACTCGGTGAGGCTAATAGTGCCCGGAGTAGGAGACACGCGTCCACCGGCACGGCAGACCTTGGATTGGCGGACGGGACAGGGATCGGGGCAAGAAAGACAGGAAAAGGGGACATTGAGAATAGGAGATATACAATGAGCGATATTTAAATCATATTACAGTAATTCCTGTGTGGGACGCCCCCTGGTTAGATGGAGCGACGTGATGTGTAGGCGGCTGTGACTGACTGGATGAGAAGAGCCGAAAATCGGGTTCAGTACAGTGTTGGCATGTTTTAAACAAAGTGTTTAAAACATCTGTTTTAAACATGTTTTTTATTATATATAACATGCTTTTTATTGTTTAAAACTGTTTAAATTGTTTAAAACATGTTTTATATATAAAAAAACTGTTTTTCCAACCCTGGTTCAGTGGCGCATTGGGTGAGGCCTATGTCCAACAGTGGACTCTATTGTGCGGCGACGTTAAACTGTTGGGGTTGGGTGTCGCTTCTTTCCGTAGTAATATTAATTATTAGCTGTTGCCCGCGACTTCGTCCGCGTGGACAACTTAACATCACAAATTATTATGTATTTCCCGTGGGAATCAGATGCCTTTTCTGGATAAAAACTATCCTAAGTCCTATTCCAGGACCTAACCTATACGTGTGCCAAGTTTCATCCCGATCCGTCCAGTGGTTGAAGCGTGATCGAGTAACAAACATCCAAACTTTCGCATTTATAATATTAGTAGGATTCTCTGGCGGGCGGTCCGAATGTGCAGGTACATATAGCGGTAGGTTCGATCAAGTGACGGAAACCTGTGACGGAAACCTGTACTGGAACCAGTGCCGGTTCTAGCACTTCCAGCGCCCTAGGCTAGATTTCTACGTCACCCCATACCTTCTATTGAAACACAACAAGAAAAAGTTAAAAAGGCGCCCTGGGCGGTCGCCCACCCCCTCCCCACCCACACCACTAACGCCGCAACTTCCCCACTCTATACCTCTCTGCATGGAAGTAGCGTGAAAAGTAACCCGCCCTTCCAGCGGAAAGTTGTCGCGCCCACATCGTTTCGTGAAAACGCCGCAAGGACGTGCGCACGCGCATGCAAAGTTAAATTTGCTCGCAATGAGTTTTGACAACCGACGTTTTTTTTTTTAAATTTGTGCTAAAGTTGTAAAGACTATTGTTTTTTTAATTTTTTTTTTTATTACTAGTGATATTTGAGGACTTACTTAGCGCAAGAATGATGCAGTCTGCCGTACCCTTAGCGTGCTTTCTGTCTATGATACGTGAGTTAATTTTCTTTACATCTCTCATATACGGTAAATAGGTCCTTATTACCCCCAAATGGGGCTTGTAGGTGACCAATTAGCGCTCTAGGGTAATAATGTAGCTAGAAAAGCCCTAGGGCGGTAAGTAATAAAAAAAAAACTCTTCACTCTTTCAAAAAGTTCGCGTACATCTAACCATCATACTGGCAATAGACATCATGCATTCAGCCCAATGACAAAAGAGGTCGCTTCGCTTTTCAGCCTTATCTTCGTATGAGTATAATAGTCATCAATTTTAAATATCGAACGGCGAAGCTCAATTTCGTGTTTGAAAAAAATAATTTAAAAAAAAGATGAAAAAAGGCGGGAATAGAAATCTTTTACTTTAAATAACTAATAAAATGTTTTATTCTTGTAATGCCGGTTTTTTTTCTACTTGCCTCACAATCGAGATGTAAAGCAGAGTAGTTAGCTCGGGTGTAAGCATCAATTGCACCCTCGAACTATATACTACTAAATATCTCGGGCTGCAATTGATGCCTTACAGCCCTTGGCTACCAATCTACTATTAATGATAGTCTAAGTAAATAAGTTTTAAAAAAAACACTTGTTCAATCCCATAACTAGGATTCTCTCCTATGCTATAGTAATTAAACAAGAATAGGACAATTATATTATTTATTGCCAACAATCTCTGTGTACTACTAGATGGAGCGTTCCAAACAATCGCTCTGTTCCAGGCAAGTAGCCACAACTCTTTCACATTCACAATGAAACTTGTGCAGTTACTACGCAGAACATTTAATTATTACTAAATATTGACGCTACGGTTAAATAATGTCAATATTTAGTAAATAATTAAATGTTCTGAGTAGTACCTACTCGTAACTGCACAAGTTTCAAATTGAATATGAAAGAGTTGTGGCTACTTGCGTGGAACAGAGCGATTGTTTGGAACGCTCCATCTGTTAGTACATAGAGATCGTTGGTCTTGACAGACAGACGGACAACGAAACGATCCTATAAGGGTTTCTTTTTTCCTTTTGAGGTACAGAGCCCTAAAAAGCAGGATGTCGTCCCTCTCGTCAGGGTGACTGCGGGACGCGTCCAGAGAATACTGAAAAACGGGACGTCCCGCCACTGACATCACTAATCGTGACCTTTTCATTACAGCCTAAAAACTACAGACATTTCTCCAACACTAGCTCAGTTATGTAGGATGGGAATGCCTTTGTTTAATGCTGTAATGAGATCGATCACACACACGTGTGTAGTTTTTCTTAACTTTCATCATATCGTCATGTTGGCTACAACTGTGTCACAAACGCTATTCTGAAAACGTTATCTACACTAAATATTACAAGGAGGAAAGATTTGTATGTTTGTAACGAATAAACTCAAAAACTACTGGACCGATTTCAAAAATTCTTTCACCATTAGAATGCTACATTATTCCTGAGTAACATAGGCTATATTTATAACTATAAAAAGTTAGGGATCCCTGCTAAAACTTCAATAATGTAACCCATGGTTCAAATATGCAGTATAACAGAGAAGTATAGTTATTATGTTCGGCACAATTCATATTGCGATTGGTTTGTACTACAGTTGGAGCGGGAGTGGGATCGGGATCGGAATTGGGATTGAGAGTCTGAGTGGGAGTGGGATATCGAGCGAGAGTGGGAACGGGAGCGAATTCTGTAGTCCACGCGAGCGGAGCCGCGGGCACAGCTAGTTACATATAATTGCATGGCAGATAAAGACTGGTTAACACATTTAGCCGACGATATGTTACGAATTGCAGCAACTAATATTATTAACTAGCTGTGCCCGCGGCTCCGCTCGCGTGGACTACTCGCGCTCAATCCGACTTCGACTACGACTCTGACCCCGACGCCCACGCAAATTTACTTTATAAATATCTCAGGTTCTAAGTGGCGTATCAAGATGAAACATGCACCAGATTTTAAGTTAGACCTCCAGCAAGACAACTGTGAAAACTGCATCAAATTTCATTTAGCAGTTTTTGCGTGATGAGGTAACAAACAAACATACATACATACAGACAGACAGCCAAAAATTCTAAGAACAATTATTTTGTCTTCTATTGGCCTTATAAAGACCCCTCATACACATTTTTCTACAATATCTCCCATGTACAGACATATACCAGTTACAGTTTTATTATAGGTATATAGATGTGAAAGTTTAACGTTGAAACAACTGAACAGATATTAAAGAAACTTGGCGAGTGACAGATTATAAAATAAATATAAATATTAAATTACTAGCTGTCTCCCGCGACTTCGTCCGCTTGGACTACGTTTGCCGTAGGAACGAGATGTTTTTATGGGATAAAAACTATCCTATGTCCTATTCCAGGAGTTAACCTATATGTGTGCCAAGTTTTATCCTGTGGTTGAAGCGTGATTGAGTAACAAACATCCAAACTTTCGCATTTATAATATTAGTGGGATAACGTTGAAGCGGCCATTTCGACAAAGAGACTGTAAAGTATTTTATTCTTTATATGTATGTATAAGAGGCTCTGGATAGGTTATCGCTGCGTCTGAGCACTGCACAGGACGCTGGACGCTGGACGCAGCGATCGTCGTTAACACCGCGGATGCGAACGCGAACGTAGGATGCAGAAAGCGTTGGCCTGAACTTCAGACATCATTTGTGTGCGTCACTCCAGCTCGGACGAAGTCGAATTTCAGTAATCTGACCCTAGCGGTATTTAGTACTCATAACGTACTATATTGTACTCAAATTTCAGATTTTGTACTTAACCAGATCAAAAGTTACAAGGGGGTATTGAAGTCCGAATGACGTCATCATCAGGTTATTTTTGTCTTAACTGCAGGAGCACAACCCTCTCTCATCTGCCGGAGACAGACGGAGGATTCGGCCTACACTCCCCGCGCTGGCCAGACGGGTTGGGGAGGCCTGGTTGATGTTTTTAAAAGTATGCAAGTACAAAATCTGAAATTTGAGTACAAACCAGTCCATATTCCAAGGTGAAACGTGATGTGATCAGAATTTAAGTACGTGCCTTAATTCAAAATGTCCGAGCTGGGGTGACGTCATTCGGACTTCAATGCCCCCTTGTAACCTTTGATCTAATTAAGTACAAAATCTGAAATTTGAGTACAAAATAGTACGTTATATGGGTACTAAACCTGCCAGGGTCATCGTCATCATCATCACCATCAGGTTATTGTTGTCTCTACTGCAGGAGCACAACCCTCTCTCATCTGCCGGAGACAGACGGAGGATTCGGCCTACACTCCCTGCGCTGGCCAGACGGGTTGGGGAGGCCTGATTGATGTTTTATAATGTATTCCCTCAGTCGCCTAGTACGACATCCACGGGAAGAGTTGGAGTGGTCCTATTGTACTCTACCGGAGACCACACAGCAACTGCCAGGTCACTGAGATTCCACTTTGTCAGAGCTGGAGTGCCGCACACACGTCATTTGACGTCCACAGCTGGACACAGGCCTTCTTCAACGAGTGACTCCACATCCGATCCTCAGACTGGCCCATCCAGCCGCATTCTCAGGTCATCGGTCCATGTGGCTCCACTAATGAACTCCGCATATCATTACTAAATAACAAATAATGCGGTTAATGATGAAATTATAATTTCTTCGCACTGAATAGCTGACACATGAAGCGTGACGAGCGTTTACTTTAAATCGCAATCTGAGCGTTTACTGCAATAAAAATATCTAGTGCAAGGGTTCTTAAACTGTGGCATGCGTACCCCTGGCAGTACGCAGGGAGGGCTTCTAAAGTTGTTGCGCAACGCGATATTGGTGGAACGCAGTGCTTCTCAAGTTGGTACGCGACGCACCACTGGTGGAACGCATATTTGTGAATTGTCCCATACTTGTTTAATTCCCATAGCACAGGAGAAAATCCTAGTTTGGGATAAGACAAATGTATGTATGTATATATGTAATATTTAATAATAATTCATATATAACTAATTATTATAAATTATTAATTAAAAACACGAAAAAAAAGGTTGAGAACCGCTGACCTAGTGCTCACATGCATACGTAATTATTATACTCTGTTTCGTAACATGATGCAATATATTGGATAAATTCGATAAAAAAGGAGGAAATTTTCTGTTGACTTTCTGAAATTATAAAGAATATGTATCGTGAAATTCGCATAATTTTCGCGGAAACAACATACCTGCCGCATATCCGCCAAATAACTCGAAAACTACTGAACCCGAACTTGACGCAAAAATGCGGATCCACATCGATGAGATATTTCTATTAATATAAATTCGGAACCAGAAAAAAATCCTACATTATTCGACGTTGATTCCTACTTTGCATTTACTTTGAATTTAGCTCAAGTGGTTCAATAGCTTTCGAGTTATCTGCCGGAACAACAGACGGACTAAAGGAGAATGCCCAAAAGTGGGCCTAAGATGCGTCTTTAACATTCATGTACCAAACATATTGGTCTGAATTATGAATGCCCTCAAATTTTTTTTAAGCTAATGGAATAGGGAGTTTAAAAATAACATATAATAAAAACGTTGATTGATTTCCGCCGGCCGGCATTTGACTGAACTCGAAAAGGTAAGATTTAAAAAAAAAAAACATAATTACATTAAATTAATTTTGTTATTGTTATTTATACAATGGTAACCTTGGATTAATATTTAACAAAATTATGCGCACAGGTCACATGGTTATAATTATAGCATTTCACAGATGGCACCAGCCAGTGCACTGGGGAGCCCGTATCGCGGCGGCTGGTCTCTACCTGGTTTACATGATAACTTCTGTCATTGAAGAGGAGGGGGGAGGGGGAGGGTTGGGGCAGGGAAGGTACAGTGTGATGTGAAGTGTTGATGAGTATTGTGTAGTGTGTGTGTGCGTGGGTGTATCCCTATGACGTTATTTCAACGGTGTGTACCAATGAGCGCGGCTGCATATGCCTGGTTTTGAACCGTCGACCTCACGGAAGTAGGGAAAGCCTCGCAACTAGGCTACAGCGACATAAGGATGTGATTATACAACTAGAAAATATGCGGTGCAACAAGTCGTTACGAGATAACTAGAAAAACTAGGAAGCTGCTTTACCTAGATGAAACAGTAATTGATCATTTAAGATACAGGAAAAGCAGCGACAGTGGCGCTTATTTATAATTCATCATCATCATCAGGTTATTTTTGTCTCCACTGCAGGAGCAGAACCCTCTCTCATCTGCCGGAGACAGACCGAGGATTTGGCCTACACTCCCCGCGCTGGCCAGACGGGTTGGGGAGGCCTGGTTGATGTTTTATAATGTATTCCCTCAGTCGCCTTGTCCGACATCCACGGGAACAGTTGGAGTGGTCCTATTCTACTCTACCGGAAACCACACGGCTATTAATAATTATATATTCTTTATTGCACAAGTTTTAAAAGTAAAAACAGTTACAAATTTTGTGTACAAAGGCGAGCTTACCTCTAAAAGAGATCTCTTCTAGCCAACCTTGCAGGGTGTGAGACAAGGATATAAATCTAATAAAAACGGAAACTTCGCGTGTCTGTACATTGAAGATATTTGCAAAAATAAAATTTATATGGTACCACCTCTGAAGTATGACCTACCATACGAAAAATGAACCATCAAACTCCATTCAGAATTGGCGGAGTAATCGCGTAACAAACATACAAAAAAAAAACATACCGTAGAATTGAGAACTTTCCTTTTTTGAAGTCGGTTGAAAAATGGGGGGGGGGGGTCTAAGGATGTAGGAGATACAGGTAAGGAGTAAAGAACGCATTTCGATAATTTTGGGAATTTTGGTCTGTTTGTTTGTGGACGCATAACTTAAAAACCGCTGTACCGATTTTGATGGACTTCTCACAGAAATATAGGGCTTAACTCGGAGTAACATTTAGTCTTTATTTCATGGTAATCGGCTTACTCAATCAAAAGTTATGCGAATTTATAGTTTTCAAATATATTAGTACGTATGCAATATAACAAAGAAGTATAACTAATAATGTTCGGTGCAATTCAGATTGCGATGAGTTCAGTATATTTTACGTGATGCGTGCACAAACAGACAAAAATTCCAAAAATGATCGAAATGTGTTCAATTTCTTTAGACCCTAAAATTTTTCTTTTGCAAATATCTTCAATGTACAGACACGCGATGTTTAAAGCTAAGCTAGCCCTACCACTAAGCAATGAGGCCAAACTAGATTCTAGATAGTAAAACGGTTAGGTAACCTAACCACGACAATCACACGTGGTTGCATAATACAACATAATTTACTGCTGAAATTTTATGTGGCGGGTTACCACAGGTTATCTATCGGTTGTTGGTGATAACCGCTCAGCCCCCGTACTCTGTAAGATTTCGTACAATATCCGTAGAACTGCAAAGTTATTTCAGGCCGCCAAAATTGTAATATTTTAAGCTTTTAAAACATGTAACTTTATTTGAAATGTACTTCTTGACGACTTCTTCTTCTTGAAATGTTTTTGTCATACGTTTTGTTTACACATATCTTTACTACAATTAAACAATTTTGGACTTTCTGACGGGTAATTCATTTCATTTATTTAGCCATAATTTATAGATACATACTCGTACATTATCTTAAAAATACATCACGGTTCCAGTATAAATTTACCCAAGGGTGTAGCTTGCAATATTCTATAGATAATCTAATTTGTACAATATCAATATGTTAATTTTCATTCTGGAATAATCCAGTTCAATAATATCAACAATAAATTCATTAAATATTAATGTACTAGCTGTGCCCGCGGCTCCGCTCGCGTGGACTACAGGATCCGCTCCCATTCCCACTTCCGCTCCCTATCCCACTTCCATTCAGACTTCAAATCCAGGTCCAGGTCCAGGTCCAGGTCCAGGTCCAGGTCCAGGTCCAGGTCCAGGTCCAGGTCCAGGTCCAGGTCCAGGTCCAGGTCCAGGTCCAGGTCCAGGTCCAGGTCCAGGTCCAGGTCCAGGTCCAGGTCCAGGTCCAGGTCCAGGTCCAGGTCCAGGTCCAGGTCCAGGTCCAGGTCCAGGTCCAGGTCCAGGTCCAGGTCCAGGTCCAGGTCCAGGTCCAGGTCCAGGTTCAGGTCCAGGTCCAGGTCCAGGTCCAGGTCCAGGTCCAGGTCCAGGTCCAGGTCCAGGTCCAGGTCCAGGTCCAGGTCCAGGTCCAGGTCCAGGTCCAGGTCCAGGTCCAGGTCCAGGTCCAGGTCCAGGTCCAGGTCCAGGTCCAGGTCCAGGTCCAGTTCCAGCCCAGGTCCAGGTCCAGGGCCAGGGCCAGGGCCAGGGCCAGGACCAAATCCAGGTCCGGTCCAGTTCCAGGTCCACGTCCACGTCCACGTCCACGTCCACGTCCACGTCCACGTCCAGGTCCAGGCCCAGGCCCAGGCCCAGGTCTATTCCAGTTCCAGGTCCAGATCCAGATCCTCAACTCTCCCCTCAACCCTCCTTTCAACACTCCTCTCAACACTCCTCTCAACCCTTCCCTCAACACTCCCCTCAACACTCCCCTCAACCCTCCTCTCAACCCTCTCCTCAGCTCGCCAAATGTAGTCCTCGTAACTAATCCATCGCAGTCCAAATTCCGACCAACATTACTTTGTTGCATACGTATACCACAAATTCATTGTAATCGGGTAACTCAGTCAAAAGTTATGCGAATTTTTAAACACTCATATTACACTGGTACCATGCCCGCTCCCGCTCCCGCTCCGGTCCAGCTCCGGTTTGCTCCCGCTCCCCTCCCGCTTACGCTTCCGCTCTCAATACCACCCCCCACGCCCACGCCCACGCCCACGCCCACGCCCACTCCCACTCCAATTCCTACTCGCAGCTCCAAATGTAATCCAAACTCATCGCAATCTGAATAGTAGGTACGGAAATACTACTTTAAGCAATATATTGCATAATAACCTTACCTAACTAATGTATTTGAAAACTAAAAATGTCTATAACTTTTGATTGAGTTAGCCGATTGCGATGAAATAAAGACTAAATGTTAAGTTAAGTTAAGCACCATGTTTTTGTGAAAAGTCCATCAAAATCCGTTCAGTAGTTTTTAAGTGATGCGTGCACAAACTCACAGACAAACAGATAAACAGACAAACAGACAAAATTTTTAAAAATGATCGAAATGTGTTCTGTTGCTTATCCTTAGACCCCCAATTTTTTTTTTTGCAAATATCTTCAATGTACAGACACGCGAAGTTTACGATTTTATTTATTAGATAATGCCTAATAGTACATTTTTCACTACAAAAGAAAGGCCTTGTTCACACAGTATGTCTAGTTTAAAATCTCATAATCCCACTAATATTATAAATGCGAAAGTTTGGATGTTTGTTACTCAATAGCATGGGGGAGGCTTATGTTCAACAGTGTACGTAACAAGGTTCATCATCATCAGGTTATTTTTGTCTCCACTGCAGGAGCACAACCCTCTCTCATCTGCCGGAGACAGACGGAGGATTTGGGCTAGACTCCACGCGCTGGCCAGAAGGGTTGGGGAGGCCTGATTGATGTTTTATAATGTATTCCCTCAGTCGCCTTGTACGACGACCACGGGAAGAGTTTTTTTTCAGACAAGGTTGCTGATGATGAACTAACATCGTCCATTGTTGCAGGACCCCCCGGGATTCAGTTCGAGAACTCTCTCTTGCAAATAGCGCCGGTGGACAAAGCAAAATGCCCATACATATGGCCCAAGAACGATATCGGCTTCCAGCTATACACCAGGTTTTTCTTTTAAATTATTGTTTATGGGTTTGCGCTTGACCTCAATCTCACCTGATGGTAAGTGATAATGAGGTCTAAGGTGAAGCGCGTTTACCCAGAAAATGCCTATAAAAATCCTTTGAAAAGATCCAAATGGTACTTGTTCGAATACCCGAGCTGGCGGGTAGAGCTTTCCTTAGCAGTTCGCATTAAGCAAAACGGCTTCGTGCGAGAAACTGGTACACAGGTAAGGGAATACTCGAGAAGTCTTGACATACTACAGGTGGTCACAGGGGGGAGGGAGGGGGTCAAAAGTTGCATCTATATGCATTTTCTTTTCGCTATGACAATGAGGATCATTCACGCTATCAATTGTAGAGCATTTTATTATTTAAATTATTAAAATCCATCAAGAAATGACGAAGTTATTAAGATTTATTGAAAGCAACTTTTTAAAACGCGCGCGCTTTTTATGTCGACGTCACTTGTTACAACCCGCGCGTGATGTTATCGCCCTCTCGCTCCGATTTCATTCGCCAGAGCGGTGTCGCGCGTGTTTTGTTTATGGCAGAGCTTCCCGCGACGAGACGGACGACGTCACTTCCGTTTTTGAAACTACTGCACTGAAATTGCTGTACCTTCGTCATTTTTGATCCAATTTAAGTAATTTTTTCATAGTATTTATTGGTTTTTTTTGCGGTCAATATCTGCATACTTAACAAAAAATACGTGAATGAACCTCATTCTGGACCTTGCTTACCAGCACTCCAGCTGAGAGAACTGAGGGAGAAAGGTCACAGACATCTGTCGCAGAACTAATAGCTGTTGGATCAGACGAGTTTTGGAGTGGAGACCGCGGACCGGTACGCGGAGTGTGGAATTCACCGCCGGCAGGTGGGCCTTAAGAATATGGAGGCGGAAGACCGGGTGTGCTGGCGTTAAGGCCATGAACGTCAACAGGTTAATGTTCCGAATATTCATTTTATATTCGGTATTCCCCGCCGCCAGGTAGACCGAAGACCTGGAAAAGGTAGCCGGAAGCGGCTGGATGCGGAGGACTAAGTTTGGTGGCGATTATATATAAGGGAAGGCCCACGAAGACGTCTAAGACGTCTATGATGATGACTTGGGATTTTAACCGAATATCAAATAAACTCCTTTACCCCAGCGGTAATCGGTTCTCCGACAGATGTGACCAGCCCACTGCCACTTCAGCGTACTAACTTTTTGAGCTATGTCGAAGACTTTAGTTCTGGGCAAGCGTAGTGTGGGACGCCCCCTGGCTAGATGGAGCGACGATCTGCGTAAGGCGGCTGGCAGTGACTGGATGAGAAGAACCGAAGATCGGGTTCAGTGGCGCACCTTGGGAGAGGCCTGTGTCCAACAGTAGACTCTTTCGGGCTGATGATGATGATCAAATAAAAATCATCGTCGTATGTATGGGAAGACTGCAGTGCTGAATCTGAATGGTCACCACCCTCTTTCAGATACAACCCAACAGTGTACCAACACTTGGAGCTGGATGATGACGAACAACTCTTCGCTTCAAACATCAACTTCAATGATCCCACTGTGATATACTTCCACGCGTTCATGGAAAACCCGGACGATGGCAGCGCTGTGCTGATCAGAGAATGTGAGTTGTATTTATTTAATCGGGTGACCATCAGCCTGCTGAACATAACCCTCCCCAATACAATGACACTTTTGGTGAGCTGTCCATTGGGGGATTTGCCATAACCACCACGCTTGGCAGACGGATTGGTGATCGCAGTAATGATCTTAATATACACAGGAGAACGCTGCTGCCCATCCCTGGTGCAATCCCTTAGTCGCCTTGACGACACCCACGGGAAGATTTGGGGTAACCCTATTCTAAGCCGGGAACCACACGGCATATTCTAAGCCGGGAACCACACGGCATCGGGTGCCAAGGTTTAAAAGCAACGGCTCATCATCAGCCGATATACGTCCAGCGCTGAACATAACCCTCCTCGATAGAATTACTTTGGTGGGCTGTCCTTTTGAGGGTTTGCCATAATGAACACGCTTGTTAGGCGGATTGGCGGGATTGGTAAACGCAGTAATGATCTTATCTTATCTTATCTTCTTAGGGGGCCAGAAAGACCTGGCGACACTTCGACCCTTCAGGATCTTTTGTGCCAAACCCCTGACCACCAACGGTGCCCCAAGCCGATTTGGTGGACTTCACATACGCCTCAGAATTTCTTCTTCGTCATACGCAGGTTTCCTTACGATGTTTTCCTTCACCGAAAAGCCTGTGGTATTATAAATAAACCGTACTTAAGTTTCGTAAAACTCATTGGTACGGGCGGGGTTTGAACCCACCCAGTAATGATCTTAATATACACGGGAGAAAGCTGCCCCCTGGTCCCTGGTGCAATCCCTTATCGCCTTGACGACGCCCACGGGACGACTGGGGGTGGCCCTGTTCAAAGCCAGGAACCACACGATTATAATTGAACTATGTCGACTCCGTAGCCTAGTCGGTAGTACACCTGCCTGCGAAGCTCGGGGTTCGAATCCCGCCCAGGGCAAACATTCTTGTGATGAGCACTTGTGTTTGCCTTGTGACTGGATGTTATTTATATATTATGTGTGTATATCAGCTGTCTGATACCCATATTACAGGCTTTGCCTAGTTTGGGATCAGGTGGCCGTGTGTGAAATGTCCCCACATATTTATTTATTTATTTATTTATCTGTGCCCGCAGCCCCGCTCGCGTGGACTACAGAATCCGCTCCCACTCACGACTCTCAATCGCGATCCCACTCCCACTCCCGCTCCAACTGTGGTACAAACCAATCGCAATATGAATTTTGCATATAATGGCTTCTAGAAAAATTTACTTTATAATTTTTTTTTATCAAAATTTTCGTAAGAGATGTTTTTTCAAGAATGATTTCTAAATGTGATACTGAGTTACTTGAAGAAATATTAACAGTCGTTCTATTATCATCCGATATAATGGCTTCTAGAAAAATTTAGTTTATTAATATCTCAGGTTCTAAGTGGCGTATCAAGATGAAACATGCACCAGATTTTAAGTTAGACCTCCAGGAAGACAACTGTGAATACTGCATCAAATTTCATTTAGTAGTTTTGGCGTGATGAGGTAACAAACATACATACAGACAAACAGACAAAAATTCTAAAAACAATTATTTTGGCTCATACACATTTTTCTACAATATCTCCCATGTACAGACATAGACCAGTTACAGTTTTATTATATGTATAGATATTCTAAATCGACTTATTATGTGACCTGGTGATCACTGCATCTCATTCCCACAGGCCTTTAAACTACGTTCCCTCGATGATACTAATATTCTGGAAGATGGAAGGCGACTCTTCACTTCACTGAGCTACCGTTAAAACTCTTTATTGTTCTGCTAGCCGCACTTAAACAAAAATTTCTTGGTCCTTCGAGCCGTATTTTACAGGTCCTTCGAACCGTATTAAACCAATCTCAATTATTATTACTATTTTAAACAGCGTACGTCCACCGAGGCGACACCAACATCATCATGGTGGACGCCTCACGCCTGGAAGCCGGACCCTGGTACTTCACCGCGGCTGAGAACACGTGGTACATAGGCCGTTTCACCGCTCTTTTCATCGATTATTTGGTGTCGAGGTAATTTATCTTTTTGTTAATGTCTAATACCGGCATTATACATAACTAGCTGTGCCCGCGGCTCCGCTCGCGTGGACTACATTCCCACTTCCGCTCCCTATCGCACTTCCACTCAGACTTCAAATCCAGGTCCAGGTCCAGATGCAGGGTCAGGGTCAGGTCCAGGTCCAGGTCCAGATCCTCAACTCTCCCCTCAACCCTCCCCTCAACCCTCCTCTCAACACTTCTCTCAACACTCCTCTCAACCCTTCCCTCAACACTCCACTCAACCCTCCTCTCAACACTCCCCTTAGCTCTCCCCTCTCCCCTCAACCCTCCCCTCAAACCTCTTTCCTTCGTCTCTCCAAATGTAGTCCTCGTAACTAATCCATCGCAGTCCAAATTCCGACCAACATTACTTTGTTGCATACGTATACCACAAATTCATCGTAATCGGATAACTCAGCCAAAAGTAATGCGAATTTTCAGACACTCATTAACTACACTACACTGGTACCATACCCGCTCCCGCTCTCGCTCCCGCTCCCCTCCCGCTCTCGCTCTCGCTCTCGCTCTCGCTCTCGCTCTCGCTCCCGCTCCCCTCCCGCTTCCGCTACCGCTTTCGCTTCCGCTTTCGCTTCCGCTTTCGCTTCCGCTTTCGCTTCCGCTTCCGCTTCCGCTTCCGCTTCCGCTTCCGCTCCCGCTCTCATACCCACTACCCCACGCCCACGCCCACTCCCACGTCCACGTCCACGTCCACGCCCACGCCCACGCCCACGCCCACGCCTACTCCCACTCCCACTCACACTCCAATTCCTACTCGCAGCTACAAATGTAATCAAAACTCATCGCAATCTGAATAGTACGAAAATACTACTATATGCAATATATTGCATAATAACCTTACCTACTAATGTATTTGAAAACTAAAAATGTCTATAACTTTTGATTGAGTTAGCTGATTACGATGAAATAAAGACTAAATGTTAAGTTAAGTTAAGCCTCATGTTTTTGTGAAAAGTTCATCAAAATCCGTTCAGTAGTTTTTAAGTGATGCGTGCACAAACTCACAGACAAACAGATAAACAGACAAACAGACAAAAAATTCAAAAATGATCGAAATGTGTTTTGATGGTTATCCTTAGACCCCCAATTATTTTGTAGCGAAGCGCTACTAAACTTAATAAATATAACATTATATCATCAAAACACTATTTAATTAACAAATAAGTTCAGTAAATTAAAATATAAATTGAAGGTATTTGAATAAATAAATCACATACAAAAAACTACAAGATCGTAATTTGTCTCATTTCAGTTCAACAACTCATGATATTACCATCCAACATTGTCGGTAATGCTGACATACAGCTTACCTCACATTATCAGGTTTCAATGAAATCATTTAATAGTAGAATTGAGCGAATTATAGCATTAAACTATTCTCGCTCGTATCTCCTAAACTACCGTTTCGTTTGGAACGAAATTTGGTAGGCATGCTTTTCATATAGCTACCTTTCACCTGATAAACATATATTTTGATTTTGGAAACATTTTGTAATTTCATTATTTTTTAATTATAAAAGCGAGTACATTCCTATTTTCTTATGACAGCTGAGAGACGTCACGAAGCCAATCGATAAAGATCGGCATTCGCTGTCTCTGTCTTTTACTCCCATCAGACAAGGAGGTCGGCAGTCGACATCGACCTAGGGAAATAAATCCCTTACGATGAAAACGACAGCGCGGCAGTCTGGATTGGAGTTTCGCGCGATACGCCCGTATCATTTTAGTTCCCGGCATACTTTCGGGACATGGCTTGAGTATTTCGGCTAGCAAACTCCACGGACTCATTCCGTCAGAACGATGCCCTTCAGGCGTCTGACGATTTAAACATTTGCCATGTAACTTCATAACTTAAAGTATAAGTAGTTTATTTTTAATGGAGCGTCCATCTTGAATCGCAACCACGTGAAGGAAGAAGATGTCCGACCACATGTTCCCGACGAGAGACGTTTGAAGATCCAAAAGAGAGGTCTGCCATCAACAGCGCGTTCGGACAGCAGACGAAAGGTTCCCGGCACAGATTGTGTACCTGATCGCCATGCGGTGATCTCCGTCACGTTTTTGTCTCCACGAGATGCTGAGGACGTCCATCATTCTGCGGTTGTGAACCAACAGGTTCCGTAGCGGAATCGTATCATCGAGCGTGTGATTAAAATCAACGAATATCAAAAACAGCGAACTTTACAGTGCGATTAATAACTACCCCCGCGCTAAATTTAATCACGGTATTTGTGTATGGACGATGTTAATTTTACGTTAGGTAGAATCATCATGAAATCCGGTACCGGTGAGTTTTCTTATTTATAATTAACTTATTCTCTGGCCATAATCATAAAGTGCACTCTTCATTGTAAAATTAGATTAATAGATGTTTTCTTATATTTCTTAATTATAGCCTCTAGAGGCAGTTAAAACCCCACAACAATATTTGTTTCATTCATCCCTTCATAGGATCCGACTGGACACCACGTGTTATGTTAACGAACGGTCCTTGAACCAAAAGCCTGATGCTGGACCGGCTGATAACTATCCAATATAATTGTTACCTTACTTTTCATCTTACTTACTTCAATTTTACTTAAAATCTTTTATACATCACAACAAATTTTTTTGCAAATATCTTCAATCAACGATTTTATTTATTAGATTATTATTATTAATTATTATACTTGTCCTTTCGGTTACACTAATGTATGTATGTATGTATGTATGTATGTATGTATGTATGTATGTATGTATGTATGTATGTATGTATGTATGTATGTATGTATGTATGTATGTATGTATGTATGTATGTATGTATGTATGTATGTATGTATGTATGTATGTATGTATGTATGTATGTATGTATGTATATATGTATGTATGTATGTTTGTATGTTACAGAGGGCTGGATTTATCAAAAACGCACCTTGTTGGACACAGTCTCGGTGCCCAAGCCGCTGGAGTCGCAGGCGCTTCTATCAAATCAGGTACAGATAAATAAGGCATTTATTTTTAAGTACACTCCCAGAATGTTTGTAATGGTTCCACATGGCCTATCTTTCCCGTGGGTGTCGTCAAAGCGACTAAGGGATTGCACCAGGGACGGGCAGCAGCGTTCTCCTGTGTGTGTATGTTAAGATCATTACAGCGATCACCAATCCGCCTGCCAAGCGTGGTGATTATGGCACATCCCCCAATGGACAGCCCACCAAAAGTTGTATTGTACTGGGGAGGTCTATGTCCAGCAGTGGACGTATTTAGGCTGATGATGATGATGATTTATTAAAGAGTTTGTGTGCCTTAAAATTTACTACGAAAACAAACAGTAAACTTTTCTGACTGCCTTCAATGTCCCTTAAACACATATTTGCCTGTCTTAACATAACAAAATAATAAATAAATAATAATATCTCAGACATTCACACCAATTATCCAGTCCCAAATTAGGCGGAGCCTGTGCTATGGTTACTAGATAACGGATACACATACTTAAATATATATAAACATCCAAGACTTGGATACAAACATTAGTTTCGCCTGCTATAAAGACAAACTACGTGAAAAACCTGATACTAATTTCAATTCAATTCAATTACACTTTATTGCACATGAAAAAAATAAAAAAGATACAATAATAATAATTGTCGGCCCCGTAGCCTAGTCGGTAGTACACCTGCCTGCGATGCTCGGGGTCGCGGGTTCGAATCCTGCCCGGGGCAAACATTCGTGTGATGAGCACTTGTGTTTGCCTTGTGACTGGATGTTATTTATATATATTATGTATGTATATCAGCTGTCTGATACCCATATTACAGGCTCTGCCTAGTTTGGGATCAGGTGGCCGTGTGTGAAATATTTATTCCCACATATTTATTTATTTTTAATTTCGTCAGAATAATTAATGTGCCTTAAAATGTACCTTGCTGGCAAACAGTAAACTTGTTTTGCCTGCCTTATCTGTGTTTTAAACACAAAGACACGTATTCGCCTGCTTAAAACACAGTCAACAAAAAAAAATACTAGTTTTGCCTACTTTAAAGACTAATTTCATAAAATGTCATCCGTAGAATTTTAATAGCCAACAGTAAATTAGTTTTGCCTGACTTAAACACAACCTGCGTCAAAGATTGTAAACAACAACAAAAAATCATTTTGTTAGCCCTTGATATATACTCATCATCATCAGGTTATTGTTGTCTCCACTGCAGGAGCACTACCCTCTCTCATCTGCCGGAGACAGACGTAGGACTTGGCCTACACTCCCCGCGCTGGCCAGACGGGTTGGGGAGGCCTGACTGATGTTTTATAATGTATTCCCTCAGTCGCCTTGTACGACATCCACGGGGAGAGTTGGAGTGGTCCTATTCTACTCTACCGGAAACCACACGGCATGATTGCATTAATATATATTAAACACTGTCAATAAGAAACCATAATACTTATTTTACCTGCCTATTCGTTAATCATGCCTCAAAAATTGACTGTAATATAGAATCCAAAATCGCAGGTCGCATCTCCAGAATAACGGGACTCGACCCAGCTCTCCCCCTGTTCTCCAAGCTGCCTCTAGAGCAGCGGCTGGACCCCTCAGACGCAGAGTTCGTTGACGTGATCCATACTGACGCTGGGATATTTGGTAAGTATACTCATCATCATCAGGTTATTTTTGTCTCCACTGCAGGAGCACAACCCTCTCTCATCTGCCGGAGACAGACGGAGGATTTGGCCTACACTCCCCGCGCTGGCCAGACGGGTTGGGGAGGCCTGATGGATGTTTTATATTGTATTTCCCTCAGTTACCTTGTACGACATCCACGGGGAGATTGGAGTGGTCCTATTCTACTCTACCGGAAACCACACGGCAAGTGTACTCACGACGCAAAGATTTCCACTAGCGCCCCTTGTGCGAAAAAATCGGAACTCTGACAGCGATTTCAAGGTATCCAGAGAGCAAATAGTACCAAGTACGTCGCTAGATGGCATTAAATGTATGATCAAATATCGGAGATGCGAAAAACATCGCAAAGGCCGCTCCTTATTAAAATGGCCTTCCTTAGAATTTTGCCAATGTTAAGTGTACAGGTAGCCGTGTGGTTTCCGGTAGAGTAGAATAGGACCACTCCAACTCTTCCCGTGGATGTCGTACAAGGCGACTGAGGGAATACATTATAAAACATCAATCAGGCCTCCCCAACCCGTGGAAGTGGGCAGATCGAAGGTTATGGTGATATCCTTTGACCTGAACGATGGTCACTCATAGCTCTAGTGGCACAACCCACAGATTTACTTCGTTAACGCGGCTCTGCATGTTTGTATTCGTCCAGTACACTTCATCATCATCAGGTTATTTTTGTCTCCATTGCAGGAGCACAGCCCTCTCTCATCTACTGGAGACAGACGGAGGATTTGGCCTACACTCCCCGCGCTGGCCAGACGGGTCGGGGAGGCCTGATTGATGTTTTATAATGTATTCCCTCAGTCGCCTTGTACGACATCCACGGGAAGAGTTGGAGTGGTCCTATTCTACTCTACCGAAAACCACACGGCAACACTGTAGTAGACACAGTATGTAATTGTAGTTATATCCCATCCGTTTTGTGTTACAAAGTAATCTAAGCTGCCTTTATATCCACAACAGGCGTCAGTGAACCAACCGGTCACGTGGACTTCTATCCCAACGGTGGGATTAGCCCCCAGCCGGGATGCGAGCTCGAAGTCGTCCTGCACCAGCAGCTGCTTCTCAACAAATGTATGTTTATTAAAAAATTTATAACAAGTGTTCTCGTTCCACTATAACTTAACTAACGTCTTTCCCCGAAGTGGAACTTAACTAGCTTATTATTAACAACTGACTTAATACAAAAGTTTTTAGAACAAAAACCTACTACTAGGTATCTTCCCTACGCCTATATAGATGACTAGCTGGTGCCCGCGACTTCGTCTGCGCACGATTAATATTTCGAGTAGCTTTTTTGTAGGACTCGTTAAGATAAACATTTCCATCATACATTACATATGTGTAACTCTAGCGGTTTTGGCAGCGCACGCCAGAATAGCTGGCAGATTGTAGATTTTCTCCTACTTACTTGATATTTTGGACAATTCACACAATATCTTTATAAATTGTAGGCTATGTGTTATTCTGATGTATAAGCTATATTATTGTAATGTTTTATTAAAATCCATTCGGTAGTTTTTACGTGAAAGAGTAACAAACATCCATCCATACTTACAAACTTTCGCGTTTATAATATTAGTCGGATAAAAAGGTAGGTACTTTCCTTACGCTAAAACTGTCAAAAAACTAGGTACTTTCCTTACGCTAAGATTATAAAAAAGTCAAATACTTTTGCTATGTTAAGACTGCCAAAAAGCTAGGTACTTTCCCAAGGCTGACTGTCAAAAAGCTAGGTACTTCCCTAGGCGAAGACTGTCAAAAACCTAGATACTTTCTCTACACTCTGAGAAAAAGCTAGATACTTTCCTTCAGCTAGGTACGTAAACCCTAATTGGACTTGAAATTCGCCCGGTTGTACATCAATGTACGTATAACAGTTTTTTTTGCGGCTATACATTTATGGAATGTGGTCCACTGACCACTATCCCAGTCTACCTATTCAGGAGATGCAGTCGATCTACTGGGACTGCGGTCTGAGTCGACTCAAGACCCTTGATAATAAAGGATAATTTTAATAACGATCACAGTTCCTAACTAAAACCACTAACAGACCTATCCTTCCCAGTTTTCTGCAGCCACTGGCGATCGTATATGTTCTACGCCGAGTCAGTTCTCAACCCCTCAACCTTCGTGGCGTCAGAGTGTTCATCATGGCGGCATTACATGCGCGGGTATTGCCCGAACGCGAATACAGCGCATATGGGCTTCGGCGTCGATACGCAGTAAGATATAAATGCATGCGAAAAATTTTAGCACATGACATTTATAATTGGCAGCAAACAAATTGTAAATATGTTTTATCCTGGTTACGGCACCAATTTGTAATTCACATTATTTTCAAAGCGTAGGTACATGGGTGAATCAATTATTTAAGAGTCGTAAAAGTCAAAAGTGTGCACGTCTGGCATAAAAATTCGTATCTTTAAGTTGCATATATACATACTTAATGCTCACGCCCTGCTCCCAGCAGAGAGATGCATCGCCACTTTGCATGCGCAATCCAACATCGCAAAGCGACTTTTTTTTGTCAACTTTTCGCTCCGTTATACCACTTGACGTGAAATGTGGCGAACAACATTTTCGCCGCCTCAGTTATGAGACACATTGTGGTACCACGGTTAAGTTTGTTTCACTATAAATATGTAAATAAAAACAGCACTTTTCTGCACTTAATTACAGGTGAGAATGACACAACACCGCACGGCTTTTTCACTTTCTACCTAGGAGCAAACAAGCCTAGCAAAAGTTCTCAATTACTACAAACAAAGTTGAATAAACTATTCAATTACATACGAAACATACGTCGTATGAGCGATGAAGAAGCTGTTGTATCTATAGCTGAGGAACCGAAAATGCATTCAGTGCATACAGACAAAAATACTGAAATAAAAGGTAGAATTAATGTGAAAAAACAATTAAACAGTGTCAAAACCGCCAAAAAGAAAGTCATATTGGCTAATAGTGCTCAACGACCAAACATTGATAACACTGCAAATAAAGACACAATTGCAAATACTCACCCACAGTACACAGAGCAAACAAAACCGAATGGCAACAACTTTGACACTGAAATCACAGCATCAGAATACGAAACTCAAAGTAACGAGAAATCTCATGTCGTCAAACGACAGAAACGCTTCCTACCTTTCCTACAACGATCAGAAGCAAGCGAGAGCGACAACTTCCTATTCAAAATGCTGGAATTCCTCCTCAAAAACCGCAGAAACGTCGTGCCCATCTTTACAGTGATGAGAGAGATAAACACACTGGTGAAGAGTGCCAATGGAGAGTTGAATCACGTCGCGAAAGAAAGGAACAACTATATAGGCGCAACGCCACCTTTGCAACTGCCTGTGACGTATAACTTGGAATTAGGGAATGAGAATAAGGCGATGGTGTTTGTTAAAAGACTGCTGGGTTTGGGCGTTAGAGGAGACAAGTTGACTGTAACAGGGAGCGGCAAATAAGGTAGAATAATAATAAAGGTGATAGACGTTTAGCCGTATGGTTTCCGGTAGAGTAGAATAGGACCACTCCAACTCTTCCCGTGGATGTCGTACAAGGCGACTAAGGGAATACATTATAAAACATCAATCAGGCCTCCCCAACCCGTCTGACCAGCGCGGGGGGTGTAGGCCAAATCCTCCGTCTGTCTCCGGCAGATGAGAGAGGGTTGTGCTCGTGCAGTGGAGGCAAAAATAACCTGATGATGATGATGATAGACGTTTTGGGCCCAGCCACCAATAACAACATGTGATACGCCAATGAAAAGGGCTTATTAAGTAGAACAATAGTTACTATGGCGGATTATCTCAGAACTGAGATTACCCGCCATAGTAACGATTAGTACTATGGTACTAGTAGTAGACTCTAGTATATATTATCTTTGGTAGTAGTAGTAAAAATTGTTTCTGCATGGCAACTCGCATATACGAGTATAACAAACTTCCTGACGGTTTTAAAGACAAACCATTACAATTATTTAAGAAAAACGTATTTATCTTTTTATTGGATATAAATGTTACTATAACGTAAATGAATTTATTAAAGATATAGAATAATATAAATGTATAAGAATGCTTTAAATACTTGACATTTGCAATATTTGGTAATTTATATTTGTATTTCAATTCTAATGTTTTATTTTATTTATTACACATACAAAACAGATCACATTTTAGTTCTGGACGGTAATCGGTATAGTGTTATCGTACAGTACCTATGTGTTATTAATATTGGAAAGAAAAAGAAAGAAAGAAAGAAAAAACATTTATTTACTACCATAATTGCAAAAAAGCAAGAAAAAGGAAAAAAAATTATATGAACTAGAGAAAACAATTTAAATTTTTTAACATAGTTAAAATAGTATGCGTGTGCCGTGGCAGCAAAAGGGCAAACGACTCAGCATATGCCTAGACCAAGTATTTGCGCGCTGTTGTTCTTCAGAATATGTAGGAAGCATTGCCCTTAATATGTCAACAATTTTATCACCATGTTCTATGCAAATACATTTCATTTCATTGTTCTACTTAATAAGACCTTTTCATTGGCGTATCTCTTATTGTTAGTGGTTGCTATTAGGGTCCATACAAGACCGGCCACAGTCCTTTGTATATAATTGTATGTAATGCTCCTGGACTACCAGGAGCATTACATACAATTATATACAAAGGACTAGATATAAGACCTCAAAAAACCCTTGACCTTGCTGGCTTAGTGGGTTGGTCGTTTAGACTGGAGTGCCAGAGGTCGTGGGGTCGATTCCCACTTGAGACAGACAACTTTGTACAATTTGTACCAAATGGTCCCGGTCTGGATGTCATATTTGTGAATTGTCATATCCCTATCCTAATTGGGGATTAGACAAGGGTATGTATATTATGTAATATTTATTTTATTAATATAAAACGCAAAATACAACAAAGCCAGCCTTGCTTATTTTATCTGTTGAAGGCCTCTCCCTAAATTATTCCATTACAGATGTATAACAACTTGTGTAACCTATGTAACCTGTATAAAAAATGTGCACCTGACCCAAAATGTGCACTTCGCAATTGGGGCACTTCACATTCGGGGCACTTCTCATTCGGGGCACTATTGGGGCTTCTCTGGACATACACTGTCATTCCATAACGCATGCTCGGCCTATATACTCGTATGAGTTTTGTTTGAATTAAGAAAGTGTGTAAATTGTCATAATAATATGTAAACAATATAAACAATAAACAATAAACTTCTCATGCGGGGTACTTCTCGTTCAGGGCATTTCTCGATTGGAGCACTTCGAAAAACGTGTAGATTTTTTAAAATTGTCTAGGATTCTACCAAGATCAAGTCTCAAATAAAAGATTTTTTTTTGTTTATGCGTAAATATTGTACTTTTATTCATTTAATTAAACCTAAGATAAATCCCCACTCATGTCGCAATTATTCATACTTAAAATTTTGGAATTGATAAGTGAGAAGTGCCCCGAATGTGAAGTGCCCCAACTGCGAAAGGCCCCAATTGCGAAGTGCTCATTTTGCGTTTAACAAATAAGTTATTATTACATATATACACATTGAAAACAAAAACGACAATATTATTATTTAAATTTATATTTTGGTTTTCAGGGCCAGAGGCAAATTCTTCGTTGTGACGCATCGACAGTCGCCATACTCTTTAGAATAAATTTTGTAAGTAGGTATAATAAATAGAAACTTTATGTACAGACCGAAATAGTGAATGACTTTTCATTCTATTTAGAATATTTCGTTTAAAATTTCATTCAAAATTAACTACAGGAAAGAGATGGGTTGATAACCGCCTCATTAGCTTAGCGACTTAGTTGTTATACTTAAGAACTAGAGGTTGTGGGTTCCAATCCCAATAGGGACAGATAACTTCGTACAATTCGGGCTTGGATGTTATATCTGTGAATTGTCCTATCCTTGTTTTCTTCTTCGTTTAATTGTAAAATCCTAGTTTGGGATTAGACAAGTGTCGATGACAGATGCACAGCACTTAGCCTGATATAGGGTTTAATATTATTTATAAAACAAATAATGTATAGCGAGGATGTATGGTAAATAAAAATACATAATATGCGCGCTGCCCAACCCAGCCAGACCCACCGCGGGGCGCACAACACCAAGCGCACGGGCCGGCATCGCCAGTCAGCCGCTAGCCTTCCGCGATCCGCACGACACTTTGGAGTTCTTGTTTTACTTTCACGCCAACCAGCACATCGTTTACAGACGTGAATGTACATATATAAACAGCGTTCTCCTGTGTATTAGGATCGACCATTCCTGATAAGCGTGGTGGTCATATCAAATCCTCCAATGGACAGCCCACCACAAGTGTCATTCTATTGGGGAGGCTTATGTTCAGCAGTGGACGTGTTTCGGCTGATGATGTACATATATATTTCTTTTTATACAATTACTAGCTGGTGCCCGCGACTTCGTCTGCGCAGGATTAGTATTTCGAGTAGCTTATATTAGCGTGGCGTAGAAAAGAACTAACATTATGACATTAAAATTATAATTTTATGGTGCACGCCAGAATAGCTCGCAGATGGTAGATTTTTTCCTACTTACTTGAAATTTTGGACAATTCACACAATATCTTTATAAATTGTAGCCTATGTGTTATTCTGATGTATAAGCTATATTATTGTAAAGTTTCATTAAAACCCATTCAGTAGTTTTTAAGTGAAAGAGTAACAAACATCCATCCATACTTACAAACTTTCGCGTTTATTAGTAGGATTATTGCAAAACACTTTCTATTACACGCTAGAGAGAGGAATGCCTGTTTCGTCTATACCATAAAAGTTATTGTAACGCAATGGAATAATAATCCGTAATGTTTCAATATTTTAAATAAATAAATAATTGTCTAAATGTCTATTATGTCACATTATAGTATTTGGAATTCCCATTTTATATTTTTTTTATTAAATATAAAAATATATATATTTCCAATATAGTGTAGTTAATTTTGAAAGACCCTGTATATTTCTTTTTACTACTGGTGGGTTTACGCTTGACTTCAGTCTCACCTGATGGTAAGAGACGATGAGGCCTAAGGTGGTGCGCGCTTACCCAGAAGATGCCTATTCACTCTTCCTTTAAAAATATCCAAGTTGTACTTGTCCGGAAATACCCAAGCTGGCAGGGAGTTCCATTCCTTAGCAGATGGTATATCATTGGATAGCAAAATTATACTAATTCGGTATAATTAAAGTTAACAATTTAATTAATTGTTAGTTTAGTAAATAATTATAAAAAAAATGTTATTAAATTTTAGTTTTTTAATTACAGTATTTTATTTTAACCTAGCTTCTCTTTTTTTTCTAGGTTTACTGTGATATAGAACCATACTTATTAATAACTAGCTGTTGCCCGCGACTTCGTCCGCGTGGACAACTTAAAATCACAAATTATTATGTATTTCCCGTAAGATTGGGATGTTTTTTTCCTATGTCCTATTCCAGGACCTAATCTATATGTGTGCCAAGATTCATCACGATTCATCTAGTGGTTGGTCAAGCAGCAGATATAGAGACCATTTTTATTTTGCAAAAGAGAGCAGTTAGGGCAATCTATATTCTGCGTTGTAGAGAGTTATTAAGAGAAAAGTTTAAAGAAATAAGCATTTTAACAG
This sequence comes from Esperia sulphurella, assembly GCA_947086405.1. Lineage (NCBI taxonomy): Eukaryota > Metazoa > Arthropoda > Insecta > Lepidoptera > Oecophoridae > Esperia > Esperia sulphurella. Next base: position 1,515,263 of record OX352284.1, read on the forward strand.
TAGCTGGTCAATTCGTTTTAGATAATATTTTATATGTCAGAAAAAATGTATCTCTCTTTTTGAGGCACTGTGACAATAATAGTTATAATACAAGAAATAAAAATAAACTTGTTTTACCAGGGTTAAGACTAAGTAAGGTCAGCAAATCGTTCACGGGACAATGTATACGCTTCTACAACAAACTACCAGAGGAAATTTAAATATGACGGACAGACTTCAGAAGATTCATATTATTAAAAAAGCGGCCAAGTGCGAGTCGGACTCGCCCATGAAGGGTTCCGTAGCAGCAAGTAACATAATATAAAAGTTATAGTAGTTCGTTGTAACTTTGATCGATGTTTTAATAATAGTATTGTGGTTTACGATTTATGACGTATTAAAAAAAAACTACTTACTAGATCTCGTTCAAACCAATTTTCGGTGGAAGTTTGCATGGCAATGTACATCATATATTTTTTTTAGTTTTATCATTCTCTTATTTTAGAAGTTACAGGGGGGGGGGACACATTTTACAACTTTGGAAGTGTCTCTCGCGCAAACTATTCAGTTTAGAAAAAAATGATATTAGAAACCTTAATATCATTTTTGAAGACCTATCCATAGATACCCCACACGAATGGGTTTGATGGAATTTTTTTTTTAGTTTCAGTTCTAAGTATGGGGAACCCCAAAAATTTTTTTTTTCTATTTTTGTATGAAAATCTTAATGCGGTTCACAGAATACATCTACTTACCAAGTTTCAACAGTATAGTTCTTATAGTTTCGGAATAAAGTGGCTGTGACATACGGACGGACAGACAGACAGACAGACAGACAGACATGACGAATCCATAAGGGTTCCGTTTTTGCCATTTGGCTACGGAACCCTAAAAACAACTTTGTAAGAAAGCCCGTTATAAAAACGATTATTTGAATGACAAAGATGCCTGGTACTAATGTTGCTTCAGCTTCGCACACTCTTTATATAATTGTATCCAAACTTGATTTTTAAAAGATGTGTTGCGTGAAGTTTGTTGCGCCGTTTGTTCTTCACATCGCTAACACCTAGGAAGCGGTGGTCGATAAAAAATGACAAGTATAAATGTACCAAGTGTACTCATATGCAATAAATGATTTTGACTTGACTTTGACTCTGTCCCCGGATCTTATCATGGATCGATCTCAACAACCACGATTCATACCAAAGATCGGAAACTCCAGCACGATGAGAGGCACTTACCGGTACATATGATGGGGATGCAGCAGCGAGCCTAGGACCACCGAGTGGAGATACACTGGCGAGACGAACCGCGACAGCAGCGCGCCCTGCAGCCCCACCACGCACCAGCGGGCCACCTTGTCCGAGCACGACATCGTCAGCAGCCGCTCACCCTGCCGACACACAGTGGGGCACTTAGCATTCAAAGTACGCTTTCGGGCATGTCGTGTGGAGAACGAGAATACTATACACTATGAAAGGTTGCCTGTCCCCAGTGGGAGTTTGTCTATTTAATAGCAATATTTTTGGTACATGAATGGTGAAGACGCATCTTAGGGCCACTTTTGGGCATTCTATTTTACTCTATTAATATCTCAGGTTCTAAGTACGCCACTTACTTTATTATATTTTTTTATCAAAATTTTCGTAAAAAAACAGATGTTTTTTCAAGAATGATTTCTAAATGTGATACTGTTACTTGAAGAAATATTAACAGTCGTTTTATTATCATCCGATATAATGGCTTCTAGAAAAATTTACTTTATTAATATCTCCGGTTCTAAGTGGCGTATCAAGATGAAACATGCACCAGATTTTAAGTTAGACCACCAGCAAACATGCAGGTTATATATGTAGTAAACTTAGAGTACTTTTAGGAAAGTTCTACCACTTAAGCTACAAAGTGTCCAAAGGCACTTTGAAATGTTTATATTTGTCGCTGGTGGACTCTATCGTGGGTTATGCTCTTGATTGCTATGGACTAACTTTCAAAACAAATATAGATAAACTAGAAGCACTACAAATAAGGTTCTTAAAATTACTGTGGATAAAAAAACTCAAACAAGATGCAATGATAATTACAGAAAGCTATTTAAAATTTGTAAAATTCTACCGGCAGGTCTAAAGCATAAATATTTACTTCTGACAAACCAACATACTCGTAGCAATCATGAGACTAACCTATCACTAGTAAGTCACAGCCACATTACTAGATCAGTAACCGGGGGCAGGTATGACGTACCTAGGGTGGGTAATTACTATGGCGACAGAACCATAAGAAAACGACTACCTTATTTACTTAATACCTTGCCCGAGGATATTAGAATGGAGTGTAACAAGCGTAAATTTAAAAAAATGCTGAAAAATTATTTGTTGGAAAGCATTTAACTCCATCATATGTAATTATTAATTTCAATTAAGCATAAGGAGACTATGATCCCCCAGACAAACCGTCTAGACGGTTTTGGGAGACAATTTTTGTAAGAAAATGTTTTATTTTATACGATTAATAAATTAAATAAATAATAATAATAAGACGTGAAAACTGCATCAAATTACATTCAGTAGTTTTTGCGCGATGCGGTAACCAACATACATACAGACAGACAGACAGACAGACAAAAATTAAAAAAAAATTGTTTTAGCTTCTGTTGGTCCTATAAAGACCCCTCATACATTTTTTTTTAAATATCTCTCATGTATAGAAATGAAATGAAATGAAATTTAATTTATTTGCTGGAATATGGTATTAATGTGATGATAATCATCATCAGCCAACTATCTATATAGTTGGCCAACATATTCTGCCATAATTAGGCGTGCAAAAAATTTGAACATCATAATTAATTAATAATATGACATAAAACAAGAAATAGTTATAATATACAGGAAAATAGTGAATGTCACATGGACCAGTTACAGTTTTGTTATAAGTATAGATGAGTGAAAGAAGAGTGACAACAAAAGTTTACAGTGACAAAAGTGTAAGGAACTACAGCTCCAGGTCGTCCTAGGAGGGCGTTCAAGGATCACATTGGTGACGTCCTCAACAAGGCTGGGGGCCGCAGTGAGGTGGATACAACGAGGTGGATGACAAGGTCGATGGATGCGAGTGAGGCTGGTTGAATGTGTAATGAGCTACAGCTCCAGGTCGTCCTAGAAGGACGTTCAAGGATCACATTGGTGACGTCCTCAACAAGGCTGGGGGCCGCAGTGAGGTGGATACAACGAGGTGGATGACAAGGTCGATGGATGCGAGTGAGGCTGGTTGAATGTGTAATGAGCTACAGCTCCAGGTCGTCCTAGGAGGACGTTCAAGGATCACATTGGTGACGTCCTCAACAAGGCTGGGGGCCGCAGTGAGGTGGATACAACGAGGTGGATGACAAGGTCGATGGATGCGAGTGAGGCTGGTTGAATGTGTAATGAGCTACAGCTCCAGGTCGTCCTAGGAGGACGTTCAAGGATCACATTGGTGACGTCCTCAACAAGGCTGGGGGCCGCAGTGAGGTGGATACAACGAGGTGGATGACAAGGTCGATGGATGCGAGTGAGGCTGGTTGAATGTGTAATGAGCTACAGCTCCAGGTCGTCCTAGGAGGACGTTCAAGGATCACATTGGTGACGTCATCAACGAGGCTGGGGGCCGCAGTGAGGTGGATACAACGAGGTGGATGACAAGGTCGATGGATGCGAGTGAGGCTGGTTGAATGTGTAATGAGCTACAGCTCCAGGTCGTCCTAGGAGGACGTTCAAGGATCACATTGGTGACGTCATCAACGAGGCTGGGGTCCGCAGTGAGAAGAATACAAGGAGGTGCGTTATACGTGGAGCCTATTACCGGAGACCTAAGTCCAGCAGTGGACATTGACATGCGAAGAGTTATTACCTGCAGCACTCCGTCCCACGTCTGGACAGTGTTGCTAGAGTTCTTCACTGGTATCGTGCCCTCCCCTGATTCTATTTTCGTTCGCAGCTGCCCCCGCGCCAGTCTGTTGACAAACGTCTACTATTAGCGATAAGACCGCCTAGATAAGATGTATATTGTCGGCCGTAGCCTAGTCGGTAGTACACCTGCCTGCGAAGCTCGGGGTTCGAATCCCGCCCGGGGCAAACATTCGTGCGATGAGCACTTGTGTTTGCCTTGTGACTGGATGTTATTTATATATTATGTATGTATATCAGCTGTCTGATACCCATATTACAGGCTCTGCCTAGTTTGGGATCGGGTGGCCGTGTGTGAAATGTCCCCACATATTTATTTTATATTTATAATCATCATCAACCGAAATACGTCCACTGCTGAACACAAGCCTCCCCAATAGAATGAAACTTGTGGTGGGCTGTCCGTTGGGGGATTTGACATAACCACCACGCTTGGCAGGCGGTGCGGTGATCGCAGTAATGATCTTAATATACACAGGAGAATGCTGCTGCCCGTCTCTGGTGCAATCCCTTAGTGACGACACCCGCGGGAAGATTGGGGGTGGACCTGTTCTAAGCGGGGAACCACACGGCATAAGATGTATAAGCTACTTTATTATTAAACTAGCTGTGCCCGCGGCTCCGCTCGCGTGGACTAGACCATTATTTTTCAATCTCACTCTCAATCCAACTTTGACTCCGACACCCACTACAGCTTTAAATGTAGTACTAACTCATCGCAATCTGAATTACACCGAACATTATAATTATACTTCTTTGGTATGTTGCATACATACTAATGTATTTGAAAACTAAAAATTCCCATAACTTTTGATTGTGTACGCCGATGCGATGAAGTAAAGCCTAAAATGTTACTCTGAGTTAAGCCCTATGTTTCTATGAAAAGTTCATCAAAATCGGTTCGGTAGTTTTTACGTGATGCGTGCACAAACTAACGGACAAACATACAAAAATTCCAAAATTGTGTTCTATTACTTATCCTTAGATCCCTATTTTTTTTGCAAATATCTTCAAAATCAAAATCAAAATATTTATTTTCAAAATTGGAATACATTATTCTCTTTTTGACGTCAAATTCTGCCTAAAACTACTCCACTTCCACCTGTATAACCGAGGGGAAGAAGTGGCAACAAACCCAACGGCACAGGGCCCTACCTTTGATTTATCTTATTCATTACAATCATTAAGTCTACCTATGCTGAGCCATCAAGCACTCCATGGACTTTTATCATTTAAGTAGTCATCTAACTTATAGTAGGCTTTCTTGCACAGATTAACTTTTATAGAAGATTTGAATTTTTGTTCAGACAAGTTAATAATTTCATTCGGAACCTTATTGTAGTAACGCACGCACAGCCCCACAAAAGAATTATTGATCTTAATGTACAGACTTCAATGTACAGACACGCGAAATTTACGTTTTTATTTATTAGATTAATTACATAAAGTTTTACATATTCTTGAGCATCCGAAAGGAGGTGATCCGCCAGAGAGAGAGAGAGAGAGAAGAAGCTGTAGCGACTCATATCCGCTACCTCTTATGAGCTTGTACCAAGCGACATTATCGTGACATCACCAGGTGATCACGTGATTAGCACGGCTGTATGAAGTGCGCCCCTCTGCGCGCGCGCACCCCGCGCGCCCGCGCGGCCCTCTCGGGCTCCGCGCAACAGGTTGCCGACCGCCATGAAGTTGTTCACTCGCTTTGCTTCGGCCAGTCAGTCAACGCGCAATTGCTTTATATTGTTTACATTCATAATAGTGCTTTGCTTTCATTGTTCATTTAAATATAAAACCATTCTATCATATTGCCGCATTCTTCTTCTATCAAGCTTCACTCTTCCTTCTCACGCATTCTTCACTATCATTCATCTGCACGGGTTCGATTCCTGATATCAACAACATCGCGGAAGACGCTCAGGAGCACCTTCCACACTGGTGACCCCGACGCTGGACATCAGCAACCTGAAAATGGATGGAGACGGTAACGATACCCCTGCGGACGTCAGCAACACAACCGGTTCGAGAAACAATGAATTGGGTGGTGGTCCAAACATAAGCGGAAGCGGATTAAACGTAAGTGAGGTTTGCCGAGTAGGTGTGCGCGTACCACCATTTTGGCCTGAAGAGCCCGAGCTATGGTTTGCACAAATAGAAAGCCAATTCACGCTGGCGAGCATCACAAGCGACACTACCAAATTTCATTTCGTCTCCGCACAGTTGGATCAGGAGTATGCCAAGGTGGTGAAAGACATCATCTGCAACCCACCAGCGACAGGCAAGTACGATAAATTAAAATCAGAATTACTCAAACGGGTCTGTAGCTCACGCGAAAAGAAGATTTTACAGCTCATGACGCACGAGGAGCTGGGAGACCGCAAACAAAGCCAATTTCTAAGGCATCTGCGTGACTTAGCTGGCCCAGATGTGCCTAAGGACTTTATTCGTACTGTTTGGATGAGTAGATTACCACACAACGTGCAGTCCATTGTCGCAGCGCAACAACACCAAGACCTCGAGGACGTGGCAGATTTAGCAGATAAAGTAAACGACATTGGACAACCACCCTCACAAGTTGCAAGTACATCCACAAATTTGACAGCTACTTCATTGGAATCGAGAGTAACAGAACTAACACAGCATGTGGAAGCTCTGATGAAGGTGCAAAGACAGCCACGTTTCAATAGAAGTGCAAGATATAACCGAGGGCCCACATACAAATCGCACGCGAGCCAACGATCACGTTCCAGAGAACGCCCAGAAGGACACCCTCATTGTTGGTATCATTTTCATTTTGGATCCAAGGCAAAGAACTGTTCCTCCCCATGCAACTTTGACTCGGAAAACTCCAAGGGCAGCCATTAGTGGCCGCAAGCGCCTGCCCTATATCAATCGGCCGCCTGTTCATTACTGACCAGAAGACGAAGACTCAATATCTCATCGACACGGGATCAGACCTATGCGTCTTTCCACGGTCAGCCGTTCGGGTGCCACCACGTTCAAAGACGAAGTATGATTTATTCGCGGCAAATGGTACAGTAATAGCCACATATGGTTTTATTAACCTCCACCTTGATTTAGGCTTACGACGATCATTCGAGTGGCGTTTTATCATCGCCGACGTCTCGAAACCAATAATTGGAGTCGACTTTTTAGGTTTTTACAATCTGCTAGTTGACTGCCGCAACCAACGTCTCGTAGACGGTGTCACGTCATTTTCCGTAGCCGCATCACATCAAAACTCCACTGAAGCTATATCATCTGTACGTACAACCATTGATAACACACCTTATCACCGCATTCTGAGAGAGTATCCGGAAGTCACCCGACCAGCTGGTAAGCCTGGTACTCCTAAGCACAACACGGTACACCATATAAAAACTATACCAGGACCTCCGGTGTCCAGTCGCCCACGCCGCTTACATCCAGAGAGATTGTTAATCGCAAAGAAGGAATTTAATGACATGCTGCAGAATGGCACAGCCCGGAGATCGGAGAGCGCATGGTCTTCTCCGTTGCACCTGGCTCGTAAGAAAAATGACGGCTGGCGACCGTGTGGGGATTATAGAGCATTGAACGCACGTACAATTCCAGACAGGTACCCAGTTCCCCATATTCAAGACTTTGCTTACCAGTTGGCAGGTAAGAAGATTTTCAGCACCGTAGATTTAGTCAAGGCATACAACCAGATACCTGTCTTTGATAGCGACATATCTAAAACTGCCATTACAACCCCTTTCGGTATGTTCGAATTCCCATACATGACGTTTGGACTTCGAAATGCCGCTCAGACCTTCCAGCGATTTATCGATGAAGTCCTGCGGGGCCTGGACTTCTGCTATGGATACATAGATGATATTTTAATATACTCAGAGTCTGAAATTCAGCATCAACAGCACCTAGGACAACTGTTCCAAAAGCTGAAGGAGTACGGAGTGCTGATCAATAGCTCCAAATGTGTTTTTGGACAACCAGAGGTAACATTCTTGGGTTACACTGTATCTGCATCAGGAGTCCGACCCTTAGAATCGAAGGTACAGGCAATCAGGGATTTTCCTACGCCAAAGACTATCAAAGAGTTGAGACGATTTCTAGGAATGATGAACTTCTATCGCCGTTTTCTTGTACGAGCAGCAGCAGTACAGGCGCCACTGAACTCTCTTCTAGCTGGTGCACAGAGAAAAGGTTCGCAGCCCATTGAAATGAAGCCTGAACTTCTGAAAGCTTTCGAAAGTTGCAAGTCCAGTCTTTCTCAAGCCACGCTCCTAGCACATCCTGACCCAAAAGCCGAACTTGCTATACAGACCGATGCCTCAGATACATCAATCGGAGCGGTACTTCAGCAACGCAAAAGAAATGCCTGGCAACCTTTGGCGTTCTTCTCCAGGAAGTTAAGTTCGTCACAAAAAAAATATAGCCCTTATGACCGCGAACTGCTGGCAATTTACGAAGCGATACGCTACTTTAGATACATGGTGGAAGCACGGACTTTCACAATTTATACGGACCACAAACCTCTCACGTTTGCCTTTAGCACACGTCGAGACAAGTGTTCGCCTCGCCAATTCAGATACTTGGATTTTATAGGACAGTTCAGCACAGACATTAAATTTGTGGCCGGAAAAGAAAACACCGTAGCCGACACACTATCTCGTGTTGAAGAACTCTCATCCATGCCTTTAGACTACCAGTCTTTATCGCGTGCCCAGGAAAACGACGCAGAGCTTATGGACCTTCTTCAAAATAGTTCGACTCTGCAACTGAAAAAAGTCAGGACTCCATTCTCAGATATGCATGTGTATTGTGACACTTCAACAGGTGAGCCAAGACCATTTCTCACTTCAGAATTTCGCCGACAAGTTTTTGACAGTCTACACAGTCTCAGCCATCCAGGTACAAAAGCTACTGTACGATTGGTAACACAACGATTCCTGTGGCCGGGCGTAAGAAAAGACTGTCGACAATGGGCAAAAGAATGTCAACAGTGTCAACGCAGTAAAGTACACAGACACACGTCAGCTCCACTTTTAGAATTCAAACTGCCTTCAGCTCGTTTTCGCCATGTCCACATGGACATTATAGGTCCATTACCGCTTTCTCATGGGTATAGGTACTGCCTCACCATAGTCGACCGCTTTACTCGTTGGCCTGAGGCGTACCCTCTTCAAGACATCACGGCAGATACCTGCGCAACCACTTTCATCGCTGGGTGGATCTCCCGATTCGGCTGTCCCGAACACATCACAACTGATCGTGGCCGACAATTCGAATCGCAACTTTTCAAGGCTGTCGCAGCACTAATGGGGGCATCCCATCACACCACCACAGCTTATCACCCAGCAGCCAATGGTCTCGTAGAAAGACTACACCGTCAATTAAAAGCTGCCATCACGTGCCACGCCACCACGCAGTGGACAGAGGCACTACCCCTGGTGCTCCTCGGCATCCGCAGTGCGTGGAAAGAGGATTTACAAGCATCTACAGCAGAACTTGTCTACGGCGAGCCATTACGCCTACCTGGACAATTCTTTACGCCCACAACGGACGCGACAACAGACTTTGCTGACTTTTCAAGTAGATTGCGATATCATATGAATAAACTAGCTCCACAGCCAACTTCGTGGCATTCCACACGACCATTTTATTTACCTAAAGACCTGAGCACAACGACACACATTTTCCTTCGCCAAGGTCCAGCCCGCAGACCACTTCAGGCTGCTTATCTAGGTCCATATAAGGTGATACGAAGAGGGTCAAAGACATTTGACATAGATGTGCATGGAAAAGAGCTCACAGTGACGATTGATCGCCTAAAACCAGCATATGTTGCTAGAGATGACACGCACACACCAATACAAGCACTGACTGAAAATCAAGTTCCTGAGACAAGAACAAGAAGTGGGCGCGTTGTGAAACGCCCAGATTACTATCAACCGTAGTTACGGTCTCGGTGGGGGAGTACTTGTAGCGACTCATATCCGCTACCTCTTATGAGCTTGTACCAAGCGACATTATCGTGACATCACCAGGTGATCACGTGATTAGCACGGCTGTATGAAGTGCGCCCCTCTGCGCGCGCGCACCCCGCGCGCCCGCGCGGCCCTCTCGGGCTCCGCGCAACAGGTTGCCGACCGCCATGAAGTTGTTCACTCGCTTTGCTTCGGCCAGTCAGTCAACGCGCAATTGCTTTATATTGTTTACATTCATAATAGTGCTTTGCTTTCATTGTTCATTTAAATATAAAACCATTCTATCATATTGCCGCATTCTTCTTCTATCAAGCTTCACTCTTCCTTCTCACGCATTCTTCACTATCATTCATCTGCACGGGTTCGATTCCTGATATCAACAACATCGCGGAAGACGCTCAGGAGCACCTTCCACAAAGCTTTCGACATAGCTCAAAAGTTAGTGCGCTAAATTGGCAGTGAGCTGGTCACATCTGTCGGAGATTATTACCGCTGGGCAAGCGTAGTGTGGGACGCCCCCTGGCTAGATGGAGCGACGATCTGCGTAAGGCGGCTGGCAGTGACTGGATGAGAACAGCCGAGGATCGGGTTCAGTGCCGCGTCTTGGGGGAGGCCTATGTTCAGCAGTGGACTCTCACAGGCTGATGATGATGTACATATTATTAGCACATTCCTCTTTCACAATACAAGCGTATTAGCGTCTCGCTGCGGCCCCGATACAATTCAAACAGATTACAAGGGCTGCGTTAGCGTCTCGCTGCGTCCCTGCGTCCCTGCGTCCCAGCGTCCCTGCGTCCCTGAGTCCCAGCGTCCCTGAGTCCCAGCGTCCTTGCGTCCCTGAGTCCCAGCGTCCCAGCGTCTCTGAGTCCCTGTGTCCCTGAGTCCCTGAGTCCCTGCGTCCCTGCGTCCCTGCATCCTTGAGTCCCAGCGTCCCTGAATCCCAGCGTCCCTGCGTCCCAGCGTCCCTGCGTCCCTAAGTCCCTGAGTCCCTGCGTCCCTGCGTCCTTGAGTCCCAGCGTCCCTGAGTCCCAGCGTCCCTGAGTCCCAGCGTCCCTGAGTCCCAGCGTCCCTGCGTCCCTGAGTCCCAGCGTTCCTGCGTCCCTGAGTCCCTGCGTTCCAGCGTCCCTGAGTCCCTGAGTCCCAGCGTCCCAGCGTCCCAGCGTCCCAGCGTCCCTGAGTCCCAGCGTCCCTGAGTCCCAGCGTCCCTGCGTCCCTGAGTCCCAGCGTCCCTGAGTCCCTGCGGCCCAGCGTCCCTGCGTCCCTGAGTCCCTGCGCCCCTGAGTCCCAGCGTCCCTGAGTCCCAGCGTCCCTGAGTCCCAGCGTCCCTGAGTCCCAGCGTCCCTGCGTCCTTGAGTCCCAGCGTCCCTGCTTCCCTGCGTCCCAGCGTCCCAGCGTCCCTGAGTCCCTGCGTCCCTGCGTTCCAGCGTCCCAGCGTCCCTGAGTCCCTGCGTCCCAGCGTCCCTGCGGCCACCGACCTGTTGGGGTGCTTGTCCGGCTCCAGGTCCTCGTGCGGGCTGAAGATGCGGCCGTCCCCGCACGGCGCGGTGCTTACATACAAATGCACTTGCCGATTCTGCTTCAGCTGGTAGCCGCCGGAGGGTATGGGTTCGAGGTCCGACTCGGGTATCGTCTGTTTTGGATCTGCACAAATAAAATATAATTAACTAGCTATTGCCCGCGACTTCGTCCGCGTGGACAACTTAACATCATAGATTACTATGTATTTCCCGTAGAATGGGATGTTTTTTCGGGATAAAACTATCCTATGTCCTATTCCAGGAGCTAACCTACATGTGTGCCAAGTTTCATTCCGATCCGTCCAGTGGTTGAAGCGTGATTGAGTAACAAACATCCAAATATCCAAACTTTCGCATTTATAATATTAGTAGGATATATATAAATATATATATATATATACATATATATATATAAATATTTGTCTAATCCTAAACTAGTAATCTCTCTCAGAGATAAGTTCGCCCTTTGTACTTGTGTTTCGTTTTAATGTATTATTTTTGTTTTATCTGTGTGAATAAAGAGTTAAATAAATAAAATAAATAAATAGAATGTCCTCCTGTGCTATGGGAATTAAACAAGGATAGGACAATTCACAAATATAACATCCAGACCGGGACCAGCTTGTACAAAGTTGACAGTACGCAGTGACAGTGGTACGCAGTCGAACCCACGGCCTCTGGCGCTCGATCCCAACGACCAGTCTACTAGGCCAACGAGGCAGTTATCAAGCGGGTTAACTAAAGCTAGCTATTATATATGTCGGCGAAATAATAAAAGAGGAGCTAATTTGGAGGCACACTGCGTGTTCGGCGCGCCGTTCGGCGAGCGTCGCGAGCGCGCGCTGGGTAGGACTGGCGCAGGCGCAGAACCGAGACAGGCTTCGATGGAAAGGCGCGCGGTGCGCAGGCGTTACGCTGACGGATCGTCTGCCTTCTAAAATCGTTACTTGTTGATGTAGTGTAATTTCATGTGGTGTCATTGAAGTCAGTAAACGTGTTAACTTTGTAACGGCGTTAAACTCAATTCGGGAGCCCACACTTTCGGCGGAACCAGGCACCTGTGACATATATTATATCTAGATGTGAACATAATAATGTCCACGTAGTTTTCAATGCCAAAAATTTAAAAGAAAAAATATAGTGTAGTCGATGGGGATGGTTAAAGACCAAAGAAAAGTCCAATATAACGAAAAAGTCACTAATTTTTATTATACGTAAAAGCAGGTAATATACAGACAGTCCTTAGCGCACAGCGTGTCTCGCGAGAGATCGGTAGGCGACGGACTGGTGAGTGAATAGAATAGAATAGGTCATTTATTCATAGCTACGACACACACATACATGAGAAATAAACAGAACAGATTTAAAATAATCAAGGTACCTATGTGTCGCAGCAATAAAATGGCGCTGACTCAGCATAATGCTGCAGCACGCTACGCGAACTCCAGCGCTGGTATTCTGTCAGCACCAGGTCAAGTGACTTCACAGATTTAGTTTATAAATTGTGGTTAGAGGGCTGTCTATGTATTGGTGTTCATAATAATAATAAATATATATAAAAGAAGAAACTGACTGACTGACTGACTGACTGAATGAATGACTGACTGACTGACATATCAACGCACAGCCCAAACCGCTGAGTCTAGAGGCTTGAAATTTTGCACAACGGTTCCTTATATAGCATAGGCAAGCACTAAGGAACGGATTTTCAAAATTCATCCCCTAAGGGGGTCAAATGGGAGTTCAAAGTTTGTATGGAGAACGTCTATTAGATAAACCTATCAATTTAAAACTTTGTAGGAATACTCTAAAACCCTTAATGATTCAACACGTGTTTTACAGTTTTTGAAAAACCATCCCCTAAGGGACTGAAATGGAGTTCGAAAGTAGTAGTCTCCAAACCGATTGCTCTAGAAACTTCAAATTTAGCACAAAGGTTCCTTATCTATCTCCGGTATGCACTAAGGAACGGATTTTCAAAATTCATCCCCTAAGGGGGTCAAATGGGAGTTCAAAGTTTGTATGGAGAAAAACTATTAGACGTTCCTTTCAATTCGAAACTTTGGAGGAGTACTCGAAAAACGTAATGATTCAACAAGTATATTACAGTTTTTGAAAAACCATCCCCTAAGGGACTGAAATGGAGTTTGAAAGTAGTAGTCTCCAAATCGATTGCTCTAGAAACTTCAAATTTAGAACAAAGGTTCCTTATCTATCTCCGGTATGCACTATCGAAGGCTTTTTCAAAATTCAACCCCTAAGGTGGTAAAATAGGGGTTCAAAGTTTGTATGGAGAAAAACTATTAGACGTTCCTTTCAATTCGAAACTTTGGAGGAGTACTCGAAAAACGTAATGATTCAACAAGTATATTACAGTTTTTGAAAAACCATCCCCTAAGGGACTGAAATGGAGTTTGAAAGTAGTAGTCTCCAAATCGATTGCTCTAGAAACTTCAAATTTAGAACAAAGGTTCCTTATCTATCTCCGGTATGCACTATCGAAGGCTTTTTCAAAATTCAACCCCTAAGGTGGTAAAATAGGGGTTCAAAGTTTGTATGGAGAAAAACTATTAGACGTTCCTTTCAATTCGAAACTTTGGAGGAGTACTCGAAAAACGTAATGATTCAACAAGTATATTACAGTTTTTGAAAAACCATCCCCTAAGGGACTGAAATGGAGTTTGAAAGTAGTAGTCTCCAAATCGATTGCTCTAGAAACTTCAAATTTAGAACAAAGGTTCCTTATCTATCTCCGGTATGCACTATCGAAGGCTTTTTCAAAATTCAACCCCTAAGGTGGTAAAATAGGGGTTCAAAGTTTGTATGGAGAAAAACTATTAGACGTTCCTTTCAATTCGAAACTTTGGAGGAGTACTCGAAAAACGTAATGATTCAACAAGTATATTACAGTTTTTGAAAAACCATCCCCTAAGGGACTGAAATGGAGTTTGAAAGTAGTAGTCTCCAAATCGATTGCTCTAGAAACTTCAAATTTAGAACAAAGGTTCCTTATCTATCTCCGGTATGCACTATCGAAGGCTTTTTCAAAATTCAACCCCTAAGGTGGTAAAATAGGGGTTCAAAGTTTGTATGGAGAAGAACTATTAGATGTTCCTATCAATTCGAAACTTTGTAGGAGTACTCTAAATATTTAATGATTTAACACGTGTTTTTCAGTTTTTGAACAATCATCCCCTAAGTGGATGACGTCTGGCCAGCGCGGGGAGTGTAGGCCAAATCCTCCGTCTGTCTATGGCAGATGAGAGAGGGTTGTGCTCCTGCAGTGGAGACAAAAATAACCTGATGATGATGAAGTGGATGACATGGAGTTAGAAAGTGGTAGTTTCCAAACCGATTGCTCTAGAAATTTGAAATTTATCACAATTCCTGATGTATCTACAGTATGCACTATAGAAGGGTTTCTCAAAACTCAACCCCTAAGGTAGTAAAATAGGCGTATAAAGTTTGTATGGAGAATAACTATTAGATGTTCCTATCAATTCGAAACTTTGGAGGAGTATTCAAACAACGTAATAATTGAACACGGGTTTTACAGTTTTTGAAAAACCATCCCCTAAGGGGCTGAAATGGTGTTCGAAAGTAGTATTCTCCAAACGTACATTTAAACTAAAAAGGATTATAAAGCTGAGGTGGCAGTGGGCGCGCCACATCTACCGCAGAACCGACGGCTGCTGAGGTAGACGACTTCTGGAGTAGAGACCTCGGAGAGGCACGCGCGCAAGGGGGGCGCCGCGCTGCTAGATGGACCGACGCCCTGAGCAAGGCGGCCGGAAGCAGCAGGATTCGGAGGTGGTGGACCGGGTGTGGTGACGTTTATTGGGGAAGGCCTATGTCCAGCAGTATATGTCGCAGGGCTAATATGATGATGAACTGTATTGTATGTATAAAACAATGAAAACATTAATAAGTAAAGACGTCGATTAAATAATTTATGATAATGATAACGTCAACAGCTTCTTCTCCAAAACCACTAAATGAATTCGAATGTGGTTTTCACTGTTGGATAGCTTGGTTTACCGTGGGTTTTTTCAGCTGGAAACAAACACCTTTTTTAAGCAGGCGAATCTGCGGGCAACAGTTTTAATATAATGAAGTCGAAAGAGTGTTTGTGTGTTTATTTATCTGTTTCTTTCACAGCTTGGCTGTTCAACTAATTGCCAGAAATTTTTGTACACATAAAATCATGTATTGGAACATAGGCTCATATTTACCTCTGGAATAATGGTTCCCTCGGGAAACAAAAACTTGCTCCACGCGGGCGAAGCCGCGGGCCTTTGCTAGTATTAAATATATATAACTTGTGTGGTAAATGCCGTGTGGTTTCCGGTAGAGTAGAATAGGACCACTCCAACTGTTCCCGTGGATGTCGTACAAGGCGACTGAGGGAATACATTATAAAACATCAATCAGGCCTCCCCAACCCGTCTGGCCAGCGCGGGGAGTGTAGGCCAAATCCTCCGTCTGTCTCCGGCAGATGGAGGCAGGGGAAGTGGGAACTCTCTTCCTACTTTGACTCTTTACTTCTATAATTAAATATGTCTGGGACCCAAGGTAGCGTAAATTCATGACCTGGGACTTGCCCTACCTTCACTGGTAGGTGTCTTTACAGTTACCTCCGTTGATCCTCGCTTAGAGTAGTTGCGGGGGGAGAATGGTGAGGAGGCGGGAATGTCTCCGGCAGATGAGAGAGGGTTGTGCTCCTGCAGTGGAGACAAAAATAACCTGATGATGATATATAATTTAAGTTTGTGCCCCTATCGCTGCGCCCTCGTACCCCGCGAGCAGTAAACAGGTGGGTATCACGTGACACCGACGAGCGTGTCGCTTACAAATAGTATAAAATACCTTTAGCATTAGCGTACTGAAGTAGTTGAGCGTAGAGATGTCTCTGTAGGCAGCGTCTTGCTGCTACCTAGAAACAAATAATTAATTAATCTAATAATCATAATCGTAAACTTCGCGTGTCTGTACATTGAAGATATTTGCAATAAAATAATTTGGGCGTCTAAGGATAAGTAATAGAACACATTTCGATCATTTTTGAAATTTTTGTCTGTTTATCTGTTTGTCTGTGAGTTTGTGCACGCATCACTTAAGAACTACTGAACGGATTTTGATGGACTTTTCACAGAAACATGGGGCTTAACCTAACTTAACATTTAGTCTTTATTTCATCGCAATCGATTTACTCAATCGAAAGTTATGGACATTTTTAGTTTTCAAATACATTAGTAGGTAAGGTTAGTATGCAATATATTGCACATAATAGTATTTCCGTACTGTTCAGATTGCGATGAGTTTGGATTACATTTGGAGCTGCGAGTGGGAATTGGAGTGGGAGTGGGCGTGGGAAAAGGGGTGTTTCTGGGAACGGAAGCGGGACCGGAGCGGGAGCGGAAGCGGAAGCGGGAGCTGGAGTGGGAATAGGAGTTGGAATAGGAGTGGGCGTGGGCGTGGGCGTGGGTGTGGGTGTGGGTGTGGGCGTGGGAAAAGGGAAGTGGTAGTGGGAGCGGAAGCGAGAGCGGGAGCGGAACCGGGACCGGAGCGGGAGCGAGAGCGGAAGCGGATTCTGTAGTTTACGCGAGCGGAGCCGCGGGCACAGCTAGTTAATAAATAATGGGCTCGATTCTGAAGGCACAACGTTAAAATTTGACAGCACTAAAACTGTTGCTATCCTTGTCACACAGTATTACGAAGATAAAGACGAAACCAATTTTAGCGCTGTCAAATTTTAACATTGTGGCTTCAGAATCGGGTCCATTGCCAAGTGGTTCCCGGCTTGGAATATGGCCACCCCCAATCTTTCCATGGGTGTCGTCAAGGCGACTAAGGGAGGGGCAGTGGCGTTCTCCTGTCTTTAGTTAGATCATTACTGCGATCACCAATCAACCTGCCAAGCTTAGTGATTATGTCAAATCCCACAAATTACAGTTCACCAAAAGCATCATCCGGTTTCCGGTAGAGTAGAATAGGACCACTCCAACTCTTCCCGTGGATGTCGTACAAGGCGACTAAGGGAATACATTATAAAACATCAATCAGGCCTCCCCAACCCGTCTGGCCAGCGCGGGGAGTGTAGGCCAAATCCTCCGTCTGTCTCCGGCAGATGAGAGGGGTTGTGCTCCTGCAGTGGAGACAACAATAACCTGATGATGATGATGAATAAGTATAGAGCGACGTACCTCTGCGTGGCAGTCGTTGACCGCCATCCCCCGGACCGACATGTGTTCACCAGACACGCACTTCGTCCCCGTCGTCACCGCTATAACCTGCCAATAGACAATAATTAAATTAAATAATTAGGGCAATTAATTATAATAACTTCACTAGCTGGCAGACTAAGTTCTGCCGCCTACGCCGTAAGGAAAATAGACAATTAACTGATGTTGCTACCGCGAGGTTAGTGTACTTTAGCTACTTCCACTGTATCATGGCATACGGTATCCTACTGTGGGGTCAAGCAGCAGATATAGATACCATTTTTATCTTGCAAAAGAGAGCAGTTAGGGCAATCTATATCTGCGTTGGAGAGACTCATTAAGAGAAAAGTTTAAAGAAATAGGCATATTAACAGTAGCTGGTCAATTCGTTTTCGTCAAAGCGTCAAAGCATTATGTATGTATGTATTATTTTCTTCTAAACTTCATATTCATGTCAAAGTCCATGTAAAAGCACCACGCTAAGCCCAACAGTGGGAGTAGACGCTGGTCCCACCTTCGCGCCGTCCGGCCGGCTGTTCACCGTGACCACGATCCCGGCGAGGACTTTCCGCTTGGAGTGCACAACGTCCTCCTTCATCAGCTCGTTGAATTTCTCATTCACTAACCTGGAAAAAAGTACCAACCAAGAGTGATTAGAAAGAGAGGGAGAGCGAGGGAGCGAGAGAGAGAAAGAGTGGGAAAGAGAGAGAGCGAGAGCAAGAAAAAGAACATTAATTAATTAATTCGCTATGTCTTTCTTTTTTTCCATCTGAAAGGTTGCCTGGAAAAGATCGCTTTAAGCGATAAGACCGCCTTTGTCCGCCTTTCCAAAAAACTGTACCTATTTTATTTTTATCCTTAATTTGTGTGCATAAAAGAGTTTATCTGGGGGTGTGTATATGTATGTATTTAAATAAATAATTGGTACATGCTGATCGATTTTGATGCAGCTTCAGGTAACACTCACTTGCCGACGTGGTCCGCCAGCGTCTGGGGCAGGAAGCCGGTGGGCGTGGCCAGCGGCGCCGCCGGCTCCGCCTGGCCCTCGGCCAGCACGGCCAGCGCCGACCTGGCCGCGGCCAGCTTCGCCAGCTTCTTGCTGGACCCTGCATAACAATTTTATTAATTAATACAAATAATAGAAATACAGATTTACAATGAGGATCAGGCACGTTTTTTGTCTGTTAATTACGCAGATATTTAGCGCTAAAAACCAACAAATACTATGAAATAATTATTTAAATCGGATCAAAAATGACGAAGATACAGTAATTTCAGTACAATAGTTCCAAAAACAGGAAGGACGTCATCCGTCAGGTCTCGAGAAGCTAGCGCAGTCTGCCATAAACAAAACACGCGCGACACCGCTCTGGGGAATGAAATCCGAGCGAGGGCGAAAGCACCGCGCGCGGGTTGCAACAAGTGGTGGTAATTACACCACTTTTGGGGGAAGAAAAACTGTAATTTATTAGTGGACTGTATAGGTTTTTTGCACTTGTAAGTAGCTAAGGAGGATAACACAGCTGCTAGTGGATATTTGGAAAAGACACAGAATGCAGCTGCAATAGGAAAAGAACATGCACTTACTTGATATATTCGTCTCCTGGGCTCGAGAACTGCACTGCTAATCGACTAGCTGCCGCCGGTCACCTGCCACTTATTTTATGAACTCCACAAGTGCACTGAAGTTTTGTGTATTGTTTTTAATGTTGGGATCACTTATTTTCATGCAGAATGCGATTGGATTGTCGAGTTAACACTTTAATTATTTGCGGAAGTATAGGCTTGCACGATCCTTCTAAGCAGACGTCCATTCGAAGAATGTGTGGTTTTAATATTTTATAAATGTCATCGTGCGAGCGGTACGAGAAGACTCGTGGTGCGGAAGGTTTGTGCATGTGGGAAAGGGATGGAGATAGGAATTTAAGCTAATACCTACAAGTGCAATTAGCAAATAATAATTGATATCCAGCATCCCCCTGGCCTTGAAGAATCCTTCAAAATTATTTTTTTAAAATAATACTGCGAATAAATTAAACTAATACTATCACAGCCACAGTAAGTTATGCTGAAGGCTATGAAAACTAGATCTAATGTAGAATAATAATTAATTACCAATTATATATATCCTACTGCATTGGCAGCGGGCAAAGACGCACAACTGGTCGTTCATAAGTACCACTTTTGGTTTTCACCTCAGCGACACGAACAACGCCGTCTTTACCGGGAAATATACGCGTTACTATTCCTAACGGCCACTGTAAAGTCGGCGCGTTATCTACGCTGACTATAACAAGAGTTCCTACCGTGATAGGATTTGATGGTGTATTCCATTTTTCTCGCATTTGCAAATTATGCAGATATTCCAACTTGAAACGCTTCCAAAATGATTGGACAAGAGAATCCATCAATGAAAATCTAGTCAATAGACTAGCACGCTCTCCGCTCACATCTGGAGCTGGAAGAAACTCCAAAGGCGTAGAAAATAAGAAATGCGAGGGAGTGAGCGCGGTAGGCTCCGACGGGTCGGAACTTAAAACGTACAAAGGTCGACTGTTAAGCACTGCTTCTATCTGATTGAAAACAGTAAGCAGCTCCTCATACGTCAAAATTTGTTTACCGATGACACGGAAAAGAAGCGACTTAACGCTTTTTATATTAGCTTCCCATATACCTCCGAAGTGCGCGGCGGTTGGAGGATTTAGGCGCCAAGTGATACGGTGTTTAGCAAGTTCATGGCTGAAGGCCCTATAATAGTCATCAGTCTTTAAAAAGTCGTGAAGCTCACCAAGATAAGCTCTCGAAGCAATAAAATTTCCACCGTTGTCACTATACATAAATTGACAAGGACCACGCCTCGATAAAAATCTTTTAAAAGCGTCTAAAAACGTCGCAGAAGTTAAATCGGATGCCAGTTCTAAATGAACGGCCTTTGTAACTAAACAAATAAAAAGACATAAATATGCCTTTTGGCTACGAATGCCACGTCTCCTAGCTAGTGTTATATAAAACGGACCCGCGTAATCTACGCCCGTATGCGTAAACGCTTTGCACTGTTCTAAACGACACCTGGGTAGATCGGACATAGCAGGAAATGTCGGTTTAGGATTTAATTTAAAGCAACGGTTGCATTTATGAATGCGCTGCTTGACAACTCGTCGTGCGGACCAAATCCAAAATTTTTGGCGAATAATGGAAATTAACAATTGCGGACCAGCGTGAAAATTGTCACGATGGTAAAAATCAATCAACATATCTATAATATGTCCCTTTTTTGGTAATAAAGCGGGGTGCTTCTGGTTGTAATCCAGAGAAGTATTTTGTAAACGTCCACCGACACGCAAAACATCATCAGATACGAAAGGAAATAATTTTCGTAACGCGGGGGAACAGGTTTTTCCTCGTTGTATATTGATAATATCTTCAGGAAAAGAACACTGCTGAACAGCTTTTATAACTGCGGTTTCCGCCGTATCCAGATCACTACTGGAAATGACGTCATTCCGAGGGAGCTTCTTAATAAACCTCAGTACATAAACCGTAGCTCTGAGGTATTTAGACCACGAGGAAAACTTTTTACTGAGTGCTAAAAGCGGATTTTCCTCTAGATTTGAAGTGACATGAGAAACAGTTTTCTCCTCCGGCACTTGTATTGACCTTGTCGGTCTAAATTTTGAAACGGGCCAGTCACTGATAGGCAGCGACGCCCACGCGGGGCCATGAAACCAGAGTTCATGGTCTTTCATACGAGAAGGCAGAAGCCCACGGGATAAGCAATCTGCGGGATTTTGCGAGCCGGGAACAAAATAAAAATGTTCAGAAGAAAAATAAGATTGGCATTGCGAAATCCTATTTGCAACGAAAGTATTAAATCTGTGCGGGGACGAGTGCACCCAACATAAAGCGACCTCTGAGTCTGAAAACCCATAGACGTTTTCAATTGGGTGTCTCTGAGAAAGTGTGTCGTAAACGACGCGTAGTAGTTTTGACATTAAAAGAATGGCACAAAGTTCCAATCTAGCCAACGTTACAGTTTTAACTGGAGAAACCTTTGACTTTGAGCAGATGAGTTGAATGGTAGGCTTTTGATTTTCGTTTATAACATACGCATAAATCACACAGCCAAACGCTTTCTCACTCGCATCCGCGAATGCCAAAAGAAAAAGCTTCGAATGCTTTTCAATGCCAAGATGGCGCGGGAATTTTAATTCGGAAATGAGCGGTAGCTCGTGGATAAATTGCTGCCACAAGCGTGAAACATGAGGTGGGGGCGTATCATCCCAATCCAGTTTGAGGAGCCATAGCTCTTTGATCAACAATTTGGAGTACAAAATGATAGGACCTACGAGACCTAAAACGTCGTATAAGCGGGCCGTGGCTGAGAGAATTGCGCGCTTTGTGCCCATAGGCTGTGGGGGCGAGACAGAAAAAATAAATTCATCAGATGCGGGGAGCCAACGGAGCCCTAATATTTTAAAACTATTTCCATCATCGAGAGAAATAGATTCAGACTGACGGTGAGACTCTGGTACGTGTTCTAACAGCTCGGGACAGTTGCTAGTCCACTTGACTAGCTCAAACCCCCCTGCCTTGAATAGGTGAATCAACTGCTTCGCTGTCTTGACTGCTTCCTCGAGAGAAGAAGCAGAAGAAGCGAGGTCGTCCATATAGACGTCTCTCTCTAACACGTCAGCTGCGAGAGGGTAATTTTTTCTCTCATCATAAGCTAAGCGGCGCAAAGTTCTAAGCGCTAAAAACGGCGAAGAGCGAAGTCCGAAACAAACTCGATTATATTCGAAAATATCGAGAGGTTCATCAACATTAAAACGGTATAAAATCCGTTGAAACCTTCGTTGAGAAGGATTAGTTTCGATGCATAAATACATCTGCCGAACGTCGGCGAAGAACGCGATATAAAAAATGCGAACATTCATAAGAATATGAAAAATATCATTTTGCAAATTACAGCCAGTATGTAAAACGTCATTTAATGACAAACCAGTATCTGTTTTTGCGCTTCCATCCAAAACTATGCGAACTTTAGTAGTATCTTTATCATCTCTTATGACAGGATGGTGCGGTAAATAAAACCCAGGCAATATACACTCATCAGGCGGGACGCGCGAAATTATACCCTGATCGATATAATCACGTATAATCGCATTATATTTTTCATGTAAATCGAAAGATTTAGAAAATCTTTTTTCAAGCCAAAAGAATCTCTTTTTTGCGGTAATATACGAATTGCCTAATTTTTCGGGGCTATCTTTAAATGGTAAATCAACCGAATAGCTACCGTTTTCATTGCGGGTGGTGGTTGAGGTGTATATCTGTTCTGCGGCTTCCTCGCTAGGGCTTAGCAAGTTTTTTGACGTAGAAGGTATTTCTTCCATAGTCCAGAATTTCTCTAAGGTTTTATCAAGCGGATCATGAGTAAAAGCACAAAATGTGCGCGTAGCGGTTTGCGGAAATAAAACAGGCGCGTCTCCGAGGACGACATAGCCTAAAGACGTCTCTAATGCGGAGGGTAAATTATTATTACCAACAATCTTGTCGAATAATAAAATTTCACAAAATAATTTAACTCCTAAAAGCATTTCAATTGGTCCGGGTTCATGAAAATTATCGTCGGCTAACGGTAAATTATGAATATAATCCAACGCGGCGATATTGACGCGCGCGTCGGGTAACTGCGATGTGATTTTTTCGACAACTAAAGGTGTAATAGAATATGCCTTATCGCCGTCGAAACGCGAGGTAAATTTTACGTTCGTTACACCAAGAACTGGTTGTGAAGTTCCACCAATACCGTGAACTTCAGTGAAGCGATTTTGCGTAGAAATAGGAAGCGATAGTCGTTTACGACACGCGGAGGAAATATAATCGCTTTGCGAACCCGGGTCAATTAAACACCTAACGAAATGCGGGCGATTGAACTTGTCAATAATCTTTATTTTTGCGGTGCCCAACAGCGTGGTTGTTGCATAACAATCCACCTGATCACGTGACACATTACACATAGAAGTGTTTTGCGGAGCGGTAACAATATCATGCGAATAAGAAGCGACCTTATTAGCATGTGAATGCGGTATATAATTATGAGTTGCGGGTGCGGGTGCGTTAGCGGGCCGAGTGACAATGCTGTCAGACTCGGAACCCCTTATCGTACTGCGGAGCGAGTCATAAGCGGAAGCGGGTGGGGCAGTTGCACTAACTGCAATATTAGATTTAGTATGCGATTTAAAGCACAACAACGAGTGATGCGAAGGTGATGAACAAAAAGTACAAGTGCGCTGCGAGGCACAAGATATGGTTTTATGCTTTCCAGAAGAAAGACATTTATTACAACAAGAGTTCTTTTTGACATAATCATATCTTTCAAACGGACTCATTTTATTTAAAAAATAATGGCATTTGTACAACTGCTCGTGTTTATCATTTTTACACAACGAGCACTTGCTATTGTTCGTCATGTTCCCAGAATCAGTATTGACAAATGATTTTGTGGCTGGTTTTGGAACAATAATATTTTTATTACGAAATTTAGATTGAGGTGACTCAGGAATTTTATT
Source organism: Esperia sulphurella (assembly GCA_947086405.1). NCBI lineage: Eukaryota > Metazoa > Arthropoda > Insecta > Lepidoptera > Oecophoridae > Esperia > Esperia sulphurella. The sequence goes on from OX352284.1 coordinate 1,539,465, forward strand.
ACAAGACCGAGACAAAACCTTGCCCTGTTCTTTAACAAACTCAATAAGATTTTTATAAGAAGGAATACTGTCCTTTCTATTTGAAATTTCGAATAATTTAATTGTATCCGAATCAAGTTTTTGAAGTGCGAGGTGCAAAAATATGAAGTCCGTTAAATCGCTCAGCTTTAGTTGCTTGAGCGCCTCGACAGCAGAGTTAAAGTTGTTTAAAAAGGAATCGATCCCTGCAGCACTATTGTTGCTATGCGGTTTGAAATGTAACAGCTGATTGAGATAAGAGACCGCGAGTGATCGCGGGTCGTCATACTTTTGTATAAGTGCGGTCCAAATAATTGGATAATTCTCTGCGGTTGTTGGTAAACCAGCGCACACATTTAATGCCGTGTCAGTTAGTTTACCTACTAAATAATATATTTTTTCATTATCCGATAAATTAGGATTATCATGAATTACACTTTTAAATTGTTGATAAAAATGCGGCCAATTACGGATATCTCCATTGAACGACATCAATTCAATAGGAGGTAATTTCGGTTTTGACATAGAAACTTGCGGTTTGACTACTCGAGAGTGATCCTTGCATTGAGATTCAATACGTTTTACATAACAGAAAATTTCTTCAAAAGAAAGCCAACTCTGGTAGGTAACGGGTGCCTCAGGATTAATTTTTAAAGTGTATGCGTTATAATCATCTAAAACACGTTCAAAATCGCTACGCAACGTGTCCAAATTAATAGCATTATTTAAGAACAGCTCACGTGATTGTTCACTGCTGAGAGCTTGCTTGGACATTTCAAAAATAGATTGCAATCTCGAAAAATACGCGTCGCGTTTTGATTGTAAAAGGCGTAATTGAGGATCTTCAGATATATTTTCATCATCCTTTTTACCACTACTAGCACCAACACCTCTTTTCATTGTGGAAAAATGTGTAAAATCGATCTAGTGATATAAGCTTAAGCAACGATAAATCAAAACCTCTTTTAATAATATGAAGACAAATAATAAATAATAACCGGAACGCCTACATCCACCAGTGAACGTGGACAGGCTTATACGATGAATATTGTGTTTTAAAAACTTAAAAACAACTTAGCGCGCGACCTTGAATAGAACGCTGGAATCGAGCAGCCTACTACTAAATGAACAAGCGGGTAGTAAATAAAATAAAGGGAGCGCTGATGGTCCACCTCCTCGTGTGCATAATGATCTTTTGATCCAGATGGAATAACCATATTCCGGTGGAACGAAAGGTTATGTGCCGGTGCATCCTGGGCTTCGACTAGCAACTTCTGGGAGAAATCCTGGATCTTACTAGTCGAAGGCGAAGAGACCATCCCCAAGCCAAGGTGTAATCCAAACCGTGCCGATGGCTGCATGACTGTTGGGAGTTCAGTCTTGAACGGTGGCTTTCTGACACCTGGGCAATCAGTTAGTATTCAGTGCCCTTTGGCCGACACCGGGCTCTGTCGGTTTTTGACGACCCTTTCCTGTGTTACTCGTGGGACCAATATGGATGACCAAAATACAATTGAAGAATTTCTTTTAAACTCCGACCAGGACGACAACGTCCTAGAAGGAAACATTTCAGAGCCAAGGAGTGGGCCTCAGGTCCACCCTTTGCCTGAACATATCTCGGCTGTTGCAGGGACGAGCCTAGGTGCGAATAGAGACGAAAACGACTCTAATACGCCCATGGTGACGGACCACGACAACGAGAAGAGCAAGGAGAAGCACAATGCAAGATTGTCTGGTGCTGCTCGCAAACGCTTCAAGAAGCTTAGGGCTGCGAACGTAAGTGCCGAAAAGGCCTTCGAGGCATGCCAAAAGCCTTGGAGCGAAATCAGGAGTCTGCTCCCGCCGTGCCTGCCTAAACCTGCTGACCAGAGGGCGATCAAACGCAATCGGTCAGAGGAGGAGTCACCTAAGGAGCATACTAAAAAGGCTCCAAAAGTCCACCCTGAAGGAGGCATCAAGCCAAACTTCAGCGAGGTGGCTGGTTCCTCTCGTGTGGGTATTCGAAATGAAAGCCCGATGGGAGAGGACCAGATGCAGTTAGTGCGCCGCTCACTGCTGACAGCGATTACCAAAATCGCTGACAGAGGGACCGGTCCTAAATTCTTGGGTTTCTCGCACAAGCCAGGCTGGGTACTGATTACGTGTGAAAATCAGATGAGCCGGGAATGGCTTGTGCGAGAGACCCCAAACCTCAAACCGTGGCCCGAGGCGAAGCTTTCAGTCATGACTGAAAGTGAACTACCTAAGCCATGGGTTTGTACTACGTTCATTCCCAGCAGCGAGGCGACTAGTATAGAGGTCGCCATAAGTCTGCTGACGAATCAGAACGAAGGCCTGTACCCGGAACACTGGAGGGTTCTACACAGCAGGGACGAAAAGAATGGTCGCATTGTGACCTTCTCAATCGATGAGCCCTCTGTTGAGACGCTTCGGCGAGCCGACTGCAGGGCCGCCCTTGGTTTTGGAAAAATTACTTTCAAGATCAGGGGTGGGCCAGCAGAGCTGTCAGTGCCTCAAGCAACTCCGTCCACCTCTACCCAAGGGGAGCAAACACCTGCACACACCCAGCAGGAAAGAGGACCGACAAATCGGCCTCTTCCTACAACATCTGGCGGGAATAGCAGAGGTGCACCCAGAGGTAGAGGTAGAGGGAAGAAACGTGGCAAGGCACAAGGCACACCCCAATCCGAACGTGGACGACCTCGTCCACCCTTGGGGAAGGGAAAGCCTATGCCTGGCCCCGCCGCCCCTAAAGACCACTAATGGCGACCCCAGGGGATTCGGCGAGGGTTCTCCAAATCAACCTCCATCACGCCATTGCTGCCAGTGCAGTGGCGGAGCGTTGCTTACTTAAAGGAGAAGCAGACCTCGCCCTTATTCAGGAACCCTGGGTAAATCGCTCAACCATTCGGGGACTTAGCGCTGCGGGTAAGATTCTATCGTACTCTGGTGGCAAAAACCCTAGAGCATTGACGAGTACGACGAGATTGAGTATTGTCTTTAATAAGACTATTAACTTTCTGCCTGTTCCAGAGTTATGCACCGACGACCTGGTTGCAGCCTACATAAATCTCAAAGGATGGAGAGGGTCAAGAGTAATTATATGCTCGGCCTATCTATCCGGAGAGAGAAAAGACCCTACAGAAGAACTGGCGAGCGTGGTGAAGTACGCTCAAACCCACAACGCAGAGCTTCTGGTAGGCTGTGATGCTAATGCTCACCACATAGCGTGGGGGAGCTCAAACATCAACAACAGGGGTGAGTTACTTAATGATTTCCTTCTGACCAACTGTCTTCATTTACTAAATAAAGGATGTGTACCGACCTTTGTAACATGTGCTAGACAAGAAGTTTTAGACATATCCTTTGCTACTAAAAATCTAGCCAGGCACATTAACAACTGGCATGTTAGGGATGACACCTCAATGTCTGACCACAGACATATTTCTTTTGAAATCATAGCTTCCATAGCTTGTCATCCCATTACATATAGGAATCCGAAGGCCACCGCCTGGGATGTATACCGTGACAAACTAAGGCGGAACCTTGAAATCTTTCCTAAAAGTATTAAAACGTGCGAGAGTCTAGAATTTGCTGTGGCAATTACCAAGGAAGGCATCATAAAAGCCTACGAGGAAAGTTGCCCACTCATGACAAAGACCTCCAAAAGAAAAGTTCCGTGGTGGAACTCGAAGCTAAATAAGCTCAGACAAGAAACCCGGAAACTATTCAACAAGGCTAAACAGACTCTCAATTGGGAGGCCTATAAAAAAGCCTTAACTGAATATAACAAAGAGATTAGGAGAGCCAAGAGAGCATCGTGGAAAAAGTTCTGCGAGGAAATTGTGAAAACGCCTCAAGGAGCCAGAGTACACAAACTGCTCGCAAAAGACAAACCTAACCAAATCGGTCTTATGAAAACACCGAACGGTTCCTTCACAACCAATGAAAAGGAAACTTTGGAGCTTCTAATAACTACCCACTTCCCAGGCGCTGTGAATTCTAGGAAATCAGATACCTCTCCGCACAGACCTCGAAATGAGGACTGGAGCAGGGCTGCTAGAATCATAAAGCCCAACCAAGTAAGATGGGCAGTAAGATCCTTCAAACCTTACAAATCTTGTGGGGACGACGGAATCCTGCCTGTGCTGTTGCAAAACGGCATAGACATTCTAACCCCATATCTGGTAAAAATCTTCAGGGCAAGTTATGCCTGGGGACATATTCCAGAAGAGTGGACCAAGGTCAAAGTACTATTCATACCTAAGGCTGGACGAAAGGATTACGCTTTGCCAAAGTCCTTCAGACCAATCAGCCTCACATCCTTTATGCTCAAAGCACTGGAGAAGGTACTGGATAGGTACATAAGGGAAGAGGTCTTAACCGACAACCCTATCAGTTGTAACCAACATGCCTACCGTAGAGGAAAATCTACAGAAACTGCTCTGCTCTACTTAGTAGACAGAGTAGAAAAGGCATTGGAAGACAAACAAATTGCACTATGCGCATTTCTAGACATTGAGGGCGCTTTCGACAACACCCCAACTGAAACGCTAGTGAAGGGATTAGAGGCGAAAAAAGTTGACTCTACCACAACTAGATGGGTAAAAGCGATGCTCTCAAACCGTACTGCCAAGGTATCGCTCCATGGGACGAACCTTGAAGTCAATACAACAAGAGGCTGTCCACAGGGAGGCGTTCTTTCGCCCCTACTATGGACTCTTGCTGTAGATCAACTCCTGCATAAGATGGCAGAAACAAGGATAGACACCCAAGGCTACGCAGATGACCTGGTGATCATTGTCCGAGGTTTCTGTCAAAGTACAATTTCGTACCTTATGCAAAGAGCAATAAACATAATAAGCAACTGGTGCAAAGAGAACGAATTATCAGTAAATGCTGATAAAACCGTCCTTGTGCCATTTACTAACAAACGGCAGTTGAAAGGACTGACCATGCCAAGTCTAAATGGCAGACAAATACCATTTTCCAAGGAAGTAAAGTATCTGGGAGTCACACTCGACCAGAGACTAACTTGGAACAGCCATATAGACAACATTACACAAAAGGCCAAAATTGCCTTAGGTATAAGCTACAGACTGGCAGGGAAACAGTGGGGTCTTAACCCCAAGATATCCCACTGGCTCTACACAGCCATTGTGAGGCCGATAATTACATACGCCTCTGTGGTCTGGAGTAACAAAGCCAACCAGATAACTGTAATCAACAAACTAAGCAGCCTACAAAGGACTGCCTGCCTCATTACCACTGGGGCAATGTCCTCCTCACCTGGAGCAGCTCTAAATGCACTGCTGAATATACCGCCTCTTCATCTGCATGTTGAACAGGTCGCGAGATCCAGCATGTACAGACTATCTGCCCTAGAGAAGGCAAACTGGATTTCTAAGACGCTGAGTTCTGTCCTAGACTCGGTATTAGAAATTCCAATCCTAAACATGGTATCGGATACCATGCTTCCACTGTTCAAGTTTGAAAAACTTTTTAGAGTGGAACTGCCGTCCAGAGATGAATGGTTGAACAGCCAAATTCACTGGGAGGCCGGTAGCCTGAAATGGTTTACCGATGGGTCCAAGTCAGGCCATGACGTAGGATGTGGAGTCTACGGAGAGCGCCCAAACTTCGGAAGAAGTGTAACTTTGGGGCAACACGCCTCCATTTTCCAAGCGGAGGTATACGCCATTATTGAATGTGCGGATATAAACCTCCGTAAGAACTACGTCAACCATCACATATATATCCATTCGGATAGTCAAGCAGCTCTCATGGCACTAGCTTCGGAGACAATAAACTCTAAGTTGGTGCAGAACTGCGTGACAGTATTGAATTCCCTGGGCGAAAAGAACAGGGTGATTCTGCGCTGGGTTCCGGGGCACGCAGGAATCGAGGGCAATGAAAATGCCGACGAACTTGCAAAGGCGGGAGCCAGAGGAACGCTATGCGGTCCAGAACCATGTTGTGGCGTTCCAACAAGCCTGGCACGCCTAACGCTCAGAAACCTTTGCCTAGAGCAATCCATCAATCACTGGAATTGCACGCCAGGGTTGAACCACTCCAAAGCACTAATAAAGGCTTACAATCGTAAGTCTGCTCAAGAAGCGCTAGCGCTTAGCAGGAACAACTTACGCATAGTAGTGAGAGCTCTCACAGGACATTGTGGCCTGAACAAACACATGTTCAACCTCAAGCTCCGAACCACAGGAGAGTGCAGGCTCTGTGAGGAAGCAGAGGAAACCCCCATGCACCTCCTGTGCGAGTGTGGACCACTGATGCGTAAAAGAAATACATACCTAGGTAACTACTTGCTTCACCCTGACGAAGTAAAACAACTCAGTGCTAAAAGCATAGTGCAGTTTCTAACTGCTGCAAGGCTTAACACGGAACTATAGTATGGTGGCGATCACAATAGACCAGAAATGGTCGCAGTGATACAAGGTCTAAACTGAGATCTTGAAATAGCCCCAACTCGAATAATAATAATAATAAATAAAATAAATGCGGCAAAAATGGATAATTCCATCAAAAACTAATGCGGTTTAAATTAATTGTATTCTTTAAAGTGCAATAACTATGTTATACAAATCTATATACTGGTTATGCGGTATAATAAAACAAATGAAATAGCTGCCACTGCGGTATGAAATATTAAATAAATGACAACTACTCCTAACACAGCATAAATTACGTAACTATGTATAGTTATTGACCTAGCAGTTTAAATAATAACCAAAAATAAGCTACCAGAATAGTGATTCTGGACGAAGTGTCATAGTATAATTCGAAACAATTCTATATAATACGATTCTAAACGACCATAAAAAATGGTATATAATCAGAATCGAAAGGACCATAAAAATGGTTTAAAAATCCGGTTCGACAGGACCATAAAAAAATGGTGGTAATTACACCACTTTTGGGGGAAGAAAAACTGTAATTTATTAGTGGACTGTATAGGTTTTTTGCACTTGTAAGTAGCTAAGGAGGATAACACAGCTGCTAGTGGATATTTGGAAAAGACACAGAATGCAGCTGCAATAGGAAAAGAACATGCACTTACTTGATATATTCGTCTCCTGGGCTCGAGAACTGCACTGCTAATCGACTAGCTGCCGCCGGTCACCTGCCACTTATTTTATGAACTCCACAAGTGCACTGAAGTTTTGTGTATTGTTTTTAATGTTGGGATCACTTATTTTCATGCAGAATGCGATTGGATTGTCGAGTTAACACTTTAATTATTTGCGGAAGTATAGGCTTGCACGATCCTTCTAAGCTAATGTGTGGTTTTAATATTTTATAAATGTCATCGTGCGAGCGGTACGAGAAGACTCGTGGTGCGGAAGGTTTGTGCATGTGGGAAAGGGATGGAGATAGGAATTTAAGCTAATACCTACAAGTGCAATTAGCAAATAATAATTGATATCCAGCAACAAGTGCCGTCGACATAAAAAGCGCGCGCGTTTTGAAAAATAAATTTCAATAACCTCGTCATTTCTTGATGGATTTAAATAATAAAATGCTCTGGTATTGATAGCGCATATAAATAAATATCTCAGACATTCACACCAATTATCCAGTCCTAAACTAGGCAGAGCCTGTGCTATGGTTACTAGATAACGGATACACATACGTAAATAAATATATAAACATTAAAGACTGGTACAATTATTCATATTCATCATACGAACATTGCAGCGGGCGGGCCACATATGCCGCAGAACCGACGGCCGTTGGGGCAGACGAGTTCTGGAGTGGAGACCGCCGCCAGGTGGACCGACCACCTGAAGAAGGTGGCTGGATGCGGAGGGTGGAGGGCCGGGTGTGGTGGCGTTCATTGGGGAAGGCCTGTGTCCAGCAGTGGACTTCTAGGGGCTAACATGAAAGAATGAATGAATGAATACGAACATTTGCCCCTAGCGGGATTCGAACCCGCAACCTCCGGCGTGGCATATGCCATATTCATTAAAAATGTTGATAAGACTTACCATATCCCTCAAATTTCTGTTCCTTGATTTGGCAGACCACCTTGAAACGCATGCTGTGGCTGAGCTGCTCGGGCGCCGCTGTCAAAACAAGACCACTTTTATAATTTAAAAAAAAACCAGCCAAGTGCGTATAAATTTAACACCAAACATTGTAAATAATTTATTTTTATTGTTTTAAATTTACCTTTTTTTTCTGTACCTTCCTACTTTTATTACCCTATGAAATATTTTTTATGTTTATATATTAGAAATCTGTAAATGTTTAAAATTAATTTATATTATACTGTATTATAATGTTTTGTAAACTAGCTGTAGGTTTGAGAATGAATAAATAAAATAAAAAATAAAGATAAACTGGATTAAGGGCCAAACTTAACTTTGCGGTTGGAAAAATTTGTCCCCATACATCGACATAGGTTGCGGTCCGTTTACTAACTGAAAATAAGTTTATAATCGCCAAAAAGTTATTTTTCTTGTGATGTAACTATAAATTTACAGATTTCAGATTTTTCCCTATACTTGTGCTATAAGATACTGCTTGTTGCCAAATTTCATGAGTCTAGGTCAACGGAAAGTACCCTATAGGTTTTGATTCCCTTGAGAGTGTCAAAATATGCGGCATAAACGGCCGTATCTTTCTCTCGCACCTCCTTGTATCCACTTCACTGGACCCCAGCTGTGAGGTATGTGAATATATTTTATGTACCCAATATGTGGGTGGATTGATTTATCTCTCTCGCAATTAGACAGTTAAGCGTATGGACGTGTTTTACTTGTGCCCCTCGGACCTATCCTTGTTCTAGACCCCTACCGGTCTAAGACTTCTCACCAGCCTTGTTGATGACGTCACCAATGTGATCCTTGAACGTCCTCCTAGGACGACCTGGAGCTGTAGCTCCTTCCACATTCAATTTTTAAGATGTAAAAGCGTAATAAATGTAATCTAATCCGCCACTCACCCGCCGTGGTCTCCAGCGAGGAGCCGTCCCCGAAGGTGCAGTGGAACACCAGCCCGGGGTAGTTCTCGTACAGCAGGTTGATGGGGCTCTTGTGCGCGGGCGCAGCGGACGTCGCGCCGAACAGCGAGGCCGCGGGGGACGGCGCGCCAGGGGGGGGCGGGGTAGGGGGCGGGGGCAGCGCGGCGGGGGGGCACGCTGCGCAATAAACAATACCATTGTCCTTTCGTGTACTCTAAGGTTGACTGGAAGAGATCCCTATGTGGGATAAGTCCGCCTTCCACAGTCTAATTCCTATTTATTATTGTTGTTGTTGTGATTTTTAGTACAATAAAGCGTTTACATACATACATACACACCACTGATATTATAAACTAGCTGTTGCCGGCGACTTCGTCCGCTTGGGCAAAGCTTGCTCCAGGTCCAGGCCCTCCCACGCCCGCTATAGCTCCAAATGTAGTCCTAACTCATCGCAATCTGAATGGCACCGAACATTATACACTTCTTTGTTAAACTGCATACATACTAATGTACTTGAAAACTAAAAAATCCCATAACTTGTGATTAATGTAAATACCAAGCCTAACAGCGCGCCGAACACGCACTGTGCCTCCAAATCAGCTCCTCTTTTATTATTAAGCCGATTGTGATGAAATGAATACTAAATGTTACTCCGAGATAAGCCCTATGTTTTTCTAAAAACTCCGTCAGAATTGGTTCAGTAGTTCTTACCTGATGCGAGCAAAAACTAACAAACAGACAAAAATTTCAAAAATTATCTGGTCTATTACATATCCTTACACCCTATTATTGTTATATTATAAAATAAGACCCCATACTTTTTGTACATATATATTCAATGTACATCATCATCATCAGCCTGTGAGAGTCCACTGTTGGACATAGGCCTCTCCCAAGGTGCGCCACTGAACCCGATCCTCGGTTCTTCTCATCCAGTCACTGCCAGCCGCCCTACGCAGATCGTCGCTCCATCTACTCAAGGGACGTCCCACACTACGCCTGCCCAGTCGCGGTCTCCACTCGAGAACTCGTTTACCCCAATGGTAATCGGTTCTCCGACAGATGTGACCAGCCCACTGCCACTTCAACATACTAAATCACTGAGCTATGTCGAAGACTTTAGTTCTCTGGCGGATCACCTCATTTCGGATCCTGTCCCTTACAGAAAATTCAATGTACACGCAACTACAACTTATGAGGCCCGCCTACTGCCACTTCAGCTTAGCAATCCTTCCGTAAAACTATTTTACCTGGGTTTGCAGCTGACGGTCTGGCGACAGCTTTCGGCGGCAACATCTTCATATCCTCGCCTTGTACCTCGGACACTGTGACTGAAAAGAATTGGTTCGCTGGTTCTTTTGGAAAATTCTTTATTAACAACTGACTATCAAAACATAAATGTCAAAATGATAGAAAAACAATAATATTATAAAAGAGGTGCGATTCTGCACATTTCTCCCCTTTAAAACAAAGTAAAAGAGGGGGGGGGGGGGGTCACACATCGACCTTTATTAGCTTTCGCACCGGCCTCCTTAAGGTTCCCGCGCTCGTGCTCACATCTGCCACACGAACGACTCCATCTTGACCTGGGAATGTCGCTGTGACTCGTCCTTTAGGCCAAGTCCCACGAGGCAGGTTCCCATCTGCGATAATTACGATGTCACCAACAGTTAGGTTTTCAACCTGTCCCCGTCCTCTGCGTGGCAACAAGGTAGGCAAGTACTCTGTCATCCACCGTCTCCAAAAATGATCGGTGAGTCTTACTGCCTTGCGCCAACCCAATCTGCAATTAAGGTCTACGTCGCTCAGGGTAGCTGGAATTGGACGACCCGATGAAGACCCCAGTATGAAATGAAACGGCGTGAGAGCCTCTGGACATACAGAATCGGATGACACGTGTGTCAGTGGGCGCGAGTTCACCAACGCTTCCGCTTCTGCAAGAAGTGTGCTTAATATCTCTTCGGAGGGAGCGCGTTCTCTCAAAGTTACCTTTAGTGCAGTTTTAATACTTCTGACTAGTCGCTCCCATGCTCCACCCATAAATGGGGCGGCTGGTGGAATAAAACGCCAATTAATCTTCTCATTACTTGCGAATTGATCAACTGATTCACCATAAAGGGCTCTTAGCTGACTCTGAGCACCGACAAAGGCTGTCCCGTTGTCAGAATACATCTCACTTGGCGTGCCGCGTCGAGCGATAAACCTCCTGAGACTCATCAAGGCGGCATCAGTAGACAGGCTGCAAACAATCTCGAGATGGACAGCGCGCGTTACCAGACACGTATATAAAGCAACGTATCTCTTTTCTCTTCGTCTTCCGATCGTGACTTGTACTGGACCAAAATAATCGATACCAGTGAACGTAAAAGGTCGTTGATGATGTGACAGTCTTGCTTCTGGCAAATTTCCCATTGGGGGTTGAAGGGGAGAAGCTCGACGTAAGCGGCAGAGACGACAACTGTGGGCCACAGATCTTACAGTGGATCGTAAGTGGATGATCCAATAGTATTGACGGAGCTCGTTTACTACTAATTCAGTGTTGGCATGAGCGGCTTTCTGATGGTAATTCTCAACTAGCAGGCGTACGGTTTCATGTTTTCCGTCAAGTATTATAGGGTATATCTGGTCTTCATTAACGCTGGCGACAGCAGCTATGCGCCCAGAGAGTCGAAGTAAATGATCGCTGCCAATAATTGGGGACAGGTTTGTAAGTCGACTTTGACGAGGCAAAGGGATTCCACTCTTGAGGCTTCTGAGTTCCACGGAGAAGGTATGGGCTTGACTACGACGAAGAATGTGTATCTCTGCCAGTCTTATCTTTTCAGCGGTTATCTGGAGAAGGCCGGTGTGACGTGCGAGAGTACGCGTTGGAGGAAATCGCGGGGTTGGTATAAATGTACATATACAACCATCTAATAGAATCAAATTCTCGGGACTAAGTCCCCGCTTTTGCAGGCTACGCATACGCAATAATGATAGAAATGTGTGCGCTCTGGCAGTTGCCCGAACCATCCGCAACCAAGAACTAAATCGTTTAGGATCCGCAGAAATTGGTTCAGACGACTCTTCAGTAGTGATTAGATGAGAATGAATGTGATGAGTATGAGCGTCTGGTTTCAACTCTTTGCTGTGACTTTCGTGCTTAGTTATACTTATGACGTCCAGTGTATATTGCTCTTTAATCAGACTCTCAAGGTTTGAGAGGTTGTTGTCTTGCATTAATTGGGATTCTACAATCGAAACGTGATTAACGAGTTCAATCGGTTTTGTTTTGCTACAGCTAAAACCAAACAACACCCAACCGAGGGCAGTATTAATAGCTACAGGTTGGGACTTAGTACCCTTACGTGTGGCTCTGGATAGCAGAAGGTGCCAATTGTCAATACCTATTATAATCATGGGTTTCGCGTTATCATAACATAGGACGTCTGCCAGCTCTGAAAGATGGGGATAGCGGCGGACATCATCTGGGAGGATAGACTGGGCCGTATGAGTCGAGACGCCTAAATTACTCATCGATCGAGCGTTGCTTATCAGATAAGTTTCAGATTCGTGTCGTCCCTTTATGTTAAAATCAATATACTGAACCCTAGTTTGCCTAGACAGGCCACCTACACAATCAATGTGAAGTATCCCTTCAGGTCCTTTCGCGCCTATCTGAGCTGATATATCGGAATCTATAAAGGTAGCTGTAGAGCCGTCGTCTAACAAAGCATGGGTGTCGACACTGCCCGAGGGACCTGACACGGTAACAGCAATCACCTTAAGCAGTGGGCGAGATGGTAAGCTACGGTTCGGAGAGGAATATTCCTGAGTATTTGTAAGTGTTACTAATTCCTGTTTTTTATCAGCTAAATTACCTTCCGATGTTTGAGAGTCATTAGAAGGAGCCGACGTCGCCGTCGCAGTACTCGCCGTCGTCACCGGCATAGAGGAACTCGATTCTCCGTCCTCTTCGATTACGTGCGCAGCTGTACTACGATCGGAGTGTAAAATTGCATGATGACGGAACGTGCAACCTCCTATCTTACAAACTCTTTTCTTACATCCGTTGTACCTGTGACCTCCTTTGTATAAACATCTATGACACAATCTTTTTTCTTTTACAAAATGCCACCTGTCACTAACTGTCAGCATAAGAAATTTTTCACAATCTGACAGATGATGAGAATTTGCGTCACAATATTTGCAATTAGATTTCGAATCGCATTTTGATGAACTTTTTTCAGCTGCTGTATTTACCCTATCACGAGCCCTACGCCAGTAGTTGGGCGGAGCAGGAGCACAAGAAGCACTCGACATAGCGGGATCGCACAAACCGTACTTCGTTTGAAGACTTACTTCTTGTGTCAAAAAATCAGAAAGTAGCTCGACTTTACCTATGCCGCTTTCCTCACAACGAGCTGCAAAATCATGCCACCGTGTCCGCAAAAGTAGAGGCAGCTTGGACAACAGTGAATTAAATAATTCCGGGGATCTTAGATAATCAGTCTCATTCATTAAACGAACTATCTCTACGCAATTGCGAACACGGCAAGCAAATGAGGCGAGATCTTTTCCCTCTCCACCGATTTTCGGAAGAACTTTCACTGCCGCCGTCTCCTCAAGAACTATGAGCTCCCGTCGACCAAATCTCATCTCTAGGGCGCGTATGACCTCTATAGGATCGCGCGCCGCGACTAACTGTATGCGGACCGCCTCGCGCGCCGCCCCGTGCAGGGCATTATTTAGACGCGCCATATTTTCGGCCGTATTGTAAAATCTGAAAGTGTCTTCATAGACACGCTTAAAACCTAACCATTCAACAGGCGACTTACCGTCAAAGCTAGGTAACTTAATATGGGAACCTGTGCCTCCAGAAGTAATTTTTGAAGCTATTACTTCTAACGTCTTCACTAAAGCCTCGTCCTTCGAACAGTGAGGCGATTGAGTCCCGTGGTAACCATACTCAATGTTGCCTGCTCTGTCTAAAACATTTGCTATAGGTACATGTTCATCCATTTTCCTGAAACATAAATTGTCATTAGTTTCAAGCCAGTTTCGCACACTGGCATGCATGCTGCTGTGATGGCTAGAGCGTCTAGACGCCGTCTCGACGTCGACGTCAATAGCGGCGAGCTTCGCTTGAAGCTCTGCTTCCGCAACTTTACGCTCAGCTGCCACCTCAGCTGCCTTTAGGCGGCGGTCGGCATCGACCCTACGCTGTTGAGCCTCCAGGTCTGCGACGCGACGAGCATGTTCCGCCTCAGCTGCTAGCCGTCTCGCCACGATGGTGGCGGACGAACGGCTTGATCGGGATGAAACGGAATTTGTGGTAGGAGGCCGTGATGCGGTCGTCGTATCAACGACACCGGTAGGTGCGCCCTCGCGAGACGTGGAGGGCAGCGTGTCCCCCGCCGCAACTACATTACCTTCCGTGCTACACTGTTTCCTGTTTTGACCCAACCTGGTTTCCATTTTACAACGGTAAAAGGACCAAAAAATGAAAAGAATTGGTTCGCTGGTTCTTTTGGAAAATTCTTTATTAACAACTGACTATCAAAACATAAATGTCAAAATGATAGAAAAACAATAATATTATAAAAGAGGTGCGATTCTGCACAGTGACAATAAAAAAAAGATATAAATAATAGAATAAATAAACAAGAGTAACATAAGAAATATTTGGGGGTTGATTTCTCCTTTTAGACTTTCTGTGTTAGGAGACACCGCTCTTTGGCTCTGTGGGCTGGGGCGAGGAATGCAGCCGCGGTATCCCCTGGCTGTCGGACAAGCCGACTGGAAGGGGTTATTGGGGGCGCGGGTGCACGGAGAAGGGGGTGGCCTCGCTGCTGCTGCAGGCACCGCGAGGGTGCGGGGGAGGAACTAAGTTTCCCCACGAGCGCGAGCGGCGGGGCGCGCGAGGGAGGGACACCCGAATGCCAGCCCAATGGGAACCCCCGGGGTTCCCCCTTCGTCGGAGACGGCCACCGCGGGGTTTTAACCCGACATAACCCACTCGTCCCCCCGAGGTGAGTAGGTATGCAGTAAGAATTTCCCCGCGACCAAAAAAAGAGGCACCGCTCTTCATTACATATCTCTGTTTTATTATAGACTAGCTGTTGCCCGCGACTTCGTCCGCGTGGACATCTATTAAATATTTCCCGTAGGAATGAGATGTTTTTCGGGATAAAAACTATCCTATGTCCTATTCCAGAACCTAACCCATATATGTCCAAGTTTCATGACGATCCGTCCAGTGATTGAAGCGTGATTGAGTAACAAACATCAACACTTTCGCATTTATAATATAAGTAGGATAGTAGGATTCCTAATACACACATCTGTTTTTATATACAAGATGAAACAGAAAACCGTCACCAGCCGATTATTAATTCATCATAATCATCAGCCCGAAAGAAGAGAAAGAGTCCTCTGCTGGACATAGGCCTCTCCAAAGGCGCGCCACTGAACCAGATCCTCGGTTCTTCTCATCCAGTCACTGCCAGCCGCCCTACGGACATGAGGTGATCCGCCAGAGAAAAAGTCTTCGACGTAGCTCAAACAGTTAGTATGCTGAAGTGGCAGCGGGCTGGTAACATCTGTCGGAGAACCGATTACCGCTGGGGTTAACGAGTTCTCGAGTGGAGACCGCGACTGGGCAAGCGTAGTGTGGGACGCCCCCTGGCTAGATGGATTATTAATTAACCACTAAAAATATTCTAAAAATTAAAATTGACATGGCTTAGAACAGGACCACCGCCAATCTTCCTGTGGGTTGTCTAGGCGACTAAGGGATTGCACCAGGGACGGGCTGCAGCGTTCTCCTGTGTATATTAAGATCATCACTGCGATCACCGCACCGCCTGCCAAGCGTGGTGATTAAGTCAAATCCCCCAACGGACAGCCCACCACAAGTTTCATTCTATTGGGGAGGCTTGTGTCCAGCAGTGGACGTGTATCGGCTGCTGATGAACCCATGTTCGCGTAAAGGCTTACTCCAGAAGTTGCCATGTCGCGGATGTCATCCAGCCAGTGCTGTCATCATCAGGTTATTTTTGTCTCCACTGCATGAGCACAACCCTCTCTCATCTGCCGGAGACAGACGGAGGATTTGGCCTACACTCCCCGCGCTGGCCAGACGGGTTGGGGAGGCCTGGTTGATGTTTTATAATGTACTCCCTCAGTCGCCTTGTACGACATCCACGGGAAGAGTTGGAGTGGTCCTATTCTACTCTACGGGAAACCACACGGCAAAGCCAGTGTTGAGCGGGGATAGAATTAAATATTAAAAGTACCAGGGAATCCTCGGCCGGGCTCGTCGGCCGTGAAGTCTTGGGGCCCGCCCGTGGGCGGCGGCAGCACGCGGCCCGCGCGCGAGAGCAGCGCCGCGAGGCACGCGCGCGCCGCCGCCGTGCGCGCTTCCCTCTTACTGTGCCCATGGCCTTCGAACGTCAGATCCGCCACCTGAAATATAGTCCTCTTTCAGGTTACATTTTGCGGAGTGTGCCCGGGAATTACACGATTTGATTCCCCCATCTCCGGACTACGAGGCGCGGGGGGGACTTCATCGTTATGTAGTAGACACACCACGCTCTCGCACGAAGCGTTTTGCTTCCTCTTTCATGATGCGAACTGCTAAGGAAGGAACTCGCTGCCAGCTTGGGTATTTAGTACTGGGACGTAAGTGTCTCTATATTTCATTCCAGATTAATAGTCCTATGAAAACCAACGCTATTTACGTCTCAGTAACATATACATGAAAGGGTCACCAGCAGCAAAAACAGGTTTGTATTACCAAGTAAACTTTGCAGTCCACTTAGGAACACCATCTATTGTGTATTTTGTTTTCGAGACGCAAATGCGTTTGTTTTCATAGGACTATTAATCTGGAATGAAATATATGTAATATAGTAGTAATATTGTACAGTTTATTTATAACTTGCAACGCAACACCCGCGACTTCGTCCGCGTGGACAAGTTAACATCACAAATTATTATGTAGGTATTTCCCGTAGGAATGGGATGTTTTTTCGGGATAAAACTATCCTATGTCCTATTCCAGGACCTAACCTATATGTGTCACCAGACCACGTCACGAACACCGGAAGCCTAAGGGCATTTAAGACGCAGATAAAGCGCTGGCTTATCGAGCATGCGTTTTATAGTTTAGACGAGTTCTACAAAGTGAATAAATTCGTATATATAAATACAAATATATTTTTATTAATTTTTTAAAATCTATTGACACTAAATATTCTATTTTTGTTGTAATTTAATTTACATTGTGACATCTGACATATTTTAATTTTTAATTGACATTACATGTCAATTATCAATAAAGTATTTGTATTTGTGCCAAGTTTCATCACGATCCGTCCAGTGGCTGAAGCGCGATTGGGTAACAAACATCCAAATATCCAAACTTTCACACTTATAATATTAGCAGGATACCACAGGCTTTTCGGTGAAGGAAAACATCGTGAGGAAGCCTGCACATGCCAAAGAAGAAATTCGAAGCTGTGTGTGAAGTCCACCAAAGGCTTGGAGCACAGGGGTTTGGCATAAGCAGGCATACAGGAGACACCGGTAGAACCCTGTGTAGCGCTACACTGTAACGTCATCAGCTACGCCGGGACGTCAGAGCTACGCGAGTCATCCCAGTGCTACGCGAGGGGGAAGATGCGGGGAAGGAAGGACGCTTTTGATTGAACTGTCATCGAGTAGAATAGAACCACTCCAACTCTGCCCGTGGATGTCGTACAAGGCGACTAAGGGAGTACATTATAAAACATCAATCAGGCCCAACCCGTCTGGCCAGCGAGGGCAGTGTAGGCCAAATCCTCCGTCTGTCTCCGGCAGGTGAGAGCTGTCATCGAGAACACACGCGTCGAGCGTTATAATTACAACAAATATCTAATATAACAAGTCGAAGGATAAATTTTCTCATTTCTGATCTCCTAACGGCTCGGCCACGACCTTGCCGCTGCCAGCGGGGCGGCGAGCGGCGAGAACAAATGTACAAAAACGTTAGCAGCTCGCCACGAGGCGCCGCAATCAGCGGCCAACCCTCCGCCTGCCGAAACCGCGCCGCTCGCCGCGCCGCGTCCCGCTAAGCCAAAAGTCGTGGCCGAGCGGTAACATGTATCTCTCTTTTTGAGGCACTGTGACAATAATAGTTATAATACAAGAAATGAAAATAAACTTGTTTTACCTGGGTTAAGACTAAGTAAGGTCAGTAAATCGTTCACGGGGCAATGTATACGCTTCGACAACAAACTACCAGAGGAAATCTTAAATATGACGGACAGAAAGTTTAAGATTCACATTAAAAAACAACTTTGTAAGAAAGCCTATTATAAAGTAAACGATTATTTGAATGACAAAGATGCCTGATACTAATGTTAATCCAGCTTCGCAAAATCTTTATTAATTGTATGCAAACTTGATTTTTAAAAGATGTGTTGCGTGAAGTTTGTTGCGCCGTTTCTTCTTCACAGCGCTAACACCTAGGAAGCGGGAGTCGATAAAAAAAATTACGTGCATAAATGTACCAAGTGTACTCATATGCAATAAATGATTTTGACTTTGACTTTGAACAGTCAAAGATCCTGAAGGGTCGAGGTGTCGCCAGGTGTTCCTGATCCCCTGAGATAAGGCAGTATTATCGTAGACTCACCGTGACGGACACGTGGAAGCTGGGGCAGTGCGCGGGCCCGCCCTGCCGCAGCACTGCGTAGTGCACTCGCACGCCCAGCTCGTTGAGCGCCGACACGGGCGACTTGCCGCCCGACTGCACCGCGTCCGCGGCGTTCGCCAGCGCCTGCAATCATTCCTTAGCTATCCACTGCTCGACATGGGCCTTCCCCAAGAATAGAATAAATGAATATTCTATTCTGTTTTGTTCTGTTCTATTCTAGTCTACTCTAGTCTACTCTAGCCTACTATAGTCTACTCTAGTCTACTCTAGTCTACTCTAGTCTACTCTAGTCTACTCTAGTCTACTCTAGTCTACTCTAGTCTACTCTAGTCTACTCTAGTCTACTCTAGTCTACTCTAGTCTACTCTAGTCTACTCTAGTCTACTCTAGTCTACTCTAGTCTACTCTAGTCTACTCTAGTCTACTCTAGTCTACTCTAGTCTACTCTAGTCTACTCTAGTCTACTCTAGTCTACTCTAGTCTACTCTAGTCTACTCTAGTCTACTCTAGTCTACTGTAGTCTACTGTAGTCTACTGTAGTCTACTCTAGTCTACTCTAGTCTACTCTAGTCTACTCTAGTCTACTCTAGTCTACTCTAGTCTACTCTAGTCTACTCTAGTCTACTCTAGTCTACTCTAGTCTACTCGTCTACTCTAGTCTACTCTAGTCTACTCTAGTCTACTCTAGTCTACTCTAGTCTACTCTAGACTACTCTAGTCTACTCGTCTACTCTAGTCTACTCTAGTCTACTCTAGTCTACTCTAGTCTACTCTAGTCTACTCTAGTCTACTCTAGTCTACTCTAGTCTACTCTAGTCTACTCTAGTCTACTCTAGTCTACTCTAGTCTACTCTAGTCTACTCTAGTCTACTCTAGTCTACTCTAGTCTACTCTAGTCTACTCTAGTCTACTCTATTCTATTCCCAATGAAAGCCACCACTCCCGGTCCTCCGCCCTCCGCATCCAGCCGCTTGCGGCCACCTTCCTTAGGCGTCTCACTCCGCGATCTCCACTCCAGAACTCGTCTGCCCCAATGGCCGTCAGTTCTGCGACAGGTCAGTCTCACACATGATGCTCATGCCTCGGTCCCAGAGGGGTAGGGCAGAGACGATGTACCGCCACTTTTCACAAGGGACTTTTCGGCCCGTGATACCCCTTGACGTGATGTGTGGCGAACAACATCGCCGCCTCCGTGTTGAGGAGCCACGATTATCTAGGTAAATTAATTGTCCACATCATCAGAGCCCCGCATGACTCGGTAAGGCTGATAAAGCCCGGAGTTCGCCCAGCGCCGGGATGTCGGCACGCTTACGACCAGGCTAGCCCCTGGACACGCATCCATCGGCGCGGCGGACCTTGGATTGGCAGTGTGAGGGAGACAGGAGATGGGGGCATGGGTAAGGAGTATAGGTTAGGTATGGGATACCGCTATTACGGAAGGATAGTGTGATTGTAGTAGCGAGAAACCCTAATTAAGCAACTCATTTAATCATACACCACACATACACACATACAGTGCCGTAACTAGGGCGGTGGCAGCGGTGCTCAGGCACAGGGCGCAGACCTTGGGGGGGCGCAAAAATGACCCGGTAGGGGAGTTTTAAAGGGCGCAGTTATAGAAGCTCGCACCGCGGCACCGGGCGCATAAGAGGCTAGTTACGTCACTGCACACACACACATATACACCAAACATACATTACACTCATAATCTCCACACTACCACCCACAATCACACTCTCTCACCCTCCTAATAATATTATAACTTTCTTTTTCTTTCTAACAATATTTATTCTGTCCCACAGTTTTCAATGTAACCTGTAATCTCAGGCTCCCCGATACAGACTGCATGGTCTAGTGTGGGAGCTCCAATATGCATTGTCCTGTTAATTTTTATATTTTAATCGTACTCAATTGATGTAATCATACAATTTTGAGGATGACTGTAAAAATCTATGTATCTGGTAATTTATAATAAACTATTTTAATTTGAATAACTCTGTAAGCCGGGACCGCATCCGGTGACTCGTCTGGACAGCGCCGGTCTGGCAACCGCCAGAAGCACTACTATAAGTAAATGCTTCTATTTCTAATTTATAGCGTCGGTCTAAGCTGGTCAACAGCGCGCTGGAGTAGTAACTTTGTACCGGCGGCAACCAGTAGTGGCTTCTGCCAGCCATGCGACGGGGGGACGTTAGTTTCGCTTCTTTACGTATGCAAAGGCCGGCCAGAAAAAGAATTGAAGAGAGTTCCATACCTGCAAATTCCATTTGAATCCAGCGCCCAGTGTAATGGTAGACACTGGCCTCTTTGTAGGCGGCTCGGCATCAACTAAAAAAGACAAAATCCTTACTAATATTCTTATTATATCCTAGCTGTGCCCGTAGCTCCGCTCGCGTGAACTACACAATTATTTTTAATCTCAATTTCTCACCTCCCCCCCACTTTCCCCCACCATTTCCATGAGCACTTTCCTCACCCCTATCCGCCCCCATCTTTTACCCCCTATTTTCCCCCTACACTTTAATTACCACTTTCCTCACCCATCCCCCCTTTCTTGACCTTGGACCCTGTCTTCCAACCCCTCCCCCTACTTTCCCCCTACACTTCCATGACCACCTACCAATCTCCAAAATGTAGTTCTCATACAATACAATACGAATTCCGTCGAGCATTTACACCCTACACTTCTTTGTATTTCTTTTATACTAATGCAGTGTATGCGAGTTTTCGATAACTATAAATCGCATAACTTTTGATTGACTGGGCCGATTGCAATGAAATAAAGCCTATATATTGCACCGAATTAAGCACCATATTTCTGTGAAGAGTCCATCAAAATAGGTTCAGTCGTTTTTAAGTGACGCTTGCACAAACAAACAGATAAATAGACAGACAAAAGTTCCAAGAATGATCGAAATGTGTTCTGTTGCTTATCCTTAGACCCCCTATTCAAAAATCTTCAGTGTAAAGACACGCGAAGTTTACGATTTTATTTATTAGATTTGTAACAATAGTCTGTAATACCGATCATGCTGTATATACGTAGACAAACTTACACACTAATCATTTATTCTTCTGTATTGTACTTTTTTCTTTCTATCTCATATTATTGTTGAATGAATCAGCTGTTGTTATTTTTAAATGTGAAATCTAGTAAATGGTAAGATTTTTACTTAGACATAAAATAAATAAAAACTAATATAAAAAAAGCTGTTTTCATTAATATCTCGCCATCATAAGTAACCGACGTTTGAGTTCCAGAATAAATAAATAAATAAATAAATATGTGGGGACATTTTACACACGGCCACCTGATCCCAAACTAGGCAGAGCCTGTAATATGGGTATCAGGCAGCTGATATACATACAAAGATACATAATATAATATATAAATAACATCCAGTCACAAGGCAAACACAAGTGCTCATCACACGAATGTTTGCCCTGGGCGGGATTCGAACCCGCGACCTCGAGCTACGCAGGCAGGTGTACTACCGACTAGGCTAAGGGGCCGACATTCCAATGTCAGTAAAAATAAAGGTTCAATTCAATTATTCTCACTGTGGACGCCAGCCTTTTTGATCCTTGAACATCCTCGAACGAATTATAGATTACTAGCTGTTGCCCGCGACTACGTCCGCGTGGACAACTTAACATCACAAACTATTATGTTTTTCCCGTAGGATTGGTATGTTTTTTCGGGATAAAAACTATCCTATATCCTATTCCAGGACCTAACCTATATGTGTGCAAAGTTTCATCCCGATCCGTCCAGTGGTTGAAGCGTGATTGAGTAACTCCTCACTAGCCTCACTCACATCCATCAACCTTCTCACGCACCTCCTTATTTTCCCCTCACTGCGGACCCCAGCCTTATTTAGGACGTTACTAATGTGATCCTTGATCGTCCTCCTAGGACGACCTCTAGCTGTAGTTCCGTCCACATTCGCGCTGTAAATTTCTTTTGTAACTCTTCTTTATAAATACCCAAACATCCAAATATCCAAACTTTCGCATTTATAATATTAGTAGGATTAAATAAGCTATGTGGAATTTTATTAATCCATGTTACTGTATGATTAAATGACCGACAAATGATGAACAAATATCGGAAGATCGATATTAACATAAACATTTCATCGCAAGTACATAAATACTACCTGACTCCGATCCCTGATCATATCTATAATAATGAATTACATAAGAAATTGCCGTGTGGTCACCGGTAGAGTAGAATAAGACCACTCCAACTGTTCCCGTGGATGTCGTACAAGGCGACTAAGACACATTATAAAACATCAATCAGGCCTCCCCAACCCGTCTGGCCAGCGCGGGGAGTGTAGCGCAAATCCTCAGTCTGTCTCCGGCAGACGAGAGAGGGTTGAGCTCCTGCAGTGGAGACAACAATAACCTGATGATGATGATGATGATGATATGTCAGAAAGAAAACTATACCTGCAATAACAATCACATTGGAATCCATATCTTCACTTTGTTCTAATTATTTCAAAACAACTAATTACTTCAGACAAAACTACTTCACTAAAACTTAAATAACGTCTAGATATTTAGCATTGTTACAATGAATGTTAAAGTTATTTATTGCAATTCAAAACAGCGTGCCGAAAGCCACGGCAGTGGCTGGTGACTAATTTTTTTTTCACCTACCCTACCTAACAGCTTTGCGATTTAGGTACTCGAAAAATTATAGTATTTGTGAAAAATTATAGTACGGTATATATTTTTAATGAACATCCATCCAATACACATTTTAATCTAATATTCCATCTAATAAATAAAAGACGTAACCTTCGCGTGTCTGTACCTTGAAGATATTTGCAATAATAAAGGGATAAGTAATAGAATACATTTCAATCATTTTTGAAATTTTTGTCTGTTTAAATGTTTGTTTGTGCAGGCATCACTTAAAAACTACTGAACCGATTTCGATGGACTTTTCACAGAAACATAGTGCTTAATTCGGTGTAACATATGGGCTTTATTTCATTGCAATCGGTGCAGTCAATCAAAAGTTATGCGAATTTATAGTTTTCGAAAATTCGCATACAACAAAGAAGTAGGGTGTTAATGCACGACGGAATTCGTGGGCGGTAGCGGGAGCGGGTATGGTACCAATGTAATGTGAGTTTTTGAAAACTATAAATTCGCATAACTTTTGATTGAGGAGCTGGATCTGGGGCTGGATTTGGATCTGGATCTGGACCTGGAGCGGGAGTGGGAGTGGTATTGGGAGTGGGCGTGGGAGTGGGAGCGGGAGTGGGACTGGGAGTGGGAGTGGGAGCGGGAGCGGGAGCGGGAGCGGGAATAGAGCGGATTCTGTAGTCCACGCTAGCGGAGCCGCGGACACAGCTAGTAGTAACTAAAACGAATCTACCTATATTTCATTCCAGATTCATAGTCCTATGAAAACCAACGCTATTTACGTCTCGGTAACATATACATGAAAGGGTCACCAGCAGCAAAAACAGGTTTGTATTACCATGTAAACTTTGCAGTCCACTTAGGAACACCATCTATTGTGTATTTTGTTTTCGAGACGCAAATGCGTTTGTTTTCATAGGACTATTAATCTGGAATGAAATATATGCAAAATTAAACTTAAGTCTATCACCAATGTGATTTTCTGATCTAAATAAAACCGAGGTGGCTAAGAATGATGCACAATATAACACCCATCAAGGCAGAAAAACATTTCCACACGCGACGTGACGCGACCTGTGACGCGACGCCACGCAACGCGTCGCGTCGCGTTGCGTGGCGTCGCGTGTTGGTGTGTTTCTGGTTATAGGATTTAAGGTACCGACACATTTATCCATCACACGCTACGCGACTCACGCGTGTGGAGTAAAATCAGAACGTACAATTATTTCTTAGGGCTAGCGCGCACTGCGATTTTTTCCGCCCGGATTTTTTTCCGCATACTTATCCAGACTGCGAAATTAATTCCGCGCGGTTTGGTCAGTTCATACGTAGTTGTCAGGGAAGAGAGACGTAAAGATGGATAACCGAATTCTTATTTGCTACTTACTACTTATTTGCTACTTACGGATATCTTCTAAGACGTCGGCTACGACGTCTTAGAAGATATCAATGACATGATGTATGATTTAAATAGTAATTGTACGATTTATTGATTTTATTAAGTACGACCTAAATATCAAAATCGTACCTAACACCTAGGAAGCGGTAGTCGATAAAAAAAAATGACGTGTACCAAGTGTACTCGTATGCAATAAATGATTTTGACTTTTACTTTGTATGGAAATATACGATTACTACGAACCTGAAAAATTCTATTTTCTATTTACAGAGAATGAAAAAAATAAATGAGGAATTGCGCAATTTTCTCAACATGATCGAAAAGATAAACACAAACGAATTTTGGGACGGAATAAAGCGAATTTTTGAATAATATAATAGATTGGTTCAGCGTGTCTTCAATCTATTTCCATTGGCTATATTCTAGACCTGATTGTGAGAGCACATTCAGTCATAAAAACTTAACTAATTTCGTAATGGTTTACTCAATGAAAACTATTGAAAATAATGACAAAATATTTACATTTAAGAGATGTTTCTATGTAATTAAATAAAATTTGAGGATAATTTAAACGTACGATTGTTTTATTTCATTAGTTCAAAGGGAAGTAAGACTCTTTCATATCTGGTATACGATTATTTCTTTTTTCGTGTTTCTAATCATAGGATTTAATACGTTTTGATCGCCTCCACGCGCGTTGCGACGCGTCGCGTGGGGTAAATGTTTTTCTAGCCTTACACCTTGTGTCTTAGAAAAAGATTTTTGACTTTGTAAAAAAGATAAAATACTTACAATTTCTTCCGTTATACGGCCTCTTGTGCACGCCGTTCAACTTCATGTCATCGGTTGTCACCGTTATGTTTCCACCTGACACCTGCAAGACAAGAGTTCCAGTAGTCGGTTCATTGTTGACGACACCGCCAATGGGACGGTCGCACCTGGCCCGACGGCCAGGCTGATGGAACTCAGTAGTAAAAAACCGATGTATGAAACGTACAGAGTTTTTAATGGCGGCCTAATCCGTACAAATCAGGAAGAGCACTGAAACCCAAAATTGTTATAGGACTCAGTGGTCTTCGTAACCAGACGGATTATGTGTTGCTTTTTTTAAGAATTTTGTATGGGAGTCCCGTCTCTTACTAGTTATAGATATTCTCTTTGATGGTGGCCGGAAGCAGCTAGATGCGGAGGACCGGGTGTGGTGGCGTTCATAGGGGAAGGCCTATGTCCAGCAGGGCTGATATAATGATGGTCTCAAAATTACCTACTTATTTCTTTTTCTTGTTTATTCGAATGTATATGTCGCAGGCCGATCATAAAATCAGGCAGATCATGGTACGCCTAGCTACATCGAATGACGCGTCATGATTTGCCTGATTTTATGATCGGCCTGCGACATATACCGAATTTTGATATCTTTTACTGGTATAAATGGCCTCTACACTTCATCAATGCTTGTATTATTTCAATATCTTCCTTAACTGTTTAATAGTTTCACTGTCATGCAATGAGTAACCATATTAATTATGTACATAGAGATCGTTGTTAATTATGGCACAATGAGGTACAGTACTAAAACAGAGAACAGTAAATATTACTACTAAAAGCGACCCTCACCTCCCCGCCAGTTTAACGTCGCCCGCAACAATAGAGCACGGCAGGCAGTATGGACGACTGGGCTGAGACACGCAAGTATACGGACAGGCTGGTGCGTCTATCCATCCATCCATGTCAGCCTTTAGACGTCCACTGCTGGACACAGGCCTTCCCCTCCGCATCCAGCCGCTTCCGGCCACCTTCTTTAAGGTCGTCAGTCCATCTGGCGGCGGGGCGTCCCACCCTGCGCGTGCCAATCCGTGGTCTCCACTCCAGAACGCGTCTATAGTTAGTAGTAATAGGTATTGATATTAAATTAACGAGAACACTCTCCTGGGCGAGAATTAAGGAGAACTTAAAACAGCTGGGATCGGCCGCTTTATAACCCATTTTAAATAGATAGTTTAATATAAGAAACACGTTGTAAGTTTATAGGGGATGGAAGACCATTTTATAATAGATCTCTTATTTATGATACAAAACTATCGCAAATGATGATTTTTCTGATCAATAGTATGTAAGTATGTATGAAATTAATTTGCTGGAATATGGTCATGAGGCTCTCTACTATCGAGTTCCATTCATTTATTGCCATGTAATAAAAATAAATATAGACTTTATTTCATATCAGCCCCTAGAAGTCCACTGCTGGACATAGGCCTTCTCCAATGAACGCCACCACACCCGATCCTCCGCCCTCCGCATCCAGCCGCTACCGGCCACGTTCTTCAGGCCGTCGGTCCACCTGGCGGCGGGTCCCGCCCTGCGCGTGCCGATCCGCGGTCTCCACTCCAGAACTCGTCTGCCCCAACGGCCGTCGGTTCTGCGGCATATGTGGCCCGCCCACTGCCACTTCAGCTTGCTAATCCTTTCGGCTATGTCGGTGACTTTCGTTCTTCTTCCGATCTCCTCGTTACTAGACTAGACTTTATTTTTTTATTTATCAAAGCTGTATCTTAAATTTTTTTTATATATGTAATTGGCTGCCTAAGCTATATGTATTTTATGTATTAATTATAACAATGAAAGCTTCGACTTGTCTTGCGATCTAGGCCTCTTCAAAGCATCAAAATTCACATAGACAGTTATTAAAATAACTACAAATATTTGGTGTTCTTGTACAATTTTATCCACAAAGGTGTAGCAATCAAAATAATAAGAATAAATATTTAACAGTATATCTGTCGCAGAACCGACGGCCGTTGGGACTGACGAGTACTAGAGTGGAGACTGCGGTGTGGGACACCCCGCTGCCAGGTCGGAGGGCAAAGGACCAGGTGTGGTGACATTTATTAGGGAAGGCCTATGACCAGCAGCAGATGTCCAAGGGCTGACATGATGATGAGATACAATATACATCAAAATTTAAACTAAACAAAAATCAAAATAGATTACTGGATTGATGATAAAAAAATATATATATACTTACATTTAACACGGCAAATTCATCTGAAATTATAAAATATGTAATTCAAATGACAGAAATTAAGGAATACAGTAGCAAACAGATAGAGTCGTGGTAGCCTGGTTGGTTATGCATTCGCCTTACATTCTTGAGCTCGTGGGTTCAAACCCTGCCTGTACCAATGGGTTTTCAAAAACTTAAGTATGGTTTATCTATAATACCAAAGGTTTTTTGGTGAAGGAAAACATTGTGAGAAAATCTGCATATGACAAAGAAGAATTTCTAAGGTGTGTGTGACGTCAACCAAATCGGCTTGGGGCACTGTTGGTGGACAGGGGTTTGGCACAAAAGATCCTGAAAGGTCGAAGTGACTCCAGGTGTTACTGGCCATCTAAGAAGATAAGACAAACAGACAGTTGGCAAAAGGAAAACATTTCAGTGCCCGCATTTATTAAAAAGGATTAACTTAGCAAAATGCTACGTTTTAGGCGACCAAATAATCTATTTTTCATTAAGTATGTCCTGTTTTTTTTTTATTGAAAATGGTTCGATGCTCTTTAACATTGTCTCTGACTTTATTGTATGGAGGGCTCCACACTGACAAAAGCAAGGCGCGGGCAAGTACTCACGCCATCGCATCAGTGTGGAGATGAATTATTTTTCTTAGATTTTCAAAAATAAACTCCAGATCTGTTTAGGACTGCATATTTCATGATAATAAAAATTAAAACATTACAGATGTTTTAACTATTTGAAATCTATCATCATCAGGTTATTTTTGTCTCCAGGAGCACAACCCTCTCTCATCTGCCGGAGACAGACGAAGGATTTGGCCTACACTCCCCGCGCTGGCCAGACGGGTTGGGGAGGCCTGATTGATGTTTTATAATGTATTCCCTCAGTCGCCTTGTACGACATCCACGGGAAGAGTTGGAGTGGTCCTATTCTACTCTACCGGATCCCACACGGCTATCTAAAATCTATATTCGCGCCATAATTAGGTGAATAAATAGATTAATCTAATCTAATCTTTATAAAAAACAAACAATGGCACAACATATTACACAGCTTAGAAAAGTAGGCTACGCTATACATACTTACCGTTGCTTGTAAAATCCATTACGCTAACATTATCCTGGGGAATATATTAAAAACGGCCACAGAGTTTTAGATTATAAATATATAAGTTATAATTTTTAAAATTACGCAGCCCAGTTTTCAAAAACTAGTCCTATCTACTGAACAATGTACGTTAAAATTGGTATTTTTCTGTTTTTTTGTTATTATATTGAAATTGAATTAGATTTTCCACAGATTTACGAGTTCAAAGCAACTAATATTAACAAGTACGATTTTATTTAAAACAATGCATAGACACACACAGTTCACTTGTATAAATAATAATAGCTTACATACAGGGTTTATTTATTAATACTAACATATATTCAGAACACAAACAAGTCCAAGAGCGCAAAACTTCACACCAAAATGAATATACTGAAATATGAAATCGAATGAAACTGAAAAAATCTGTCAGTCCGACTGATTGAACGATCATTTATAATGAATGAGTCAGAATGAGTGTAATATCGTTAAAACTTCATTCGTTCGATTAGTTCCGTCCGGGGCTCAGCAGAACGAATACATAGAAGGATTTATAAGGGTCCAAGAACGTGAAGGAAACCAACCCTTTTCACTCTTATGGTAATTTTGCTGTTGCTAAAGTGAGAGAATGCTACTTTTAACAGGACGTCAGATACCATGTCCGTACACTGTTTCAGAAATCTAGAGATGAGGCGGACGTGCAAAACATGGATATCGATAATTATCGGATATCGATAATCAATAAAAATATATTACGTAGTCTAAAAATTATCATTATATTATTTAGTAAAAATTTGAAATTATGTTAACATGAAAATTTAATTTAATTCTGAAGGCACGCACTTAATTTGACAGCACTAAACTAGCTAAAATTGTCATCTTATAGTGAAATAATTTTATTTCAATTTAGAGCTGTCAAATTTAAATCGGTGGCAACTAATTGCGTACGATTAATTATATATAAAAAAATTGGGTGTCAGTAATCCCAGCTAAGAACTATTTTATGTACTAATGAGTTTTTATTATTGTATATTTACTTTTCGCTCACGACGGTGAAGAAAATCAAGATAAAACCTGCTAGCCTGAGGAGAATTGACAAATTCGAAGACAACTGAATAGGCTTGCCCCTATTAAATACGTTTACTTTTAAAAACTACTTACTCTTCCTGGCGACATAAATAATGTAGGCACAGCATTATCCTTCAGTATTCGATATTTATCATCGGTAATAATACAACACAATAATTTAAAATGTCTGGAGCACACTCTATGGTGTTTTTTTGCCGTCCAATCAGCTTCGGTGGACACCGCATTAATCCACTTTTCACATAAAAAAATTTTCATTAGGAAATCTAAATTGAAAAAATACGTGTATACTCATGTGCACAACACATCCAAAACACATAAAACACTTTTTATACTTTTATCGATAAATTTTTGTCCAGCTCTATTTAAACATTTCTGTAAAATTACAAAACTAACAAAATATATGAAAGTACACTTATACATGCTCAATTAATATAAATATAATAAAAAGAAATTAATTTCCCTTACTTTTAAGCATAAATTTATCTCTTTAACATGGAAAATGGATAGGTAAACACAAAAAGAATGTTTACCTGTGAAAGTTTATAGTTTCGGATTGATTTTCTATTCTCCCCATGCGAAATTTGCAGCGCCTTATCACACATACCATAGCTTACACCTTCACAAAATATTATCCTGCACTCTTATCACAAATCTGAAAGGATTTTAAATTGAAATAGTATTTCAAACTCGACTAGCACGCAAACCGTTGCATCAATCATTAATGCAACTAAATTCAAGATGCATTTGTCACTTGACAGCAGCGACCAAAGAGAATACAACAGCGACTATATTAGGGAACATTTTAGTCAGCAGGGTAAAGTGGAGCCAAGGGCTACAGTTTTGACAAGTGGCTATGTACGCTTGATTAGTATTATGGCGGTTTCTATGGATATATTCGTTTTTCTGAGTCAGAATGAGTGTAATATCGTTAAAACTTCATTCGTTCCATTAGTTCCGCCCGGGGCCTTTCAACCGCGGCACCCAAAGAGGATATTGCGGTACCGAATGATTTAATTATAGTTCTAACGATTAGTTCAGTTTTTATATTACCTTGACACATATTTAGACGAGCAGAGCGCCCCGTCATGAGCTGTGTGATATATTGATAATTTTCATCATTTTCTGCTTAAGATATTCCCGAGAAATGTGATAAATTTTGAAACGTTTCCTTGGTAGTTTTTTTAGTAGATTCGATTTGAATTGAGTGGTCACACTAGTCAGATGTGATGTCATTGTATTTTCGTAATTGTGTAGGTGCAGTTTTGCTTTCATGAAAGTTGTAATAAATCGATCTAACTAAATATTTATTAGTCGAATTAACAAACATGGAGTTAAACGACGTTATAGTGAACCAGCCCGTCGTTATCGACAACGTAAATATGCCTTACTTTCCTGTAAAACTTCGGTTTTTGATTGCTTCATGGAGCACCTATATTTTCCTATTTTATTCAATGAGCCGACGTTAAATAGAAATTAGACAATTTAAATGGTATTTAAAATTGTTTAGAAATCCAATTCATTTCTTCTGCTTTATTTCGTATGTATCATTTGCCGTATTGTGGATCTTTCGTAATTATATTATGCCGGTGTGTCCACAGGGCTCCGGAGTCATCAAAGCAGGATTCGCCGGTGACCAGATACCGAAATGCAGATTTCCAAATTAGTAAGTAGTTTAAAAAAGTTAAAGTGTCGCGAAGCAGCTGGATAATCGGGGGGATGGGTAACCTGGTGTGGTTAGGCTTATGTACACTAATCAAGGTTTACAATCGTAAGTCTGCCCAAGAAGCTTAAACACTTAGTTGGAACAACTTATGTGAGACATAAGGGCGCTCACAGGACATCGTGGGCTGAACAAACAGAGGTTTAACCTCAAGCTACGAACCACAGGAGTGTGTAGGCTCCCATGCACCTCTTGTACGAGTGTGACCCACTGATGCGTAAAAGAAATACTCACCTAGGTAACTTGCTTCACCCTAATAAAGTAAAACAACTTAGTGCTAAAAGCATTGTGCAGTTTCTAACTGCTGCAAAGCTGAACACTGAATTGTATGGTGGCGATCACAATAGACCAGAAATGGTCGCAGTGATACAAGGTTTACATGGAGACCTTGAAATAGGCCCAACTCAAAAATAATAATATGGTCTATGTGCAGCAGTGGCCTTCAGCAGGCTGATGGTGATGATGTATTTTTAACTGTATACCATTGAAATTAATTTACACGAAACTAGATTTTTACTGTACCTTACTATTAAGCAGAGAAATAGGTCTGATTGAGATCTTAAAAATTTTAAACAATCGCTACAACTCCAATTTAAAGAATATATTTAACTCAAACCCCAACCAAACAACTCCAGCACATAAGATTTAATGCTCACCTGAACCTTCACAGACAAGTTTTAAGCATCAGGGTTGTATCCAGATCGAACAATTTGCCAGAATCTGTTGTATCTTCCATATCAATAAACATGTTTAAGAACAGACTAGACTATTTCCTAAAAGAAAATAACCAAGTCAACTACTGATATGGAAGCACCTGCTATAAGCTGCCTTTCCATTTAAAATAAAATAAATTATATACTTACCAATGCCACAGAGATGATGAAGAAACTGCTTTCTGTGACTACACAAACTTATTATTATTATGGGGATAATAGGCGAGCAAGACATTTCAGGTGTGCCTATATCTGAACTGGTATATTTAAGTCGCTGTCTGATTGTATTGGACGCCCCGCCGCCAGATGGACCGACGACCTAAAGAAGGTGGCCGGAAGCAGCTGGATGCGGAGGGCGGAGGACCGGGTGTGGTGGCGTTCATTGGGGAAGGCCTATGGCCAGCAGTGGACGTCTAAAGGCTGACATGATGATGATGATGATTGTCACTTGTAACTTGTAACACTGGTTTTTGGAAAACGTGTATGTTTTTAAAAGTGTTCACTGAGCATCGATAATGTCTTGCAGTATTTTGTTCTTTTAGTTACTAATTTGTTCAATAAACAACTTTGCCGCAGCATTGGACGGCCGAAGCATGTGCGGGTGATGGCAGGAGCCTTGGAAGGCGAGCTGTTCGTCGGTCCTCGTGCTGAAGAGCACCGCGGGTTACTTAGCATAAAGTATCCCATGGAACATGGGATCGTAACGGATTGGAATGACATGGAAAGGGTTTGGAGCTATATTTATAGTAAAGTGAGTATTCTGCCAACCTTCAAGTTAAATACCTTCATCATCATCAGGTTATTTTTGCCTCCACTGCAGGAGCACAACCCTCTCTCATCTGCCGAAGAGAGACGGAGGATTTGGCCTACACTCCCCGCGCTGGCCAGACGGGTTGGGGAGGCCTGATTGATGTTTTATAATGTATTCCCTCAGTCGCCCTGTACAACATCCACAAGAAGAGTTGGAGTGGTGCTATTCTACTCTACCGGAAACCACACGGCAATATTATAATAATGTATAATACCTTACATTAATGGAAAAGTTCCCTTCTGCCAAGGGTGGCCATGCACATTATTGATTTGTATGATTAGTTAGAATGAGTTGTTTGATTTCTTCTATGTGTTTAGTAGTGACAGCATGCAGCTGTGGTAGCCTAATTGGTTGTGCACTCGCCTCAGGTTCATGAAGTCCTGGTACAAGCCCTGCCCGTACAAATAGTTCTTCAGAACTTATTAATAACTAGCTGTGCCCGCGGCTCCGCTCGCGTGGACTACAGGTTCCGCTCCCATTCCCACTTTCGCTCCCTATCCCACTTGCACTCAGACTCTCAATCTCACTCTCAATCCCACGCCCACGCCCTCGCCCACTCCCATTCCCACTATGTCCATAACTTTTGATTGAGTAATCCGATTGCGATGAAATAAAGACTAAATGTTAAGTTAGGTTAAGCCCCATGTTTCTGTGAAAAGTCCATCAAAATCCGTTCAGTAGTTTTTAAGTGATGCGTGCACAAACTCACAGACAAACAAACAAACAGACAAAAATTTTAAAAATGATCGAAATTGCTGTTGCTTATTCTTACGCCCAAATTTTTTTTTTGCAAATATCATCAATGTACCTGCGAAGTTTACGAATTTGTTTATTAGATACCATATTGTTTTCAATCTCTAACAGCAAAGGTGTTTAAATTCGTGTACAAAACCATAAGTTGAGATCAGTTATAAATTGTGCCATGTTACAATTACTACTATTGCCTATCAGGACCAGCTATCAACTTTCTCAGAAGAGCACCCCGTGCTTCTGACGGAAGCGCCGTTAAACCCGCGTCGCAACCGGGAGAAGGCCGCAGAGCTGTTCTTTGAGACGTTCAACGTGCCAGCTCTCTTCCTTTCAATGCAGGCCGTGCTTAGTCTGTGAGTATGCTAACACATTTGTCAGTTATTGCTTCATCACAAATTCTCGAATCATCAGCAGCTTTACATAGGTATCTTTTTCTATCGTTCCATCGAACATTGTTTGATTCTATCTTTTCTTGCGAGTGACTTAGGCCTAGTTTAGGTGCTTTTGATATTATAATTATTTCTGGTTTTAACTTAGGAACATGATGGAGACCTTCGGGATGAATAAAATAAATAAATATGTGAGGACATTTCACACACGGCCACCTGATCCCAAACTAGGCAGAGCCTGTAATATGGGTATCAGACAGCTGATATACACACATAATATATATAAATAACATCCAGTCACAAGGCAAACACAAGTGCTCCTCACACGAATGTTTACCCTGGGCGGGATACGAACCCGCGACCTCGAGCTTCGCAGGCAGGTGTACTACCGACTAGGCTACGGGGCCGACATAATAAGACTGTCCCCCCCCGTCGTCCCCCCCTCCCCCTGCTTCATTAGTCACAAACACACGCTCAAACCTAAATAATATCTAAACTGGGTTCAGTAAAACCCAGGAAAAAATCTATAGTTCTAAAATAAATACACTTGTCTAATTCGCAAATATAACATCCAGACTGGAATCAAATTGTATCAAGTTGTCTGTCAATCCAGTGGTAATCGACACTTCGACCTCTGTAATCGACACTTCGACCTCTGGAGTCCAATGAGCAAGCCATTAAACCAACGAGACGGTCAAAAATTAACTTGATGTTGTCAATAAATTAATCTTCTTTTTTATTTAATGGCCTCCCTTTATTAGAATTCTGCCAATTTCGAGTCAGTCATGGGAATGACACAAAAAAATTTGGTCGGTCGGTCTTCTTGAGCATCCAATCTAAAAATGGACAACACAAAATATATAATAACAAAAACCCGATCACCAATATGTTAGTTAAATGTTAATATCATTATAATTTGATTTTGTTAGTACGGGTAAACAATAAATTAATCATAAACTATTTAATGACTATTGTTTATGACAGATACGCAGGGTTGGCATGTTTTAAACAAAGTGTTTAAAACATCTGTTTTAAACATGTTTTTTATTATTTAAAACATGTTTTTTATTGTTTAAAAGTTTAAAACTGTTTAAATTGTTTAAAACATGTTTTAAACTGTTTTTTATCCAACCCTGCAGATACGCAACTGGGCGGACGACTGGCGTGGTGCTGGACTCCGGCGACGGGGTGACGCACGCGGTGCCCATATACGAGGGGTTCGCGATGCCGCACAGCATCATGCGCGTCGACGTCGCCGGCAGGGACTGCACGCGGTACCTGAGGTGAGGGGGGGATATAAAATGTGTCACAAATATGTGCTAAAGTGTGTCACAAATATTGGCAAAAGTGTGTCAAAAATATGGGCAAAAGTGTGTCACAAATATGGGAAAATGTGTGTCAAAAATATGGGCAAAAGTGTGTCAAAAATATGTACTAAAGGTGTCACAAATATGTGCTAAAGTATGTCAAAAATATGGGCTAAAGTAAATAAGGCTCTTACTGCCATGTCTCACACCCTGTAAGAGTAGCTGGAAGAGATCTCTTTTAGAGATAAGCTCGCCGTTGTACACAATATTTTATAATTGTATCTCGTTTTTAAAATGTGCAATAAAGAATAAAGCGTGTCACAAACATGCGGTAAAATATCATAGGTACGTTTTGATGCGTCACAAATATGTGAATATGCGCCGCAGTCCGTCATCAGCTTGGACTACTTTTTGCCTCAGTGTGACCATATAGGACGTAAACTATAGATATCGTAATTTTCTTTCCTTTTTTTTAATAATGTGTTTTACGGCTCTGAATGCTAAGTCCTTTTGAGCCAAATTTTCTTTCCCGATATGTAGTGTTGCCAGGAAAGAAAAACAAACATTAGCTAGTTGTAGCGATGTTTTGAAGCACAAACACCGTTCGGTCGAGTTTAGAATTTTTCTCTGTTAGTTTTAAGCACGCATCACGTAAAAACTGCTAAACCGATTACGATGGACTTTTCACAGAAACATGGGGTTTTAACTCGGATTAACATCCAGTCTTTATTTCATCGCAATCGGCTGACTCAATCAAAAGTTATGGTGAATGCGATACAACAAAGAAGTATAATTATAATATTCGGTGCAGTTCAGATTGCGATGAGTTAGGATTATATTTTGAGCTATGGGAATGTGAGCGGAGGCGCGAGCACAGCTGGTTGGAAATAAATGTATTTCTCTCACCGTTTCTTCTCCTCGTTCTGCCAGACTCCTCCTCCGCAAGGAGGGCGTCAACCTTCGCACGTCCGCCGAGCTGGAGATAGTGAAAGCCATCAAGGAGAGGGCGTGCTACCTGTCCCCCAACCCTCTCAAGGAGGAGACCCTGGACACCGAGCGGGCTCAGTATACTCTGCCCGATGGCACACAGCTGGAGGTAAATATGACTTTACTAATCTTTATTATGCCGTGTGGTTTCCGGTAGAGTAGAACAGGACCACTCCAACTCTTCCCGTGGATGTCGTACAAGGCGACTGTGGGAATACATTATGAAACATCAATCAGGCCTCCCCAACCCGTCTGGCCAGCGCGGGGAGTGTAGGCCAAATCCTCCGTCTGTCTCCGGCAGATGAGAGAGAGTTGTGCAGAGTGGAGTCAAAAATAACCTGATGATGAATGAAAATCTTTATTACCGAGGAATGTCGACCGAAATTGCCGACCATTCGGTTTGTGTTTGCGTAAATTAATGCAGGGCTGCAGCAGGAAGCGTGCTAGCATAGTCTATCGAGAGATGCATGTCTCAATGAATGTAATATTTCTTTAAAATATGGTTAGCGAGTATCCGTTCGTCCTTAGTTTAAAATTGAATAATTCCATTATGAAATGTCTTTTACAGATCGGCCCAGCGCGGTTCAGAGCACCAGAAGTATTGTTTAGACCAGATCTCATTGGTGAGGAGTGTGAAGGTACCAGTTTACTGTTAATTAAAACACAAGCATACACATACACACCCCAACACACTCCCACACACATACAAAGAATAAAGACAGCAACCCTCATGTAAATTAGGGAACGTATCCATGCTACGTGACCCATTTTTTCACCCGTAGTATATGCCCCTCCCCCGCTAGTTTTCACGTTCAATCCAGAGGTTCCAGTCTAAAATCCTGAGGACAATCACTGGTGCCCCTTGGTACATCACAAATGAGATACTCCATAATGACCTCAACATTATCACTGTAAAGGATGAAATTGTTCAAAGTACTGACAGATACAAGAAGAGACTAATGGATCGCCCCAATGCCCTAGCACTTAATCTAATGAAAAAAAAAAATTAAAAATATTTTATTTGCAACTTACACAAATAGATAATTAATTAATTTTAATTTAATTTAATTTTTTTTTTTAATTTATTTTTATTTCATTAGAAAAAGTTACATAAAAATTCGGAGGCAGGTGTCCCCTTTTAGGCTCGCAGAGCCTGTGTTAGGAGGCACCGCTCTTCTTTACAAATATTGTTTCGTATTGTAAATATAAATATAGCATCGTTTCTTCTTAATAATGATAATGATAAGGTATATACAATTATAAGATTTAGTGCAGGTTTTGTGATAGGTATAGATAATATTTCCTGCAACCCTTATTAGGTGCACCTGAATCATAAGGGTCGACAGTGAATTACAGTTTTAAAATTAACAATTTACCTCTATCAGAAGGGATGACAAAATAAAACAATAAATCAAAATCAAAATATTTATTTTCAAAATTGGAACACATAATTCTCTTTTTGACGTCAAATTCTGCCTAAATCTACTCCACTTCCACCTGTATAACCGAGGGGAAGAAGTGGCAACAAACCCAACGGCACAGGGCCCTACCTTTGATTTATCTTATTCATTACAATCATTAAGTCTACCTATGCTGAGCCATCAAGCACTCCATGGACTTTTATCATTTAAGTAGTCATCTAACTTATAATAGGCTTTCTTGCACAGATTAACTTTTATAGAAGATTTGAATTTATAGAAATTAGAATATTAATCAATCAATCAATAAAAAAAAACAAAACAAAATAAGTAGAGGTAATGGCTGAAAAGAAGGAACCTCGCCGGCTAAAAAGATACCACAAGACCACGCTACTAGAGTTTAACGTAGAACTCTAGTTAGCTAGTGGGATGCGTCAATGGACGTATGCCGAGCAAGACTCAACCCAATACCAAACATTTTACTGAATGCCCTCAAAGGGTGACAGTCGTAAAAAAACTCAGCAAAAAATAAAAATTTTACGTTCATAAATATTAATTTTTTTAAATTAAAATCAATTTATTTCAGATAACAAAGATCCATACACAAAAAATTAATAATTAACCATGTCACATGTAAAAATAATAATATAATAAAATGTTAACACATAAAATAACAATATAAATGCCTGCCAGGTGCTCGCTAGCCCACCAACACTGTCGTCCAGTGGCCAGCAGTGGGACACTCGAACTTATCCCCGACCACCCTCAGGAATATGGTTTTAAATATTATTTTACAAAAAGAAAGTAAAAAAAAAATTGACAAAAAAACAAATACATATGAGTATTTGTCTTATGCCGCGTGACGCCAAGACTGCGCACGTATAATTACAAGTGAAAAATATATTGTCAAGAAGAAAAATCTTGCGTAAAAATATTGTAACAGCAAATTAATTTACAAAAACAAGTATTTTTTCTTTCAAAACGCGAAAAGGCGCCAGATTTATCCTACATTGACTACGTGACGAAAACTTAAGCCCCCCTTCGCCGCCCATGTGACCATGCGTGGTATTTTTAAGACCCCTCTCCCCCCCCTGAACGGGTCATGTAGTATGGGTACGCGCCTTTACCTGTAGTTTACTAACGTTTTTTTTTTCTTGTGCGCCCCAGGTCTACATGAAGTACTAATGTTCGCGATACAAAAGTCCGACATGGACCTGCGGAAAGTACTCTACCAGAACATAGTCCTCAGCGGCGGCTCCACGCTGTTCCGGGGATTCGGAGACCGACTGCTGGCCGAGATCAGACGGCTCGCGCCTAAGGATATGAAGATTAGGGTAAGTCCTGCATAGCTCCAATAACAGTATCAGATACGCGGGCGACATGGTATTGCTGAGCCCGTCAATCAGTGGGTAAGTTATGAGCAGAGTCTCTCAGCGGCGGCTCCACGCTGTTCCGGGGATTCGGAGACCGACTGCTGGCCGAGATCAGACGGCTCGCGCCTAAGGATATGAAGATTAGGGTAAGTCCTGCATAGCTCCAATAACAGTATCAGATACGCGGACGACATGGTATTGCTGAGCCCGTCAATCAGTCAGTGGGTGAATCATGAGCAGGGATCGGAATTAGGTAGTTTCATTTATGTTCTTGCCTTGTGGTTCCCGGCTTAGAATAAAGCCACCCCCAATATTCCCGTGGATGTCGTCAAGGCGACTTAGGGACGTCAGGCAGCAGCGTTCTCCTGTGTATATTAAGATGATTACTACGATCATCAATCCGCCTGCCAACCGTGGTGATTACTGTTAGCGGAGGTGCTGTTTAGCAGTGGAGTGAAGAAAAAAACAGTTTCAGGAGAAAGGTTTTTGTATTTCCACGTAGTTTTATTTGACAAGTCAACAACAGTAACACACAAGTCAATAAAGAAAACATTGATGTCACCCAAGGAGACTGTGAACCTTAATAATTACAGCAAATCCCCCAATGGACAGCCCACCAAGTGTCATTCTATTGGGGAGGGGTTCAGCAGTGGACGCATTTCGGCTGATGATGTTTAATCTTGGTTCTATTGTCCACCAGATCTCAGCGCCACAAGAGCGGTTGTACTCAACGTGGATTGGCGGCTCTATCCTGGCCTCTCTGGACACCTTCCGAAAGATGTGGGTCTCGAAGCGAGAATACGACGAAGAAGGACACCGGGCGGTGCATAGGAAGACATTCTAGACTCTATATCTTGTATATTACGGTGCAGAACTTGTTGTAGTGGCCATTTTTATTACATTCGAGTCCAGTTGAAGTTAGGTACAAGACCGGCCATGATGGCCGGTTTCCTTACATTTAAAGCAATTTGAGCAGATCACAGAATGGAGCCAGTGGGCACTAAGGGACTTACGGAGTACCGTAAGTCCAACTGTCTTATGGAATAGAATAGAAAGACTTTATTTGGCGAACACAAATACAACACAGGAATTAAAATTGACGACATAAATATGAAAAAAGAAGAAGCAAACAAATTACATAACCGTTTGAACAAAACAGAAAAAATGCCACAGTGTTGTAGTGTGACGCCAAAAGGGTCCCCAGCTCAGCTTATGCTGTAGCAAGAGCTGCAGCGCTGATTTTCAGTGAGGCCACCAAATGACTCTTAGTTAAACGCCAAATATGATATGACCTGGGTCCTAGGTCATAATGGTCGTTTTCCTTACATTTAAAGCAATTACGTAGTACAATAATAGAGCCAGAAAATGGCATGTTTACTAATCTTTGATATTTATTATTTGGCTATGAATAGTGCCGTGTGGTTTCCGGTAGAGTAGAATAAGACCACTCCAACTCTTCCCGTGGATGTCGTACAAGGCGACTGAGGGAATACATTATAAAGTATCAATCAGGCCTCCCCAACCCGTCTGGCCAGTGCGGGGAGTGTAGGCCAAATCCTCGGTCTGTCTCCAGCAGAAGAGAGAGGGTTGATGTTTTATAATGTATTCCCCTAGTCGCCTTGTACGACATCCACGGGAAGAGTTGGAGTGGTCCTATTCTACTCTACCGGAAACCACACGGCAACATAACTTCAAATGTATGAAAAAGGCCACTACGAAAAGTTACTTAGTTTTTAAGTTAAATACTTCGTTATCGCTTCAGGGGCGGTTTACTTCACTAAGTTAATAATGACCCTTTGTCTGTCTGCAACATATACATATAATACGCCTTGGTCCCAGAGGGGTAGGCGGAGACGATGTATCGCCACTTTGCGCGATCTGACAAACGTCGCAAGGCGACTTACCTTCACTCGCTTTAGGCAACACGCTTACTTCAGTTTCAAAAATCTAGGAAAGTCAAGTTGTAAACAGGATAATACTCACGCCTTGGTCCCAGAGGGGTAGGCGGAGACGATGTATTGCCACTTTGCGCGATCTGACAAACGTCGCAAGGCGACTTACCTTCACTCGCTTTAGGCAACACGCTTACTTCAGTTTCAAAAATCTAGGAAAGTCAAGTAGTAAACAGGATAATACTCACGCCTTGGTCCCAGAGGGGTAGGCGGAGACGATGTATCGCCACTTTGCGCGATCTGACAAACGTCGCACGCTTACTTCAGTTTCAAAAATCCTCTATTGAAAGTCAAGTTGTAAACAGGGTTTAAGTTATAAAAAAACATAATTCAAGTTGTAAAAAGATATTTTTTTTGTATGCTATTTAAACGGCAGTCAGAGGAAAGTTAGAATTTCTAGATTTTTAACGTTATTCAACTCTAAGATCAGTTAACCGACGGGTGAATTTACGGTATCGATACACAGCGTGGTATGAAGTAACTGGATACATTTCTCTCGGTGTGAATGAGGAAGACGAGTGTAACTATTTTAACTTCTAGAAAAATAAAACTTAAAATCAGGAAAATATTGGTGAAAGAATTTTCGCGATATCTTAAAAACTGTATTTTTTACAATTTTTCAAAGTGCAATGAGCCAGTGGGGCGTTGTGACTTTTACAATTTTTCAAAGCCAATGGGCGATGTGACGTCACAGCGCCCACTGGCTCTTACCGAGCAGGCGTAAGCAGTTTTCGGAAGTGGCCAAATTGATTTATAAAAAAAAAATCAGTTTTCAAGATATCGTCATGATTTTTTGAGGTGCGAAAATTTATTTTCCTTCGTGGTATGAGATGGAAGTATTGGTAATTATTTTAAAAACTAGCTTATTTTAGTGTAGCACCAAAATATATACACATTTTTATATGAACAAACAATTTTCATATAAAAATTGCTTGAATATTTATTTACTTGTAGCTTATAAGAATCATCGCATTTATAAAGTTAATAAATTGTTGTATTAAAAAAAACGCATCAAAATCTGACCTTACGTTGATCAGCTACGGAGCTATGAGACAAACAGACACGCACGCACCCATAAACTTATAACACCGCTCCTTTTTTGCGTCAAATGTAGTGGTTACTAATACAGGAGCACCAGCCTGTAAATTATTGTAGGGCTAGTGCACCAAGCGTGCGAATACAGTCGATCGAGAGAGGGACAACGTTATACGTCAACACACAGAAATCCTATTATGATAGAACGGTTATAGCCATTTGTTTACTTCAGTTCCGCGCGTGCCGATTTTGGCACACAGCGCGCCCTTCCGCGCACTCTTTATGCGTCGCGGTCACGTTTCTAGTGAGCAGATACAGTTATGCAGTTAGAAATCGCAGTAATATTAGCACTTTTGCAGATGTTTTCTCGATGTTTACCCGACCTTGACTCAGCGCAAAACGAATAAGCGTTTGACAACGATTTCTATGTACTACTAGATGGAGCGTTCCAAACAATCGCTCTGTTCCACGCAAGGAGCCGCAACTCGCTCACATCCACTTTACAACTTGTGCAGTTACTACGCAGAACATTTAATTATTACTAAATATTGACGCTACGGTTAAATAATGTCAATATTTAGTAAATAATTAAATGTTCTGAGTAGTAACTGCACAAGTTTCATTGTGAATGTGAAAGAGTTGTGGCTACTTGCGTGTAACAGAGCGATTGTTTGGAACGCTCCATCTAGTAGTACATAGAGATCGTTGGCGTTTGATAGTTTTTACAATATAGCTGGCACGGGTGTCGTACATAACCACTCTATCTCGATAGGGTATCTGTGCGTCCACCACATAAGTGCTTCTCTTTCTAATTTATAGCACGCTGCTGCAGTAACTTTGTACGTTAAACTGTCAGGCGAAAGGGGGGAGGAGTTAAGCTTCTTTACGTAGAATACATTGTAATTGTCTAATAGCTTGCGCAGGGTGGAAGGCCTGATGGCGACTGCCCTCATTCGCTTTAAGCTTAAGCCTGTTCATTTGTTATGCAAGTGCGGCTGGCATTTGATGTTGTTGTGAACCTTTACATCTCTATCGACACAATCGTTATATTTTTTAAAGGAACCACTTCGACTATCATTGTTTAAGTCAAAATGCTACGTTGAATGTAATGGCGGCTCCACATTAGTGCCGTGAAGCTCCGTAAACTGGCGTGAACGAGAATGTGGACGGTTTTCACGGGGTTCACGCGTGTTCACGGCTGTTCCAGAGTCGGTATTTTGTCCCGCGACAAAGGGTTCGCGCCCTCTTCGCGCGGCGTTCACGCATAAACATCCACATTCACGGCCCCGCGCTAGTTTTCTCTGGACTACAAAGGGGTACGGACTTGTGCAGTCGCTGCGCGCGCGATATTAAAGTCGCGCGTGAACGTTTGGAATAACGAAACTGAAAATGGTCTTTTTAGAACATTACCATTATGAAAATGTACTGTCAAAGTTATTGCAGCAGCAGCTTCTACGTCCATTTCGCGGCAGGTTTCACGAACGATTGTGAGCATCCCGTGAATGTGGAGCGCACGACTTGTGCCGTGAATATATGGCGTGAATTCACGGCACTAATGTGGAGCCGCCATAAGAGTTAAGAATTAGCTAATTTAAAGACACGTTTTGTATTGCAAATAAATTATTTTTTTTCCATACATTTTAGTTTTTATTCTTCTTCTCTGTCGTTCCCTCACTGCTGAGGATCGCGACCGTATAAAATGCGCCTCCACGCATAGCGGTCATTGGCCAGCCGCACCACTTCATACAAGGATCCGCCAGCCACCTCTGACCACCTCGTCGGAGCTCGTCCTCTGGCACGCCTGCCCTCCACTTGTCCCAGAATGATAAGCTTCTCCAGGTCGTGCTTGGGAGATCGCACAATGTGACCGAAGAAGCTTAGAGTCCTTTCATTGCAGATAGTGGAGAGCCGTTTTGTTATATTGAGCTCTTTAAGTTTTTATTCATGTAGCCATAAATTCATGCACCTCTATAAAACAATCGTCTATATCTTTTAAACGGTACAAGTACATATTCTGATTTTTGGATATGTGGAGCACAAAATCAGGTACAAATTTTGTACGTTTACAGAATTTTGATATCTTTCGTAGTTTCCGAGATATGGCGTAGCCCTGCTGTAGTGACGTCATTTTGGCAGAGCCACAAACAAACCCGAATA
Source organism: Esperia sulphurella (assembly GCA_947086405.1). Classification (NCBI taxonomy): domain Eukaryota; kingdom Metazoa; phylum Arthropoda; class Insecta; order Lepidoptera; family Oecophoridae; genus Esperia; species Esperia sulphurella. The sequence goes on from OX352284.1 coordinate 1,584,009, forward strand.
TCTCGGAAACGGTAACGGTTAGAAATCTGAATTTTGGATATGTGGAGCTTGTGCTCCACATATCCAAAATACAGGAAAAAAATTTCTACTATTACAGAATTTTGATATCTTTTGTAGTTTCCGAGATATAGCGTGGCCTGCTGTAGTGACGTCATTTTGGCAGAGCCACCAATATACCCCTATAACTTTTAAACGGCTGAAGTACTAATTCTAATTTTCGAGTACAAAATAGTACATTTTCAGGACAAATTTTCTGCATGGTCAGATTTCAAATCAGAGACTGTGGCTCTGTCAAAATGACGCAAGCTATTGCATTCTCACACATCCAATAATTATTTACCAATATATTCATCATTTCAGCCCTTAGTCGTCCACTGCTGGACATAGGCCTTCCCCAATGAACCCACCACATCCGGTTCTCTACCCTCCGCATCCAGCCTCCCCGGCCACCTTCCACAGGTTGTCTCCACTCCAGAACTCGTCTGCCCCAACGGCCATCAGTTCTACGACAGATGCCCACTGCCACTTTAGCATACTAATTCTTTCATCTATGCGTCGATCTTCGTTCTTCATCGGATTTCTTCAAATCCTTAAAAGAAACCCCTAGGATAGCCCTCTAAAAACCATAAGAATATATTAAGATGCTTAAAAATTAATTTGTTTAACCACATTGCGTCAAAATAAAATTTTCAGAAGAAAGAAATACACAATCCTAGCCATAATATTACTAATATTATAAATGCGAAAGTTTGGATATTTGGATGTTTGTTACTCAATAACGCTTCAACCACTGGACGGATCGTGATGAAACTTGGCACGCATTATAGGTTAGGTCCTGGAATCGGACACAGGATAGTTTTTATCCCGAAAAAACTTCCCATTCCTACGGGAAATACATAATAATTTCTGATGTTTATTGTCCACGCGGACGAAGTCGCGGGCAACAGCTAGTAACATATATAGTGCAAAACGATATATCTTTGATGGTTGATAAATAAAATAATTGGCCGTGGTTTCCGGTAGAGTAGAATAGGACCAGTCCAACTCTTCCCGTGGATGTCGTACAAGGCGACTGAGGGAATACATTATAAAACATCAATCAGGCCTCCCCAACCCGTCTGGCCAGCGCGGGGAGTGTAGGCCAAATCCTCCGTCTGTCTCCGGCAGATGAGAGAGGGTTGTGCTCCTGCAGTGGAGACAAAAATAACCTGATGGTGAAATAAAATAATGTCAAACAGTGGAACGTGTTTATTATCTTATAATAATATCAGTAACATTTTATGTTATAATATGGCTTGTAAGTGTGGCTTAGAACTCGTCGTTCTCAAACGGGTGGTACTTGTGGCCGAGTGACCTGTAAACAAAGAAAATTATAAGTAATCTAATAAATAAAATCGTAAACTTCGCGTGTCTGTACATTGAAGATATTTGCAAAAAAAGGGTGGGGGGGGGGGGGGGGTCCAAGGATAGTGTGCGTGACTCCAGCTCGGACGAAGTCCCTGGCAGGATTTAGTACTCATAACGTACTATTTTGTACTTAAACAGATCAAAAGTTACAAGGGGGTAGTGAAGAGCTGAATGACGTCACTCCAGCTCGGACATTTTGAACTAAGGCGCGTACTTAAATTCTGATCACATCCCGCTTCACCTTGGAATATGTACTGGTTTGTACTCAAATTCCAGATTTTGTACTCGTATACTTTCTGAGATATACTCGATTTTTAATTTCGGCATTTTTTGAGTACATTTTACAAGCAAACAATCTGAAATTTGAGTACAAACCAGTACAAAAACCAAGGTGAAGCGTGGTGTGATCAGAATTTAGGTACGTGCTTTAGTTCATAAGGTTCGAGCTGGAATGGCCCTTTTTAAGGGACGAAATTAAAATCGATAATATCACATAAAGTATGTAAGTACAAAATCTGGAATTCGAGTACAAACCACTCCATATTCCAAGGTGAAGCGTGGTGTGATCAGAATTTAAGTAAGCGCCTTAGTTCAAAATGTCCGAGCTGGAGTGACAACATTCCAGCTCGACTTCAATACCCCCTTTGTAACTTTTGATCTGTTTAAGTACAAAATCTGAAATTCGAGTACAAAATAGTATATTATGAGTACTAAATCCTGCCAGGGTCAGATTACTGAAATCCGACTTCAATAATTCCGGAACTGGAAGGTACGATCACGGTGGTACTCACGATGTCATGGGCACGAATCGGCCATTGCAGTCGAAGCTGTTAATCAGCTCCAGGTCCTCCTGCGACAGCTTGAAGTCCAGGACGGCGAAGTTGCTCGCTATGCGGGACTTGTTCACCGATTTGGGGATCACGATGATGCCGCGGTCGATCTGGTACCTGCAACAAGATATTACATACTGTTATTTATTACTAAGTTAGGAGATTTGCTTCTGGTGGTTGTCTGTCCGGACGAGTCGCGGGTATGCGGTCCCGGCTTACAGAGTTATCGCTACTACAATCACACTATCCTTCCGTAATAGCGGTGTATCTAATCTATACTCCTTACCCATGCCCCCATCTCCTGTCTCTCTCTCCGAGCGAGGGCGAGACTACCGCGCGCGAGTTGTTACAAGTGACGTCGACATAAAAAGCGCGCGCGTTTTGAAATAATAAACTTTTATAACTTCGTCATTTACTGATGGATTTTTAATTAATTTAAATAATTAAATTATCTGCAATATATAGAACATTAGCCATACTAATTAAAATTCAAAAATCTTTTTATTTAGTTGATTCTCATTTTCAATTACCATGTACATAAACTATCTGATCCTGCATAGAGCCGTGGTAGCCGGTTGGTTGTGCACTCGCCTCACGTTCATGAGGTCGTGGGTTCAAACCCCGTCCGTACCAATGAGTTTTACGAAACTTAAGTACGGTATATTTATAATACCACAGGCTTTTCGGTGAAGGAAAACATCGTGAGGAAACCTGCATATGACGAAGAAATTCTGAGGCGTATGTGAAGTCCACCAAATGGGCTTGGGGCACCGTTGGTGATCAGGGGCTTGGCACAAAAGATCCTGAAGGGTCGAAGTGTCGCCAGGTCTTCCTGGCCCCCTGAGAAGATAAGATCTGATCCTGCACACAACTGACCTGATAAGCACTTGTGCGACAGTCTTGCCCAGCCTAGCAGCTATGGCCTTCAGTTTGGGGTCGTCCATTAGCTGGGGCTCCTCGGGCTTCGCCCAGGGCCTGTCCGGGGACCCCAGCGGGGAGTACGCCACCAGCTTGATGCCCCGGGCTTCGCAGAAGTCCTTCAGGCGCTGCTGGTTCAGGTATGGATGGCATTCCACCTGCAGAAGATAGATAAATATGTATTAATGTCACGTCAGAGCTCCGGTGGCACAGTGGGGTCGGCCTGTTAGAACGAGAGATTCGGGTTCGATCCCCGGTCAATGCCATGGACTTCTTTGAAGGATATTATGGAGAGATCCGATGAAGAACGAAGGTCACTGACATAGCGACGACCTCCGTGGCGGAACGGAGTAGCTCTCGGACTGCCACGCCGGAGGTTGCGGGTTCGAATCCCGAGGTTCGAAAATCGGGGTCTAAGGATAAGTAATAGAACAAATTTCGATCATGTTTGGAATTTTTGTCTGTTTGTGCACGCATCACGTAGAAACTACTGCAACGATTTGATGGCGGTACATCGTCATCAAGTGACGATGCATTGCAATGTGGCGATACATCGTCTCTGCCCACCCCTCTGGGACCAAGGCGTGAGCATTATGTATGTATGTAATAAATGATCCGAGTTACTAATGCGTTACGTTTTTTTTATAATAATAATAATAATAAAATCATTTATTCATCTCTTAAAAAATATACATACAATAACTCCGCCAAACTGTATGATACAGTTTGTTGGCAGAAACTGCTCTCTTACTTTATACACATCTATGGCAGGGAATACTAAATATCACTACGCAATGGTGAATAGCAAAGCAAAGTTACAAAGTTTTTAATTATGATATTAGCACAAAAAGATTGAGCTTACGTTAATAAGTTTACTAGATATTTCTTATATTTAATTCTGAAAGTGTTTTTGTTGATTACATTGCTTCTGATGCCTAGTGGGATAGTGTTAACAATTTTGGGTTATGATTTCATGACATTTTGATTTGAATTACGTTCCTACGTATTCGACTGGTTTGTTTTATTTTGAGTAAAGCATATTGTAGGCAGATTATAGATGTAGGACAATATTAATACATTAAGAACTGTAAGTATTATGAATAACCTATAATCAGCAATAGAGTATTTCATTTTCATTTCATTTTATTTCATCGCAATCGGCGTACTCTATCAAAAGTTATGAGAATTTTTAGTTTTCTAATACATTAGTAGGTATGCAATAAACAAAGAAGCACAATTATAATGTTCAGTGCAATTCAGATTGCGTTGAGTTAGGACTATAATGGGCGTGGGAGAGTGGGAGTGTGATTGGACGTGGGCGTGGGGTTGTAGTCTGTAAAGAATTGTGTAATCAACGCGAGCGGAGCCGCGGGCGCAGCTAGTATGCGTGGTGATTATGGCAAATCGACCAATGGACTGCCCTGACTGCCCTGCCCTGGAATGAACTGACTGAAGTGTCATTCTACTGGGGAGGCTGACGTTCAGCAGTGGACGTGTTTCGGCTGATGATGATGTGACAATGAATGTATGTATGTGTGTATGTGTGTGTGTGTATGTGTGTATGTGTGTATGTGTGTATGTGTGTATGTGTGTATGTGTGTATGTGTGTATGTGTGTGTGTATGTATGTATGTATGTATGTATGTATGTATGTATGTATGTATATTTCATTCCAGATTAATAGTCCTATGAAAACCAACGCTATTTACGTCTCGGTAACAAATACATGAAAGGGTCACCAGCAGCAAAAATAGGTTTGTATTACCAAGTAAACTTTGCGGTCCACTTAGGAACACCATCTATTGTGTATTTTGTTTTCGAGACGCAAATGCGTTTGTTTTCATAGGACTATTAATCTGGAATGAAATATATGTATGTATGTATGTAAACGCTTTATTGTACCAAAAATAACAACAACAATAATAAAATAGGAATTAAAATGTGTACAAAGGCGGACTTATCCCACTTAGGGATCTCTTCCTGTCAACTTTAGAGTAACCGAAAGGACAAGTACAATGCGTTTAGTACCAAATTTGATAAAGAAATGTACCTACGAGTACTTTTAATAAAATTTGAAAATACATATGACATAAACATAAACTAAATGAATGGGTGGGTAGGGGTCACAAAGGAGATGAGGAGGTACTCCCAGCTACTGTCGCAGCTCCTTCGACGTTCGGGCCCGTTATTGTCTACATACGACGATCTAGCCAGTGTCGACGGTGGCTAGAGTCACACACTAGAAAACTAGGAATTCACAATCGATATAATCACTGCAGTCCGTAATCGTGTCGTATGCGCTCGCGGCTCGGTGCGCCCGCGGCGATGAGCCGGCGGTCGCCGAAGTACGGGACAGGAGGGTAGTTTGACATTTTGGTGGGATCGTAGGTATCGGATGCCCACTCATTGTCACAATGACACTGACCACGTCTTCATCATCAGGTTTTTTTTGTCTCCACTGCAGGAGCACAACCCTCTCTCATCTGCCGGAGACAGACGGAGGACTTGGCATACACTCCCCGCGCTGGCCAGACGGGTTGGGGAGGCCTGGTTGATGTTTTATAATGTATTCCCTTAGTCGCCTTGTACGACATCCACGGGAAGAGTTGGAGTGGTGCTATTCTACTCTACCGGAAACCACGTCTTACCTGGTTACAAACCGGCTTGACCTTGGCCACCTCCAAAACCCTCTCGATCTGCTTGGCGTTGAAGTTGGAGAGGCCCAGGCTGCGCACCAGACCCTCGCCCACCAGCGGCTCCAGAGCCTTCCACGTGTCTACGTAGTCCACGTCGGAGTACAGGGTCTTGCCGCTCTCGTCTGCTGGGAAGAGGTCTTCGCCTTCCTGGTGGACACAGAAAGATAAGTTGCGAGTAAAATGATTGATACCTTGACTAGCTCAAAAGACAGCCTCAAATACCTCCTTTATTATTATTCGAGTTGACGACCTCCGTGGCGGAACGGGTAGCTCTCGGACTGCCACGCCGGAGGTTGCGGGTTCGAATCCCGCTAGGGGCAAATGTTCGTATGATGAATATGAATGTTTGTACCCAAGTCTTGGATGTTCATATATTTATTAAAGTATGTGTATCCGTTATCTAGTAACCATAGCACAGGCTCTGCCTAGGTATGGGACTGGATAATTGGTGTGAATGTCTGAGATATTTATTTATTTATTTCGAGGTCTCAGTCTAGACCCTGTATCACTGCGACCATTTCTGGTCTATTGTGATCGCCACCATACTACAGTTCCGTGTTAAGCCTTGCAACAGCTAGAAACTGCACAATGCGTTTAGCACTGAGTTGTTTTACTTCGTCAGGGCGAAGCAAGTAGTTACCCAGTTATTTCTTTTACGCATCAGTGGGCCACACTCGCACAGGAGGTGCATGGGGGTTTCCTCTGCTTCCTCACAGAGCCTGCACACTCCTGTGGTTCGGAGCTTGAGGTTGAACATGTGTTTGTTCAGGCCACAATGTCCTATGAGAGCTCTCACCACTGCGCGTAAGTTGTTCCTGCTAAGCGCTAAAACTTCTTGCCCAGGCTTACCCAGAAGATCCCAATTCACTCATCCTTTAAAAAGATCCAAGTTTTACTTGTTCGGAAACACCCAAGCTGCCAGAGAGTTCCATTCCTTAGAAGTTCGCATTATGAAAGAGGAAGCAAAACGCTTCGTGCGAGAGCGCGGTATGTCTACTAGATAAAGATGAAGTGTCCCCCCCCCCCCCCCCCCCCCACGTCCGGTAGTCCAGAGATGAGGGAATCAAATCGTGCAATTCCCGGGCACACTCCCCAAAATGTAACATGTAGAAAACCGAAAGACAGGCCACACTGCGACGATGTTTGGGGCTCTGTAACTTGGTATTACGACGTATATCAGCCGAAATTCTTCCAATATAGGCTCCCTGGACACAGCCTACGTGAGCCTATAAGCCTACAGATGCAAAATGACTAACCTTATAAGCCTGAGGCCAGTGTATGAGGTATAAGTCTAGATACTTCAAGTTCAGGTTGGTGAGGGTCTTCTGCAGCGCGCCACGCACCAAATCCGGGCGATGGAACGTGTTCCATAGCTTGGAGACGATAAACAGGTCCTCCCTGATAATAAACAAATACATATTTTTAAATGCAATGTTTGCTTGTGGTTTCCGGTAGAGTAGAATAGGAGCACTCCAACTCTTCCCGTGGGTGTCGTACAAGGCGACTGAGGGAATACATTATAAAACATCAATCAGGCCTCCCCAACCCGTCTGGCCAGCGCGGGGAGTGTAGGCCAAATCCTCCGTCTGTCTCCGGCAGATGAGAGAGGGTTGTGCTCCTGTAGTGGAGACAAAAATAACCTGATGATGATGAAAGGCAATGATAAGTCAGAAGTGTGGTTTGAAAGAAGATGTAGTAACGAAGGTAGAGAAGGGTATGTTGCGTTGGTTTGGACATTTAGAGCGTATGAGTGAAAGGGGAGTTGCAAAAGTAATATACAGTGCGAATGTGGAAGGAGCTACAGCTAGAGGTCGTCCTAGGAGGACGTTCAAGGATCACATTGGTGACGTCTTCAAAAAGGCTGGGGGCCGCAGTGAGACTAGTGAGGTGTGTAGTCCAAACTCATCGCAATCTGAATAGTACGGCAATACTATTTATATGTGCAATACATTGCATACTAACCTTACCTACTAATGTATCTGAAAACTAAAAATGTCCATAACTTTTGATTGAGTAAACCGATTGCGATGAAATAAAGACTAAACGTTAAGTTAGGTTAAGCCCCATATTTCTGTGAAAAGTCCATCAACATCCGTTCAGTAGTTTTTAAGTGATGCGTGCACAAACTCACAGACAAACAGATAAACAGACGAAAATTTCAAAAATGATCGAAATGTGTTCTGTTGCTTATCCTTAGACCCCCAAATTATTATTTTTGCAAATATCTTCAATGTACAGACACGCGAAGTTTACGATTTTATTTATTGGATTAATTAATTTTGGACCGTTATCTGTTTCGTGCAATTAACAGTATCAAAGCGGAAGTCGACATGTCATTATCGCCGGAAGCAAACTAAGTATGAGTACCTACTTCAAGGACGTGTGGATCGTGACAGAACACAGAAATCCTATTAACATAGAACGTGTAGGTGATGGTGCCAATTTAGCAATGAATAAGGCGAGTACTGTGGGGTGATTTTAATGAAAAGTCCGAAACGTGATGGAAAATATAACGCCAAAGTTGCATCATCATCATCATCAGGTTATTTGTCTCCACTGCAGGAGCACCACCCTCTCTCATCTGCCGAAGACGATGGAGGATTTGGCCTACACTTCCGTCGCTGGCCAGACGGGTTGGGGAGGCCTGATTGATGTTTTATAATGTATTCTCTTAGTCGCCTTGTACGACATCCACGGGAAGAGTTGGATTGGTCCTATTCTACTCTACCGGAAACCGGATGATGCTTTTGGTGGACTGTAAATTGAGGGATTTAACATAATCACTACGCTTGGCAGGTGGATTGGTGATCGCAGTAATGATCTAACTAAAGACAGGAGAACGCCACTGCCCCTCCCTTATCGCCTTGACGACACCCACTGAAAGATTGGAGGTGGCCCAGTTATAAACCGGGAACCACACTCCTGGAATTCTATTGGGGAGGCTTATCTTCAGCAGTGGGCAGCCGATTTGACGTGGTTTCCAACATCTAATAAACCGGATCTCACCTCTTCACGACCCCGGCGTTGATTTTCTCCGTGATGGCGTCGCCGACCTCCTTCTCGTTTCCATACACGAACGCGCAGTCAATATGCCGGTAGCCGACATCGATGGCGTCCTTCACGGCCTGCGTCACCTCACCAGGCTTCGACTGGGGAGTGAAAGGTGACAGTTAACCAAAGCTACAAGGAATGACTTCCAGCTCACCCAATCTTATCTTCTTAGTTGGCCAGGAACACCTGGCGACACTTCGACCCTTCAGGATCTTTTGTGCCAAACCCCTGACCACCAACGGTGCCCAAGCCGATTTGGTGGACTTCACATACGCCTCAGAATTTCTTCTTCGTCATATGCAGGTTTCCTCACAATGTTTTCCTTCACTGAAAAGCCTGTGGTATTATAAATAGCCGTACTTAAGTTTTGTACGGGCGGGGTTTGTACCAGGACATCATGAACGTGAGGCGAGTGCACAACCAACCGGCTACCACGGCTCTCAGCTCACCAAAACCAGCACCCTCCACGGGCCCCTCCTTAAACTATAACAGTAATACCATGAGGGGAGCTGTAATGCAGCACCCATCTAATAAAAGTCGCAAGACTGACTGTAGATGATCATCATCATCATGTCAGCCTTTAGACGTCCACTGCTGGACATAGGCTTTCCCCCACCACACCTGGTCGTCCGCCCTCCGCATCCAGCCACTCCCGGCCTTCTTTAAGGTCGTCGGTCCACCTGGCGGCGGGGCGTACCACCCTGCGCGTGGCAATGCGTGGTCTCCACTCCAGAACCCGTCAGCCCCAACGGCCGTTGGTTCTGCGACAGATGTGGCCCGCCCACTGCCACTTCGGCTTGCTAATCATTTCGGCTATGTCGGTCACCTTCGTTCCTCGTCGGATCTCTTCATTACAAATCATATCCTTCAAAGAAACCCCGAGCATAGCCTATTGTAGATGATAATCCAAGAAAAATATTTATTAACATCTATTTTCATAGCATTTTCTTACGCAAATACATGCATTATAAAAACACCAACAAATAAAATTGTTGGGGATGTGGGCTACATGCAACGATCTCTATGTACTACTAGATGGAGCGTTGTTATAGCGTCAATATTTAGTAATAACTAAATGTTCTGCGTAGTAACTGCACAAGTTTCATTGTGAATGTAACCGAGTTGCGGCTCCCGGAGCCGCAGCTGCGTGGAACAGCGCGATTGTTTGGAACGCTCCATCTAGTAGTACATAGAGATCGTTGGTTACATGCCAATTTGTTATCATTATCAAGTAAAATGACGTAATCTTAAAACACTTATGTCATCGTTATCTTGTTACGAAACTTTTTTCCATTCCATCATGTCACATGAAGGCCGTGTGGTTCCCGGCTTAGAATAGGGCCACCCCAAATCTACCCGCGGGTGTCGTCAAGGCGACTAAGGAATTGCACCAGGGATGGGCAGCAGCGTTCTCCTGTGTATATACTGCGATCACCAATCCGTCTGCCAGGCGTGGTGATTATGGCAAATCCCCTAAACAAGAGGCATTCTATTGGGGAGGCTTATGTCCAGCAGTGGACGTATATAGGCTGATGATGATAATGATATGAAGGCCTCCTTGAAACAGTAGTTCAAGTGCTTGACACTCAACACTAGAGGTCACAGGTTTAATTCTGTCGACTTTAACTTTTTAACTTATGTTATGTATATATATTTATATTTCCCCGGGATATATAACTGTGGAACGGTCTTCCTGCACACATTCGTGACAGTCCCACAATAAGATCTTTCAAACTGAGATGCAAAGAGCACGTCCTATCTAACTTGTCGTCATATAGTATATATTATGTATATATATGGTGTTAGCGACGCGCTCGATATTTAATTGTAAATTGAGACAAACATACCTAATTTTGTTATTATATGATTTTGTTATTTGTAAGAGGGTATTTATATAAATTATATGTGTCGACCACCCTGCGCGGATTTCTGCGACCCGCAGTCCGCAGCTAACCGCCAGCCCAATCGCGCGACTACTCATTGTAATACACATTTTCAATAAACCCTACTTTTTGGTAAATTGTTCGCTTTTATTCCACGAACCCGACACATAAGTAACAAGTGGTCCATCGAGCGGATTCATGTTCCATACGCCCACGAAAATGGTCAGCACACGGAGTGCAGCGGCGCGCCAGGAACAGGAACAAAGCGAACGCGAACAAAGGGAGACCGAAGAAGCACGTGCGCCGCAACAGCATGGAGATCCTCTGCCAGCAGGAGAGACTGCTACACAGGATACGGCTGCAGCAACTCTTAGTCGCACATTTTGTTTGCCGGGTAGCAGCATAAAACCTGAAGAGGTACCCTACGCTCACTCCCGGCCACCGTCCGCTGGCAAGTCTAGCAAGTCATCGTCTAGATCGTCAGCGTCTAAAGAGGCACGGAAAAAGCGACTGCAAGTTGAAGCAGCGAAAAGAAAAGCAGCTATTGAGATGCAGCTTATCGACATGGAGCTAGAAGCGGAAATTGCGGAACTCAACGATGATGGAGAAGAAGAAGAATACAGTCCACAAAACGGAAAGCCCGTTGACCCCCGTCAATGTGGCGACCTAGACAGGTGGGTGGAGCACCAGATGAGCTTCAACGATCCGAAGATAGGCCAGCTAGCCCCCGAGTATGGTATCCAATCGGGCGAGCTGTGCCAGCAAGCGGCGGCATCGTCAGCAACCGTGCCCGGGCCAGCCTTAGCGCCCAGGCCTTCGCCAGCCCACCAACACCTGGCTGCGTACGCACCCACTGCAGCGTACGCGCCCACTGCAGCGTACGCACCTCCCGCAGCGTACGCGCCTGCCCCGGCCCTCGCACCGTCGGCGCCCGTCCCGGCGCCGGCCCTTATGGAATCAGCGGCAGCCGCCGGCACTATAAATACCCTAAACCAGGCAGTGCAATCGTTATCCAGTGCACTACGAGACATCTCCTCTGCCACTGCTACTCGCTCGTCGGACGCCAGCTTACTCAGTCGCATCAGCACGCCGAAGGACTTACCCGAATTCTCTGGGGACCCGCTGGAGTGGTTGCAATTTAAACAGGCGTTCGAAGAATCTACAGAAGTGTGTAAATTTAGTGCAAAGGAGAACTTATGGAGACTTAGAAAATGTCTACGAGGTCCTGCTAAAGAATCAGTCACCGCTTTGTTTATTAGTGCCACTTCTCCCGACATAGTGATGTCGACACTGGCACTACGTTTTGGAAATCCTGACTGCATAATGTTTAAAATTTTACAAGACCTGAAGAAACTTCAACCGCTGCCCCAGGACTACCAGAGGGAAATCGTAACGTTCTCAGTGAAAGTGCAAAATTATGTGGAAGCAGTGAAAGCCGTCGGACGAGAGGAATACTTACAAGGTATTAATATTATTTCTATTCTACTGGCTAAACTGCCCACTATCCTTATCTCAAAATGGTCTGACTATAGTTACAAGTTGATTACCGAAGGCAAGAAGCCACGATTAATTATTTTATGTGACTTTCTAAACGAAGAAGCCCTAAAGATTTCCACTACTGCAAATATTTTTACTCGTTACGATTATCCAAAAAGCAAGTCCACCGATAATGCTACTGTTACTCGCTCACATACCTTAATGGTACACACAGATAGTGATTCAAAATGTCAGTTTTGCCGCGCTTCAAAGCATAAGCTAACCGAATGTAAACAATTTAAAAAGGCGCTGCGCAAAGTAAAATGGCAACATGTGAAACGATACGGACTTTGCTACAAATGTTTATTATCTCGACACGATCGAGACACCTGCCCAGCCCCTGCGTGTGACAAGGACAGCTGCGGCCAAGCTCATCACAGCTGGCTGCATTATTCCGTTAATCACGACGAGCAATCAATGTCAAACGAAGATCGTCGGGAGCCGGAGCCTACTGTACACACGACGGTTGCTATGGTTAAGGCAGACACAGTGGCGCATATCAACGCGAGTGATCGTAGCGTGTTATTAAAAGTAGTTCCTATACGTATACACGGCCCTAGTGGTATAGTCAACTCCACCGCGTTGCTCGATGACGGATCGACAGTGTCGCTCATAAGCGCCGGGCTAGCGGCCCGCGCCGGCCTGCGCGGCCGCCCAGAGACACTGCGTATGCGCGGCGCGTGGACTGATAACGAACTGGTTTGTGATACTACAGTTATGAATATAAAACTTACTGGTATGGACAATAAGGTGCATTCTATTAAAGCGCGGAGCGTCAGTGAATTGAATTTACCTATACAAAATTTGTCTGTTGTAAATTGTGATAACTATTGTCATTTAATGGATATAAAAAATAACTTGTGTACTTCTGATTCAAAACCTGAAATGTTAATTGGTCAAGATAATTACGAATTACTATTACCTTTAGAAATTAAGTTAGGAAAACTGAATGAGCCGTCCGCTACACTTACCCCACTAGGTTGGTGCGTACACGGTAGTGTACGCGTGCCGCAGGGCGCGCGCCCCGGCCGCCCCGGCCGCCCGCCAGTCGACACGACCTTGCTTATTTCGAGTGAGGAAAGCCTGCTGCGGGACATCCACGAGGAGGTTAGGCGCTCATTCGCCTTGGACTCGTTAGGTGTGTCAGGTAAGCCTCGTCAGAATGCAGATGATGCCCGAGCCATCGCCCAGCTGGAACGATCTTCTGTCCTCATCGATGGTCGTTGGCACGTAGGTCTACCCTGGAAGGACGAAAACTGCCAGCTGCCGGACTCCTATCCTAATGCACTGAAAAGGTTAAAATGTATAAAAAGGAAAATGGATAAAGATTTAGGTTTTGCTGAAAGGTATGAGGAACGTGTAAATCATTTATTAAAAAATGATTTTGCTAGGGAGCTGAAGGACACCGAGGTCACACCGAAAACTTGGTTCTTGCCACATTTCGGTGTTGACAACCCTAATAAAGGGAAATTACGTCTGGTCTTCGATGCGGCGGCCAAAGTAAACGGTTTGTGTCTTAATGACTATTTACTTACAGGTCCAGATCTACTGTCATCACTGTTTGGTATAATGCTGCGCTTTAGGGAGAACGTCATAGCAGTAACCGGTGACATTAAAGATATGTTCCTTAGGGTAAAAATCCGCCCAGAAGATCAACACGCCTTAAAGTTTCTGTGGAGTGACAACCCTACTTCACCAGAACAAACCGACAACCTTATTAAAACGTATGTGATGTCTTCTCTTATTTTCGGAGCGAATTGTTCGCCATTTGTGGCTCAATTCATTAAAAATAAGAATGCGCTGCGATATGAGTCATCACTGCCGGCCGCCGTCGATGCTATATGCAATTCGCATTATATGGATGACTATATCCAGAGCCTGCCGGACGAAAAGACTGCGATCGAAATGGTAAAAAATATAACTCGCATTCACAGAGATGGCGGCTTCGAGATAAGGAACTGGACAAGCAATAATGTTGCTGTATTAGACAGCACGCCAAAAGAAACTTTAGGTACTGCAGCTGTAAGGTTCAAAGTTGATCAGCAGTACGAAGGTGAGCGGACACTCGGACTCATTTGGTATCCCGGAGAAGATAGTTTGGGTTTTGACGTGTCACTAAAACGGATACCTGAAAATATTATTCAGGGCAAGGAGCGGCCAACGAAAAGACTTATGCTTCGGGTAATTATGTCTATATTTGATGTTTTGGGTTTTCTATCTCCTTTCACTATCCAGGGCCGCATAATGTTGCAAGACACCTGGCGATTAGATATCGGCTGGGATGATTACATTCCCGACGATATTTACAACAAGTGGTGTAAATGGATTGACCTACTTAAAGCAGTAGATCAATTGCGCATACCTAGGTGCCATCTAATGACTGCGTGCCTGAGCGAGACAGATGGTTCGAAGGTGAGTGCTTGCGCAAGCGAGACGGACAACGCGCCGGTCTGTATGGCAGGCTCCCTCCCCTCACCGCCCGCACCGCTCGCACTTGCGCCACATGCGCCTACGCAGCCTGCTACGAGCGGCTACGATGGCGTAGCGGCATCTACTAGTGCTACGAAACGGCAAGGTTATAATAACTTGAATTTACACATATTTTGCGATGCTTCTTCTAAAGCGATGTGCGCCGTGGCGTATTGGCGTTGGATAAACAACAATGGGAAAGTATTTGTGTCTTTTATAGCGAGCAAGTGCAGAGTTATGCCTGTTAAACCTTTGACGATACCTAGGGCTGAGTTGCAAGCAGCGCTGTTAGGCGCAAGATTGGCCGATACCATCCTGAAGGAGCACAAACTAAACCCCGAGCGGCGGTACTTTTGGTGTGACTCAACTACAGTCATACACTGGATACGTAATAA
Source organism: Esperia sulphurella (assembly GCA_947086405.1). NCBI lineage: Eukaryota > Metazoa > Arthropoda > Insecta > Lepidoptera > Oecophoridae > Esperia > Esperia sulphurella. The sequence continues at coordinate 1,599,193 of OX352284.1, forward strand.
TACGCGTACGTATAAGACGTTCGAAGCGAACCGTTTAGGTGAGATTGACGAGTTGACGCGTATACAGGAATGGAATTATATCCCAACAAAGTTAAACGTTGCGGATTTAGCTACGAGAGAAGTTTTCGATCACAGCTTATTTCAGGGTGTGTGGCTTACAGGTCCGACGTTTTTATACAGGGAAGAAACTTCATGGCCGAAAGATGTAATTCAGCCAGAGTTGAATGAGGTAGACACAGAATGTGTAGCAGTAGTGCATGAGGCACCTGCTACAGACTTACCGGTTCCAGATCCTCAGCGATTTTCTTCCTGGCTGCGACTACTGAGGACCACGGCTGCTGTACTCAAGTTTATTGATAGGTGTAGGAAACTTACGAGTGACGTGGACTGCGGCACGATGGAGCGGGCAGAGCGGTTACTACTTAAACACGCTCAAGCAGAATCGTTTTCTAAAGACATCGTTGCAATAAGGAATGGTAAACCTGTACCACGAAACAGTAAGTTGCTTGCATTGTCACCATTCTTGGACGAGTACGGCCTACTCCGTGTCGGCGGCCGCATCGATGCTGCGACAGACGTGGACCGTGAAATGAAAAGACCCGTCATACTGGACGGTCGACATCCTGTAGCGAGGCATATCGCAAGGCACTATCACGTGAAGGCTGCTCACGGCAATCAAGAAACTGTGGTAAATGAGCTCAGACAAAGGTATTGGTTACTAAGATTACGACCTACCGTGAAGTATGTGGTGTCGAGGTGTATGCTGTGCAGGATTCGAAAGTGTAGACCGCAAGTACCTAGAATGGGAGACTTGCCCAGGGCTCGCGTTGCTCATCATCAGCGACCGTTCACGCACTGCGGTCTGGACCTGTTTGGACCGATGGAAATCACCGTCGGTAGGGGTAGACAAAAAAGATATGGTGTTTTGTTTACCTGTCTCACGGTCCGAGCGATTCATATTGAACTCGTGGCTTCACTTACCTCGGACTCGCTGATTATGGCGCTGCGAAGGATGGCAGCGAGACGCGGCTGGCCGCAACACCTGTACTCGGACAATGGTACTAATATGAGGGGCGCTGATAAGGAACTGCAGAAGTCCATTGAGGAGTTGGACACCGATGCCCTGATAAGTGAAGCAGCGAATAATGGAATGGAGTGGAGTTTCATTCCTCCAGCTAGTCCCCATTGGGGTGGGGCGTGGGAAAGGCTTATTCGGAGCGTAAAAACGTCGCTCAAAGTTGTTTTAAATGAACGTGCGCCTCGAGAGGAAATTTTACAAACTTTCACAGCGGAAGTGGAAAATATATTAAACAGTCGTCCCTTGATGCATGTATCGGTCGCACCAGGTAGTATGGAGTCTCTAACCCCGAACCATTTCCTATTAGGCACTTCATCGAACCTGCCCGTGATTGGAGCGTTTGACGATTCAGACCTCTACCTTCGGAAGCAGTGGCGTAAGGCTCAAAGGCTGGCTGACATGTTTTGGCGGAGGTGGGTTAAAGAAATCTTACCTGATCTTATACCTAGAAAGAAGTGGCACGAAGAGCAGAAGCCGCTACAAGTGGGTGATTTCGTGTTAGTGGTGGACCCCGACTCTCCTCGCAACGTGTGGCCGAAAGGTCTCGTCACTCAGGTGTATCCGGGTAAGGATGGTCGCGTCAGGCTGGTCGACGTGAAGACCAGGACTGGTACCTGGCGGCGCTCTGCGGCACGCGTCGCTCTTGTCTCTTTGAATGATGAGTGCTGTGTCAGCACTAGGGTGGGGAGTGTTAGCGACGCGCTCGATATTTAATTGTAAATTGAGACAAACATACCTAATTTTGTTATTATATGATTTTGTTATTTGTAAGAGGGTATTTATATAAATTATATGTGTCGACCACCCTGCGCGGATTTCTGCGACCCGCAGTCCGCAGCTAACCGCCAGCCCAATCGCGCGACTACTCATTGTAATACACATTTTCAATAAACCCTACTTTTTGGTAAATTGTTCGCTTTTATTCCACGAACCCGACACATAAGTAACATATGGTATGTTATATACATTTGTATATATTTACATGTATTTTGCCGGAGGTTGCGTGTTCGAATACCGCTAGAGCAAATGTTAAATATGAATGTTTGTACCCAAGTCTTGGATGTTCATATATTTATTTAAGTATCCCAAGTAGCAAACAAATGTCTTAAAAGGGTATTATAATTATCTTGAAGACAAGTAGACGTATTCCAGCTGTTGTCTTGGCTAAACCTATTACGTCCCTCAAGATATCCCTGAAGATATCCCTCAAGATACAGTTAAGTACAAGTGGGCACAGCATTTAGGACAAATTTAAGACAGAGTTAAGACTACTGTTTAGACAAACTTTAACCCTACTTAAGAGAGTGGTTTTTGCAGAGCTCTAAACACGGATTTCAAGATGTCTTGTAGGTCGACTTTAGACCAAGAAATAGACTTGAAGATATCTACAAAACCTAGTTAAAACTATCAATACTGAATTTCACAGGTTCTATCATAACTTACTGAAGTAAAATTTAAAACTTTTTTTACTTTATGTCATAGTATTTTAGAAAATATGGTGAACATTTTATACTTAAACAAAAACAAGATGAAGGCTTATGATAATGGCGGCTATACAACTAATTTTTATGTCTAGAAAATGATGTATTATGTTGTTGTATGCATTGGAAATTTAAAACGCATGATTGTTTCTCGTGTAAAATCGATAGAAAGTGCTATAAAACAGACGGGCCTTTAAAATAGCGTAAAAATAACAATAAAATTTAGGATATTTGTATTGCAATTGAAAAATTTGGCGTCATAAAGTGCAGAATATTAAATTTTCTATAAATAAATTAGTTTTTATAAAGTTAGAATTACTCTAACAAAAATATAACTTCAATCTTCTCTAGTTTTTCATGAGGTTGTGTCGGAAAATGTATTATTATTTTTTCACTTAAAGTGCAAAATGGCGTTAAAACTTATTTTTCCTAACGAAGTAAAACTTTAGACAATATTGATTTTGTAAGGCTAGTTTAGCTAAAGTAAAGACAAGTTAGATTTAAAGTAGTGCTAGCTAAGAGATATTACATTTAACTTATACTAAACAACGTATTGGTGTATTACTATTTAATACTACTTAGTATTAAATGATTCTTTAGTTTGATTTAGTTAACACCAGATTACTTGATATTTTCTTAGCTTGTCATTTTATTATTCTAGTGTATTTTGTGCTGGAAAGAAGTTTATGCAAAAAAAACTATTCATTTATAAATTATTCACTCGATGACGTATAAGTAGTTCAAAATTCACAGTGTTCATCTCATGAATGTTACATAGAATTGGCCAAAACTCTACTTTTGAGCTTTTGTATGTAGGTAACCCATCGATATTTACATTTATATGTAAATTGATTGATATGTTTATCCAAATTTCCAAAATACTGTAAAATATATTTTTTAAATCCATTATGCCAGTATTCTCCACTGCCACAAGGTTTGATATCTACATATTTTACTGTATTCAGAAGTGTTCTTGCGTCTTTTGGCACAACACCTGGATCATGCTTATTTATAATCTGCAATAAGCCATTGGTTGCAGTATGTGGTATATTGTGACCAATAGACCAGTTTCTTAATTGGTCTCTAAAATTAAAATCATCAGCTTCGATTCATTAGAATCGGAATTACTGTCCACTATTTTGATTTCCCAATTTTCCGCAGTATCTTCTTCCTCGTGATCTGTAGTTCCTAATAACGACACTGAGGTCTGAGTCGAAGATGATGCATTGTTGAAATTTGCAGCTTGCACTCTTTTTAAACTATTTTTTTTTATATTTCGAATTTCGAACGAAAACTACCAGATCTTTTTAATTTTTCAACGTCATCCATCTTTCTACTTGGTTCCATTTGATAAAAACGTCCCGTTAAATGTATTTTTACTCTAAACTGATTAATTTGAGTAATAAAGGAATAAAATGTTCTTCAGAAAAACGGTTCCCAGAATTTGGTGTTACTATTATCTTAAGTTTATCTACAAAATTAATTTTTACTATGGAAGACTAAACAGATGCTTGAATTATTTGAATGAGTTTTAAGTGAGCCTTCAAATAATCTGAGTACAGTTAAAAAAGATTTTTAGTTTTAACTGTAGGCATACCTAATACAAAACAGTTTTGAGAATACTTAACTTGGTTTTGGGTATTCTGAACTTGCTAAAGTAGCAGTAGTATAAATCTAATTAGTCTTAAAGAAAAAAATGACTTAACGAAAACTTTTTTGATTTAGCCAAATCCAACTTTAGATAAAGTATAGATATGTAGGATTTAGTCACTATTCTTGATTGCTACTTGGGTGTGTATCCGTTATCTAGTAACCATAGCACAGGCTCTGCCTAGTTTGGGACTGAATAATTGGTGTGAATGTCTGAAAATATATATTTATTTATGTACAAAAAATGTATAGTTGTAATTATAATATTTAATGTTATATATATTATTACGTATGTACTTAGTAACTTATAATAGTACTAGCTGTGCCCGCGGCTCCGCTCGCGTGAACTACAGAATCCGCTCCCATTCCCACTCCCGCTCCCACAACCACACCCACTCCCCTTTTCCCACCCCCACTCAAATTCCCACTCCCAGCTCCAAATGTAGTCCAAACTCATCGCAATCTGAATAGTATGGAAATACTATTATGTGCAATATATTGCATACTAACCTTACCTACTAATGTATCTGAAAACTAAAAATGTCCATAACTTTTGATTGAGTAAACCGATTGCGATGAAATAAAGACTAAATGTTAAGTTAAACCCCATGTTTCTTTGGAAAGTCCATCAAAATCCGTTCAGTAGTTTTTAAATGATGCGTGCCCAAACTCACAGACAAATAGACAAAAATTCCAAAAATGATCGAAATGTGTTCTGTTTAGATTTCTCGTAGGAATGGCATGTTTTTCGGGATAAAAACTATCCTATGTCCTATTCCAGGACCTAACCTATATGTGTGCCAAGTTTCATCCCGATCCGTCCAGTGGTTGAAGCTTGATTGAGTAACAAACATCCAAACTTTCGCATTTATAATATTAGCGGGATAGGATACCCTCTCTCATCTGCCGGAGACAGACGGAAGATTTGGCTTACACAGTTATACAATGTATTTATGATTATTATGTGGATAATAGGCGAGCAGCAATTAGCTGGTATGCCTATATCTGAACTGGAGTATTTAAGTCTTTGAATTATCACTAGGAACACTGGTTATTGAAGAACTTGTCTAGTCTGTTTTTAAGTGTTCACTGATGGGGCATCGATGACATCGTGCGGTAACTTGTAATACAAGTTATTTGCTATGAAGGCCGACTGCTTACTATCAGGCTATCAGGCTGGTTGTATGTTTGTTTGCCACCTTTGTGAAATAAATAAAATACTTGGCAAACGGAGACTAGTGACTTCATGCAATAAGATAAGCCAATGGTATGAGCCAACGATCTCTATGTACTACTAGATGGAGCGTTCCAAACAATCTATCTGTTCCACGCAAGGAGCCACATCTCTTTCACATTCACAATGAAACCTGTGTAGTTACTATGCAGAACATTTAATTATTACTAAAAATTGACGCTACGGTTAAATAATGTCAATATTTAGTAAATAATTAAGTGTTCTGAGTAGTAACTGCACAAGTTTCATTGTGAATGTGAAAGAGTTGTGGCTACTTGCGTGGAACAGTGATTGTTTGGAACGCTTCATCTGGTAGTACATAGAGATCGTTGGTATGAGCCAATATTATTAGCGATTGTAGACTGAAACTAGAACCAGTATATTGTAGACGAAAATGCACCTATATAAACCATATCAAAGAACAGAGCCACTGAATTTCAAAGGCTTTTTCAAATTTATTGAAAACTGAGTTAGGAAAACTAAAAACCAAATTTGCTATTTTGTCCCTTACGCACAACAACCTCTATAATCATCATCAGGTTATTTTTTTGTCTCCACTGCAGGAGCACAACCGTATCTCATCTGCCGGAGACAGACGGAGGATTTGGCCTACACTCCCAGCGCTGGCCAGACGGGTCGGGGTGGCCTGATTGATGTTTTATAATGTACTCCCTTAGTCTGCTTGAAGACTTGGAGTGGTCCTATTCTACTCTACCGGAAACCACACGGCATAATAAATAATAAAAAATAAAACATATCTTTATTTTCTCTACACAAAGGTTACAGATAAAGAAAAAACAAGAGCAACCATAAAATAATAAAAAGACCTTTGCGAGAGACTGGTGTCTGTACTAGCTAGAAACCTGTATGACAAATCACAAATCTCTATGTACTACTAGACGGAAAGTTCTAAACAACCGCTCTGTTCAACTGTTCTGGAATCTCTTTTAAGACACGACCTGAGATCATATCGTAGCCCGGAGCCTTTTTACAGTTGATATTGTTTATCGCTGCTTTGATTTTGCATTTTGTAACTTTCTTTATTTCGGTGTAGTTCTGGTGTGAGTAGGGTATGAATGTAACCGAGTTGCGGCTCCCGGAGCCGCAGTTGCGTGGAACAGAGCGATAGTTTGAAACGCTCCATCTAGTAGTACATAGAGATCGTTGGGGGTAGCCCTAGTTGTCGACATCTTCCAAGGTTCTTTGCTTGCACGCACTTGCAACTGTAAACAGCTTTGCCAGACGTCCCGATTTTGGCGGGACGTCCCGATTTTTAAATCAAAATTAAATGTCCCGCGCGGGACAGGCTCAGTCCCGCTTTTCGGGAATAACTCGTCCGTGCGTGCAGCGTACTGAGAAAGCGCGGGCGGGTGGCACGGATAAGTGTCGAGTGGCCGCCTGGCTGGGGCGTAATGAAGAAATTAACTATTTAACGATAGGGTAAATCTGATTTAAAATATATTTTTATTAATATTTTTGCTATCTATTGTCACGTAAACGTAATTTGAACTCAAATAAAAAGATAATTATTCAATAACATTTGATTATATACGTTTTTTTACTATGTCCCGCTTTCGACGAAAGAATCGAAAGAATTTTTTCACTCAAAAAGTTCAAATAACCCGACTTTGCAAAAAAAATATCTGGCAACGCTGACTGTAAATATTAGGGGCAACCAATGTCATAATTGGATCTCGCTTCAACCTAAAACTTGCCTCGGGTCGGCACTGCTGTTGGTGTAATTAGTAGGTAAGTGTTTATTTACCTTCCACGTCCCAATACCGAGGACAGGGCACTCGATATCATTGTAAAATTTCACTTTGGGAGCAAGCGCTGTCATTTTGCTAATATTACTTGCGTATCTATTATACCACGTCGTTAGAGCAATTATTTTAAGAGAAATGCAGGAAAACCGCGAAAAACGTACTCTACCAGTTGTTAAAGAATACAAACTGAATTGAATGAATGAAATGAATGGTGTAGTGTAGTGATAGGCAAATAGATGAAAAATTGCCGAGGATATTATGCTTTTCCAAAAATGTAATTATAGATTTTTCGAGAATGGTTTGTCCTGTTATTTTTTTTTCTCCAAAATAATTTACACTTCGGATTTTGATCGATAGATAGTATATTATTCAACAAATGTATGGCGTATTTAAATTGTGAAGAAAATATTATTAAACGTAACTAAGATGATTTTGCAGCGAACTTAATAAACTCAAACCTTACTAAAGCTTACCATAAACTTTAGCAAAGGATGACGGGCAGCAACCGTGACTGTAAAGATAAATAGGACTGACTTACATTAAAATAAAAAGAAATATTAATGGACCTTGGTTCGGTTCATTTAATATGAGGCTTTATGATCTCAGTTACCTTTGGCTTCTCTAAAGTGTCCAGAGGTTAAATAGGTCCAAGCTTCTCTAATATGAAGTTTTGTATGGAGTAAATACAAACAAAAAATATGAAAACTGTGCAAAAGGTGGCGGGAAAATTTAAAAATTGAACCGAGCTTTGCAGAACTTATAGCAAAAGTATTTCTTAAATATGCGAAATACTGAAGGAATAACAGTAATAAAAAAAATTGCAACTTTAGATTGCAGCAAGGTGAAATCTAATTTAATCATCATTATCACCCTCTCTTATCTACCGCAGACGGAGGATTTGGCCTACACGCCAGACGGGTTGGGGAGACCTGATTGATGTATATACTAATGTATTCCGTTAGTCGCCTTGTACGACATCCACGGGAGAGTTGGAGTGGTCGTATTCTATTCTACCGGAAACCACACGGCACAAATATATTATCTTTGATGAAATGTATTTTTTTCTTCATAGTGTTATTATAGGTACCTACAAGTTATAATTTATCTACATATTGCATAATGTTGGACAATTAAAAATATATCTCGATCGATCTAATCACACTCAGTATACCAAAACTAACAAATCAATGATTTATTGACGTATAAAAATTATCGACCTTCCATTTTATTTTGGTAATGGTAAAGCCTCGGTACAGGTACCTACTATACCTCAGACGAATGAAATACAATGAGGTGTACAATAAAATATACATTGCCTAAATGACAAAGGAAGTTTAGTCTATATATATAAAAGAAGAAACTGACTGACTGCATGACTGACTGAATGAATGACTGACTGACTGACATATCAACGCACAGCCCAAACCGCTGAGTCTAGAGGCTTGAAATTTTGCACAACGGTTCCTTATGTAGCATAGGCAAGCACTAAGGAACGGATTTTCAAAATTCATCCCCTAAGGGGGTCAAATTGGAGTTCAAAGTTTGTATGGAGAACGTCTATTAGATAAACCTATCAATTTGAAACTTTGTAGGAATACTCTAAAACATTAATGATTCAATACGTGTTTTACAGTTTTTGAAAAACCATCCCCTAAGGGCCTGAAATGGAGTTCAAAAGTAGTAGTGTCCAAACCGATTGCTCTAGAAGTTTCAAATTTAGCACAAAGGTTCCGTATGTATCTCCGGTATGCACCATCGAAGGCTTTTTAAAATTCAACCCCTAAGGTGGTCAAATAGGGGTTCAAAGTTAGTATGGAGAAAAACTATTAGATGTTCCTATCAATTCGAAACTTTGTAGGAATACTCGAAAAACATAATGATTTAACAAATATTTTACAGTTTTTGAAAAACCATCCCCTAAGGGGCTGAAATAGAGTTCGAAAGTAGTAGCCTGCAAACCGATTGCTCTAGAAACTTCAAATTTAGCACAAGGTTCCTTATGTATCTCCGGTATGCACTATCGAAGGCTTTTTCAAAATTCAACCCCTAAGGTGGTCAAATAGGGGTTCATAGTTTGTATGGAGAAAAACTATTAGACGTTCCTTTTAATTCGAAACTTTGGAGGAGTACTCTAAAAACGTAATGATTTAACAAGTATTTTACAGTTTTTGAAAACCATCCCCTAAGGGGCTGAAATGGAGTACGAAAGTAGTAGCCTCCAAAGCGATTGCTCTAGAAACTTCACATTTAGCACAAAGGTTCCTTATGTATCTCCGGTATGCGCTATCAAAGGCTTATTCAAAATTCAACCCCTAAGGTGATAAAATAGGCGTTCAAAGTTTGTATGGAGAAAAACTATTAGATGTTCCTATCAATTCGAAACTTTGGAGGAGTACTCGAAAAACATAATGATTCAACAAGTATTTTATAGATTTTAAAAACCATCCCCTAAGGGGCTGAAATGGAGTTCGAAAGTAGTAGTCTCCAAATCGGTGGCTCTAGAATCTTCAAATTTAGCACAAAGGTTCCTTATATATCTCCGGTATGCACTATCGAAGGCTTTTACAAAATTCAACCCCTAAGGTGGTCAAATAAGGGTTCAAAGTTTGTATGGAGAAAAAATATTAGATGTTCCAATCAATTCGAAACTTTGTAAGAGTACACTAAATATTTAATGATTCAACACGTGTTTTTCAGTTTTTGAAAAGTCATCCCCTAAGTTGAAGACGTCCGGCCAGCGCGGGGAGTGTAGGCCAAATTCTCCGTCTGTTTCCGGTAGATGAGAGAGGGTTGTGCTCCTGCAGTGGAGACAAAAATAACCTGATGATGATGAAGTGGATGACATGGAGTTCGAAAGTGGTAGTTTCCAAACCGATTGCTCTAGAAACTTGAAATTTATCACAAAGTTTCCTCATAACTACAGTATGCACTAATGAAGGGTTTTTCAAAACTCAACCCCTAAGGTGGTAAAATAGGCGTTCAAAGTTAGTATGGAGAAAGACTATTAGTTGTTCCTACAATACGAAACTTTGGAGGAGTACTCGAAAAACATAATGATTCAACAAGTATTTTATAGATTTTAAAAACCATCCCCTAAGGGGCTGAAATGGAGTTCGAAAGTAGTAGTCTCCAAATCGGTGGCTCTAGAATCTTCAAATTTAGCACAAAGGTTCCTTATATATCTCCGGTATGCACTATCGAAGGCTTTTACAAAATTCAACCCCTAAGGTGGTCAAATAAGGGTTCAAAGTTTGTATGGAGAAAAAATATTAGATGTTCCAATCAATTCGAAACTTTGTAAGAGTACACTAAATATTTAATGATTCAACACGTGTTTTTCAGTTTTTGAAAAGTCATCCCCTAAGTTGAAGACGTCCGGCCAGCGCGGGGAGTGTAGGCCAAATTCTCCGTCTGTTTCCGGTAGATGAGAGAGGGTTGTGCTCCTGCAGTGGAGACAAAAATAACCTGATGATGATGAAGTGGATGACATGGAGTTCGAAAGTGGTAGTTTCCAAACCGATTGCTCTAGAAACTTGAAATTTATCACAAAGTTTCCTCATAACTACAGTATGCACTAATGAAGGGTTTTTCAAAACTCAACCCCTAAGGTGGTAAAATAGGCGTTCAAAGTTAGTATGGAGAAAGACTATTAGTTGTTCCTACAATACGAAACTTTGGAGGAGTACTCGAAAAACGTAATGATTTAACACGGGTTTTACAGTTTTTGAAAAACCATCCCTAAGGGGCTGAAATGGTGTTCGAGAGTAGTATTCTCCAAACGTATAGATACATTTAAACTAAAAAGGATTATAAAGCTGAGGAAGCAGTGGGCGGGCCACATCTGCCGCAGAACTGATGGCAGCTGAGGTAGACGAGTTCTGGAGTAGAGACCTCGGATAGGCACGCGCGCAAGGGGGGCGCCGCGCTGCTAGATGGACCGACGCCCTGAGCAAGGCGGCCGGAAGCAGCAGGATTCGGAGGCGGTGAACCGGGTGTGGTGATGTTTATTGGGGAAGGCCTATGTCCAGCAGTATTTGTCGCAGGGCTAATATGATGATGAACTGTATTATATGTATAAAACGATGAAAACATTAATAAGTAAACACGTCGATTAAATAATTTATGATAATGATAACGTCATCAGCTTCTTCTCCAAAACCACTAAATAAATTCGAATGTGGTTATCACTGTTAGATAGCTTGGTTTACCTTGGGTTTTTTCAAGCTGGAAACAAACACCTTTTTTAAGCAGGTGAATCTGCGGGCAACAGTTTTAATATAATTAAGTCGAAAGAGTGTTTGTGTGTTTATTTATCTGTTTCTTTCACAGCTTGGCTGTTCACCTAATTGCCATACATTTTTGATTAGTACGCATAAGATCATGTATTTGCGAATGGTTCCCTCGGGAAATAAAAACTTGCTCCACGTGGGCGAAGCCGCGGGCATTTGCTAGTATGTTATAAAAAAGTAATAATTTTTTAAAGATTCAGGTTTAAGTACTTTATAAGTAACACACTCTAGTATATATTATCTTTGGTAACACTAAGTTAAATAAAACCTCTAAAAGAAGCTATATTGTATATCGATCGCGGAAAAACGCGATTCGGAAAAATCTACAATTATACATAAATTAAAACATACTTATTTGAGAAAAAGATCTAACATCTCGTGTGTGGTCAAAAGTTAGAGCAGTTTGCAATTATCTATGGAGCAAATGCAACTACAGAGTATAATAAATAAACATCTATATAACTGGATCGTTTTTAGCTCAGACTAAATCTAAGGTTTTTAGTCTGAGGACTGGATAGAGATAATCAAAGAGTAAATAATTTAGATAATCATGATGGTAAAACTTTTTGGTGAGCGCCTTTTCTCCTTCATGGACAAGAAGGTCATTGTTCATGGATATCATAAACTTGCAAAATGGAGATAAACATTGGTTTATCATAAAATCTACCTATCGTGTATCTAACTATAAGTACCTCGCATGTACATATGAAGGAGAGGCAAATAAATTTGTTTTAGAATAAAATACAAACTGACCTTCCATGTTCCAAGCCCAATGGCGGGAATTATCTTTCCATTGTTGAATTTGATGACCGGAACTCTGGACGCCATGTTTATTTTTTAAATATTTTTTTTACACAACCGCTTCACTTGGCGAAGGAACTAGAAGTGGGGAGTTGAAGTGAACTGTGGGTTATCAATAATTTATCCATTTTATAGTTATTTCTCTGATAAACCGCCCGCCATATCATATTCTGTATTTGTTTAAAATATGTGTTATGGATAATCTAATCTAAACAAAAAGTTGACGTTTATATATGTGCCAAGTGTACTCATAGCTATGGAGTGGGCTATGCTTGGGGTTTCTTTGAAGGATATGATTCGTAATGAGGAGATCCGACGAAGAACGAAGGTGACCGACATAGCCGAAAGGATTAGCAAGCTGAAGTGGCAGTGGGCAGGACACGTCTGTCGCAGAACCGACGGCTATTGGGGCAGACGAGTTCTGGAGTGGAGATCGTGGATCTGCACGTGCAGGGTGGGACGCCCCGCCAGGTGGACCGCCAACCTGAAGAAGGGGGCTGGAAGCGGAGGGTGAATCTATCGTAATTAGATTATATAATATGTCACAACTTTTCTTAATTAACCCGACTACCCTAACTTTTTATTTGTGACCTCTGTGTAGAGAAAATATAAAAAAATATCATCATCAGGTTATTTTTGTCTCCAATGCAGGAGCACAACCCTCTCTCATCTGCCGGAGACAGACGGAGGATTTGGCCTACACTCCCCGCGCTGGCCAGACGGGTTGGGGAGGCCCGACTGATGTTTTATAATGTATTCCCTCAGTCGCCTTGTACGACATCCACGGGAAGAGTTGGAGTGGTCCTATTCTACTCTACCGGAAACCACACGGCATATCGAGAATTGCAATGCCAGAATAAGGCCTACTTTTAACTGTAGTTCGGTGGATATTATCATATATTTACGGAATGGCCGTGTTCTGAGTACAGGTCACAGCGATGGACCCCGGCGCTCCTCTGCCAGATGGACCGACCTTGAAAAGTTTAAATGGCTAGTTGGAAATACGTATTACCTAACCGGTTATACTCTATACTGCGTCGAATTCGCACCACCCACAGAAACCCCATCAAGATAGAATGGTGAAGTAGGCGCGACACGCGTGCCAACGATGTGCAATATATTGCATAAACTATCAACGCTCACTCGCTTCGTGCCGAGTCAAGGTCAGGTAAACATCTACAAATAATCTGCAAAAGTGCCATATTGCGCGGTTTCCAACTGCATAACTGTATCTCCTTACTGAAACGTGACCGCGACGCATAAAGAGTGCGCGGGAGGGGCGCGGTGTCCGAAAATCGACACGCGCGGAACTGAAGTAAACAAATATCTTAACCGTTCTATCTTGATAGGATTTCTCTAAACGTCGACGCTTGTTGAATAATGGACGACAGGTCAGTCTGCCAGGGCAGACGCCTAATGGCATCACGTGCAATATTAAATTGAATAAATAAAACAAAATTTTATATAATCACCTATAATTCATTAAATAAAACGTTTATTTTGCATAGATGGAAATGTGTTGCCAACACAAAACACTGTTTATTTTCTTTGTGGCAACATTAAACATGGCGGTGTTCACTATTCGCTTACGAACTAAGTTGATAAATTACAGTTCACTTTTTGGGGGCAACCATCTCTTCCAGCGCCTTGATTTCAGCTGAAAAAAAAATACAGTTAAAAATATCATTTCGGCCACGGATCAAGAATTTCGCCTATTGATGGGGCAAAGAGCCCAGAGCCCCATAAAAAAACTTGGTGTTTTTCCAGTAGGAAATAATTTTACTTGCTAATGTTGGCAATTATTTTTTGAGCCAAGACAATATTAAAAATACCTGCTCGCCGAGGCACCACACTGTGGACGCCATGGGACGGCTGATGACGGAATGTAAGGGAATGCTAGAGAGAAGAATGCCTTTTTCGTCTATAGTATAAAAGTTATTGTAACGCAATGGAATAATAATCTGTAATGTTGCAATATTTTAAATAAATAAATGTCCTATGTAGCGTTCCGAAACCTATAAAATTCGCTTGATAGAATTTGAAATTCACTTGACATTTCTCTCGATCCTGGTTCCAAAACCTCAGGTGGAATTTCCACGTTGGTTTTGGAACCGAGATCGAGCGAAATTCGCCATCTGTCAAGTGAATTTCACATTCTATCAAGCGAATTTTATAGGTTTCAGAACGTTACATAAATGAAAGACTCTAAAAATTAAAATAGAATGTCAAACTCAATTGTTTTTTTTTTCCACTATTCTATGGCCTTATTTGCTTAACTTTTGACACTTTAAGATTATGTCAGAACCATCTACTGAATTGAGGATAACCTGCAGTTTAGGATTACTGTATCACTGTCATTACTAAAAGGAATTTAAATTTTGTCCGCCTCGGCCTTGTGGCCTGGTCATTGGACTCGAGCGTCAGAGATCGTGGGTTCCATTCCAACTGGGGACAGACTACTTTGTTTATACAATTTGTACAAGTTGGTTCTGAATCTGAATGTTATATTTGTGAATTGTCCAATATTTGTTTAATTCCCATAACACAGGTGAAAATACTAGTTTAGGAATAGACAAGTGTACATTTGTGCGAACTCCGGGCACTATTAGCCTTACCGAGTCATGCGGGGCTCTGACGAGGTGGACAATTATTACCCTAGATAATCGTGGTACCTCAACACAGACTACCACGATTGGGGACTGTTGGTGGCCAGGTGTTTTGCACAAAAGATCCTGAAGGGTCGAAGTGTCGCCAGGTCTTCCTGGCAACCTAAGAAGATAAAGATTATATACCTGCAGCTGCTAAATCTTTTTCCGCCTTCAGCTTGACATCTCGGATTGCTTTCTCTTTAGCTTCAATCTCGCGAAGCTTCGTCTCCTTTTTGGAGAGTCTGCTCTGGTGGAACGCTCCATAGAGGATTCCCGCGCCCAGGAACGACCAGCGACCGAACTGGAAATTGAATTCAACATAGGCAAATGAATTTTAATTCTTACTGCATTGGGGGCCTGGAGTTCATGATGAAAATGACACTGGTTGACTATAAAATTCAATATTTTGATGTCACCAAGGAGGTTATCTATACGAAAAACAATATAACGTTAGTAAACCTGGCTGAAATTTATTAAAATATTAATGAAACGTAGCCCTAAAACAAATTACAAGAAATAAATAAAAGGAGGAATAAATAAATGAAAAGCGAAGTTTATTTCAAAAACACAGTGTTACATAATTAAAATTTGGTTAGGAAAATCAGCATAAATAATTACCCTGATCAAAGGAGACACTCGTACGGGGGGTCCGTAAGGAAGTTCAGACATTTTAAATTAAATTTGGGAAAAACACCGCCCCAATACTATATTCCCAGGAAACAATTTCGATCCTTTTTTTTTAGTCGGTCGGAGGTTAGAATTGTGTTGCCATACGAAAATATCGAATGAAAGAAGTAGAAAATACATCTATTTGTGCCAATATTTGTAAACCAAGAAGTTTAGATCCTAATGGAGTTTGCAGTACTAAAAGAATGTTGAAGCCAAAATCAATGACCTTTACTGTTGTCTTCTGTCACTTACTTTATAGATGGAGTAGCCAGGCGCCAAGATATTTTTTCCCAAGCAATAGATATTACTTTGTTCTCTTTACAGTCTTTATCAATATTTCAACTGCGAACCAGTCTGTAATTTAGATAATTAAATTGTGATCTTATTTGACTAGTTATCTTATTCTTGTAGCTTTCAAAAAGTTTCAAAAATAATAATTTATAAACTATATTCACCATATTATTTGCCTAATTTTGTGATATTCTCGAAGACGTATTTTGGCAACACTGAAACCGTACGTCATATGGGTGGGAAGTAGCAGGTTTTCGCCGAAACAAAACGATAGCAGGTTTTCAATACCAGTAACGGTTTTTGAAACTATCTATTCTCAATAGCAGCTATTCCGATTGTGGTTTATGTTACTCAATAATCGTGTAGTTTGGGAACGAGTCGCAGGTACGCTATATATTAAACTAGTTCAAAACGAAGCAATAGAAACGGAAACCTGCTAAATACATTACAAATTAGTAGTTTGTGATGTATTTAGCGGTTTAGTCGAGCACAGTGAACTTTCCTTCATATTTTATAATGGTATTTTATAAGCTGCCGTGTGGTTCCCGGATTAAAATAGGGCCACCCCTATCTTATCCGTGGGTGTCGTCAAGGCGACTAAGGGATTGCACCAGGGACGGGCAGCAGCGTTCTCCTGTATGTGTATGTTAAGATCATTACTGCGATCACCAATCCACCTGCCAAGCGTGGTGATTATGGCAAATCCCCAATGGACAATTTACCAAAAGTGGTATTCTATTGGGGAGGCCTATGTCCAGCAGTGGACGTATTTAAGCTGATGATGAATTAATAATCCTCCCGAAATTAATTATTTAAAAACTTTTAAAATGCCAAAAATTAAACGCGAACTCAACGCAACTCGTCGCTGAACTCGTGTCAACTGTCGAGGAAGGAAGGAGAGGTCAAATTAAGAAATTCATTTACTTAAGTACATGATGTTAATCTAATCATTTAAAAGAATCGATAACGGCACTTATACACATAGACAATAAGTGTCAAGGTGCCAAAAACTCCGCAACAATGTGCGAGTGAAACAAAGAATGCGTCGCATTCGCTTCCGCCGTGTCATTCGTGCCAGCGGTCTACGCCGACATTAACCGAATGTTTCCGAAGCCAAAAAGCAGTTTTTATAATACTGCAAATGAAAATGTACTCTTTTCTCGGAGACTTTGTACACGAAAACTGACCTCTACTTATCGTTCGGCTACGCCGGCCAAATAGCAGTTTTTATAATACTGCCAAATGAAAATGTACTCTTTTCTCGGTGGCTTTGTACACACAAACTGACCTCTATTTATCGTTCGGCTAATAAAACCAGTTACTGGGAAGTAAATAGTTTCATTTAGCAACGAAAACGTAAAAGCTGCTACTGTGTCGGCAACTAGGTACAGTAACTGTTTACGTTTTAAAACGCCCATGTCTAGTACGTCAATCCGTAATGACCGCCTAATAAAATATTCGTCCACTTCAAAAGTTTATAAGTATTTTTTACAATTTATGCAGCGTTGTGGTGATATTCGTCATGAGTTGTATAGTTCGTGGTTGCAGAAATGTTTGGCATCCAAAATCTACAGTGAAATTCCACAGGTAAGTTATATAAATTAATATTTCGCGTTTTGATTGACCCTCATGAAAAATACGGCAAACAACAGTGACTTCATTCAAGGGAATTTTTTTGGGCTTCAGTTTTTTATTCCATATGCAAACTCCATTTGGATCTAAACTTCTTGGCTTGAATAAAACGACACAATAATGTAGTATGTATTATATATAGTTTGATTATTTTATTACAGGCAAATATTATTGAAATGCAATGTGGTCCCCGGCTTAGAATAGGACCCAATGTGTCGTTAAGGCGACTAAGGAATTGCACCAGGGACGGGCAGCCGAGCAGCACCTTTCTCCTATGTAAAGTAAGATCAGTAAGTACTGGGATCACCAATAGCAAGATCATTAATTTAAATCTGGTCACACTAATCTACTGCCCTTAGCTTCCAGAGCCGTAAAACAAAAAAAAGTTAAAACACGCAAACTTGACGCAAACTGTGCTTCGCGTTTTGTGTTTATTGTTTGTCGTCTTTCGATTTTACGTTAATTTGTGTGGTTGTTCTCAATAAACATGCCTCACTGTGCTGTTGCTAATTGTAAAAGTCACAGCGAGATAAGAAGTCTAGCAAATGCTGACGTTACCTATTACAGGTAAGGAAAGTGTTACATCAGGACAACGATATCATCAGGACCAAAGAGTATAAATTATCAGGACCTATTATTGCCTGTGTTTGTTTAGGATCCTGAATTCCTGACCATCTCCGTCGTATGTGTATGATTGGTCAGAGTACAAAATGGAGCGGTTAGGGTATTCAAAAGGGGCGCTGAGTAACTTTTTTTTTAAGAAGGCCTTATAAATTTTTCACGCCTATCAAAGATTTTTTCCATAGCCTTTTTGTACACCACGACGGTTGGAGTGTACAAAAGGGGGCGCTATGGAAAAAAATCTCTGATTGGCGTGAAAATTTTACCGGGAAAATTTTAGCGCCCCGTTTTGTACACCCTAACCCCCCTTTTGTACACCCTAATCACTGTAGAAGAGATACTGATTTAATATCAAATTTATGTTTCAGGTTCCCCACTGATATCGAATTACGAGAAAAGTGGATTAATGCAACGGGCAGAACTGATTGGAGCCCTGTAGAGAGCAGCGTCATTTGCTCAAAACATTTTGAAGCTTTTGATTCCGGGAAGGATATCACTGAATTACCTTCCAATGCCGTTCCTACAAAAAAATTACCCAGTAATGTATGTATAAATAAAATAATCCTTTAATGCTAAAAAAATAAGAATATGCCTCAAATTAATTTGTTATTGGGCTCGATTCTGAAGGCACAACGTTAAAATTTGACAGCGATAAAATTTGTTTTGTCTTTATCTTCATAATACTGTGTGACAAGGATAGCAACAGTTTTAGTGCTGTCAAATTTTAACGTTGTGCCTTCAGAATCGTGCTCAATGTCTACATTATTTTAATATACAGGGTGGAACAGAGAAGTATCATCAATTGATCATTTTTAATTAATAAAGATATCTGAAAAACTCGAACTGATATAGCTACTAGGTGGCTACTATATTAGAATACATTCTTAATTACCTAGTTATATATTAATTCATTTATCTGGCATTCCTGGCATTCTTTTTTTCTTTCCCTGGGAGCTTCTCTTTTGAGAAAGGTCTCATTCAGTCTGCCCCATTTCTATCTTGCTCTTATCGTCTACAAGGGTCCTGCTGTCCTTTTATTTAAATGAAAAAAAAACCATTCAATTTTATATAATATTAGCTGTTGCCCACGACTTTGTCTGCGTGGACCACTATTATGTATTTCCCCGTAGGAATGAGATGTTTTTTCGGGATAAAAACTATCCTATGTCCTATTCCAGGACCTAACCTTTGTGTGCCAAGTTTCATCCCGATCTGTCCAGTGGTTGAAGCGTGATTGAGTAACAAATATCCAAACTCTCGCATTTATAATATTAGTAGGATTTTTTCCATATAACAACAGTTGTTCGGTATTCAAAAATTAATGACTAGGAATGGTGGATCATGTTTCAACAAGTATCTCATTAAATATTTTGACAATTGTGAAAGTGGGTGGACTGTATTATTTATTTCTTGCCATAATGTGAAAATAAAATGGCGTTTGATTCGGTTTTAAATTGTAATAATGACAGTTGGTCAATAGACAATAAAAAATATAATAATATTTGTGGTTAGCTCCACTCCAAATACTAACAATTGATGCATTGTACGTTTCAGGAGGATACAACAATGGAAAGTGGAAGCAGCGATGAGTCAGAAGAGAGTGAAGAAGACGAGTCCATGAAATTCCCGAGCGGGCCAAGCCAAGGACTGTACATGACAGCCAAAAAAATAAACGAAAAGCAAAATCGCGTAATAAAAAAGCTTAAGCAGCAACATAGGAGGGACGTGAAAAAAATCAAACTCCAAAACAGAGTTTTGAAGGATTTAATGGAAATTTATAATTTGAGACACGGGGACATAGCTATTTTGAGAACTGAAATAATGAAAACAGAGGAATATAAGAAAAGTTGTAAATCGGTCTGAAGTTTTTTGAAAGGAATGCTATGTATTGCCCAGTGTTGCCTGTAGGGAAGTTTATGTCCATTGACTAATAGAATAAAGAGGCCCATAGACGCGAATACTTTCTGTTGCCACATCGACTTAGGGTTTAGGTTCCATCTCTCATCCCGGCACCGCTTGTTCCCGTAGCTCTATCCTTTTCTATCAGAAACATCGCAAGCTCTTCGGCTGGTTTCATTGCTGCGCGCTTGAACAGCTTAGTACCGCGCGCGTTCGCTGCCGTGAGACAGTCGTGTCCTCAGTATGAACGTCATTATTCATTTTGTACAGCACAGTACATAGCGACGCGCAGAACGGCGTCACTCTGAAACGCTCCCTTTGTAGAAGCGCATGAGCGGCGCGCGCTTCGGCAGCGCCGGCGAACAGCGCGCGTCAACCGAACGGCGCGGCGTCGCTCAACCGCGCGATTTGGAAACGCAAATACTAGCCCCATACATCTTCGAGCGTGCGCGTTCGAACAGCGCCGCCGAAACGCGTAGCTATGAAACCAGCCTTCGTTATCGGTGAGCTGATACTGCGGCGCACAGTGTGTTAGAAACTCCTTTTTTGTAGCATGTAGTTTTTATGTCATTAATCGATAGTTGTTAACATTCTAAGTGCTGGAGTGAACTCCAGTGAACTCCGACATTGATACGACTTTTTTTAAATAAAATGAGAAACTGGTTATGAGTCGTTAGGAAAAACGGTAATAAATAATTTTTTCCTAAATTGGAATTACTTATTGCGATTTTGATTAGTTCCAATAATGACACATATAGTAACATCTTTTTTCACCAATTTCTGTCGGTTTATCGTGAATAGAAATATGATTTTTTATGACTTATTTTTCGTTTAATTATTTTTATTCAACATGAACAACGTATCCGGCCGAGATTTTCATACCAAATATAGTGTTTACCCTCTTATATATAGTATTAAAACCACAAAGTAATTCCTTGTTATTCACAAGATATTGCAAATTTTAGAATCCTCAATATCCGGTCTAAGGGTTTTCACTTTCACCAAAACATTTTTCTAAATCCGTAAGCATATTTTTATTTATATGCTTACGGATTTAGGTGATGAGTAGACGTCGCTATATTTCATTCCAGATTAATAGTCCTATGAAAACCAACGCTATTTACGTCTCGGTAACATATACATGAAAGGGTCACCAGCAGCAAAAACAGGTTTGTATTACCATGTAAACTTTGCAGTCCACTTAGGGACACCATCTATTGTGTATTTTGTTTTCGAGACGCAAATGCGTTTGTTTTCATAGGACTATTAATCTGGAATGAAATATATGTTGCTGCTTCTAAGGGCTGTCACTACAACCAAAACTATTTTAACATATTTTGTTTATTTTGAAACTATTATGTAAAACATTGCAGGCAGACCCCGTCACTGGTACTTCCCTATCGCGATAAATACCTACTCTTACACGCCCGGTTCGACGGTATACTTGCCCCGCCCACCAGTAGGGTTGTCCCTTGCGTAAAAAACTACTCATTGTAAACTAGTCACGGATGGTGATGGAAGGTTCTAGAACAACACCTAGATCCTTCCATCACCTTCCATGATCTTCCAGAACATTCTAGACTCTTCAATATGCTGTACATAAAAGTTTTAGAATAACAACGATCTCTATGTACTAGATGGAGCGTTCCAAACAATCGCTCTGTTCCACGCAAGTAGCCGCAACTCTTTCACATTCACAATGAAACGTGTACATAGAGATCGTTGTAGAATAATTGATGTTTTTTGTACGTAAATTTGTATTCACGTTTTATTTTTACTGGAGAGTGTGGTCACTTCACAATCTTATCTTCTTAGGGGGCCAGGAAGATCTGGTGACACTTCGACCCTTCAGGATCTTTTGTGCCAAACCCCTGACCACCAACGGTGCCCCAAGCCGATTTGGTGGACTTCACATACGCCTCAGAATTTCTTCTTCGTCATACGCAGGTTTCCTTACGATGTTTTCCTTCACCGAAAAGCCTGTGGTATTATAAATAAACCGTACTTAAGTTTGGTAAAACCGAGGGCCGCAAATGTCATTATTGGTTGCGTCAATCAAGCTGTAGTTACTCAACGGTCCACTAGACTGCGCTACAGGTAACGAATTATCACAATTCGATAAGAATATTGAAAAATTAGACTTTTACGCCATCTATGGTCGAATAGTCGTATGACGTTATATCTTTCATAATGTTATAGCATTTACAAACCCCAATAAATGGCGTTTAGGTAAATAACAAGACATGTATGTAATCAATGATGATAATACCTATATTACTTAGTACAAAGATAATATTATAAACTACGACGAGCAGTTAATGAACAGTAGCTCTCAATTTCATTATATAATGGCGGCTCCACATTAGTGCCGTGAAGCTCCGTAAACAGGCGTGAACGAGAATGTGGACGGTTTTCACGGGGTTCACGCGTGTTCACGCCTGTTCCCCGATCAGAGTCGGTATTTTGTCCCGCGACAAAGGGTTCGCGCCCCTTTCGCGCGGCGTTCACGCGTACACATCCTCATTCACGGCCCCGTGCTAGTTTACTCCGGACTACAAAGGCGTACGGACGTGTGCAGTCGCTAAATATAGTCGCGCGTGAACGTTTGGAATAACGAAACTGAAATGGTCTTTTTTAGAACATTACCATTATGAAAATGTACTGTCAAAGTAATTGCAGCAGCAACTTCTACGTCCATTTCGCGGCAGGTTTCACGAACGATTGTGAGCATCCCGTGAATGTGGAGGGCACGACTTGTGCCGTGAATTCACGGCCAATTCACGGCGTGAATTCGCGCGTGAATTCACGGCACTAATGTGGAGCCGCCATAACAGCTTTGCTGTCAAATACATTTCGTTTCATGTTTGCTGTAATTCATTCGCTTACCCAAATAGCTCATATCTTTGAATGCATTGATGCATAAGAAGTGACATTTCTTTAGCTATTAACGGAATGGAACGTCGTTTGACGTTTGCATCGCGTGTTTGTTGTACGAATATAAGCTACAAATGAAAACTTAAAAATTATATCTCGAAATCTTAGCTTACGGAACGGAACGTCGTTTGACGTTTGCATCGCGTTTTTGTTGTACAAATCTGAGCTACAAATGAAAACTGTCAAAAATTATATTTCGAATTTGAGTTTGCAACTTTAACTTTAAATTATTATTACCTTATTATCACCTCTACCCATAGTAAAAATGTAAATTGAGTACTTAAGCAAAGCGAAACTAAAAATGGTATGGATCGACAGTATCCAAAAATCGTCGATTTAATGATGTTAGGGGAAAATTCATATTAAAAGAATTTAAAACACTGGTTTAGTTTTATTTAAAAGGTTCAGATTATTAAGATTTTCAATAAAATAAAACATTAATTAAAATACTGCAATCGGCCATTTTGACTGAAACACCAATCACACACAGTGCATGACGTCACGCCTAGGTAAACAATACTGTCATTCTCTGTGTTTTGTTGTTGTTAGGGATACGCAAAAAAATAAAAGTAACGATACTGTATTCGATACCAGTATCGCATCAAAAGTATCTATGCCGACGATAGTATCGAATCAAAAGTATCGATACTACTCAGTATCGAGTACTTTTTCATCACATTAGAAACCTCAAAATTAATAATAAAAATAGTATAAATAGAGACGGAATATTATTATTGGTATAATAATAATATTCCGTCTCTATTTATTACAATAAACATTGACTTAATGGTAGATGTAAATATGGTTCTTTTTAAACCCCTAGTCTTTATCACTGCAATCAGACCAAAATCAGACATAAAAAGTAATTTGTCTCCATGCAACGACATCATATTTTAATAAGATAGTGGTTTCCTCTAAATCTCGACCGAGAGGGTCGTTATGCATCAGCAAAGCAAGAAAGAAGAGAACGGTAATGAGATGACACTCTATGAGTATACAATGCGGTTTGCCGCATTTACACACGGAGCGTACGGAGCTTGCGCTGGCGTATTCTCATCCCTGGCGCTGGGCGATACGCAAAACAAAGTAGGTCTGGTATCGGTACACCAAAAAGTATCGAGTATGTGACGAAGTATCGATACCTAGTAAAGTATCGTAACAAAAGTATCGAGTACGAAAATACTTGGTATCGTAACGAAAGTATCGATACTACTCAGGTATCGATACTTTTTGCGGATCCCTAGTTGTTGTGAATACTACTGATTACGCATTTGGATTGTTTTTTTTTCTTTTACGTGTGATTTATCGACTCCACTGTACTATAACAATGGAACCAAGCTTTGTTGGATCCATAGACGAAGCGAAGAACCTTCATGCACAGAAGTTCAATGTTACTGGCGGAAATCAAAGCTTACAACAGTTGGCACTACCTTGAAATTTATATCTGCAAAAGATCTAGGTATCTAAAGGTAGCCCTATATTGCATTCTAACTCCACAGTTCTTGAAAATTTTTTAGAAGGACAAAAGAGAAAATATGACAACTGCGAGCTACTAAAGTATCAACAAGATTATAATTGTAATAAACTACTTAGCATCTCAATGCACCAACTTGTTATACATATAAGGAAGAGTGTTGTGACTTATTTTAAAGTAAAATTAATTTGACTGTTGATCTTATTAACAAGATTGAAACTGAAACCAGGGACCAGTTCAATAATAACCTTTGGTTTGAACTGAGGTATGGCAGGGTAATAGCTTCTAGAGCTTATGAAGTGAGTCGGTGTCAGACCAATGATGAGACTCTGATTTCTACTATCATGGGGGAGGGGGAGGGGGGGGGGGGATAAGACACACCAGCAATGAAACGGGAAATAATAAGCAAGAAACTAGGGGAAAAAAATCAAGAATACTGGACTGTTCATATCCCAAAAATATCCAATGATAGCAGGTTCCCCTGATGGAATATGTCAAGATAGCATTGTGGAGATAAAATGTCCCATAAGCAACAAAACGTATCTCAATTATATAAAAAATGGGAAACACAGCAAGAAATGCTTTGCCCAGGTTCAAATGCAAATGTACCTAAGTGGTCTAAATAAGTGTTATTTCAGCATCGCAGACCCAAATTTTACTACTAATAAAAATATAGAAATTATATGTATAACTTTTGATGAGCTATATATATGAGCTATAGATATGTCAGGCTTGAAAGTGTTATTAAATTTTGAAAAAACTTATGTGTATCCATTGTTATATAAAAGTATAGAATAGGAAATAAAAATGCAGTAATTTTATTTGTGTTTTATTTAATAAGAGAATCGTGTATATTAATCAAACCACAAGCTATAGTTATCACATCATCAAGAACTTTAACCAAACTTAAGATAGGCATGTTACTATTAACACTTTGATGCTTGATTTTAAATGGTGATGTAGAGACAGAATGTAGAAACGGCTTCAATGGTGATGTCATCTGATTTACTGAACTGACTATTGTTTGGTTAGCTTTACTTCTGAATGTTTTCCATGTGTGTACTTGAATTGATTTATCCAACACTCTTGGTGTTACTTGGGGAACTTCTACATTCTGCTGAACTGTAAAACAAATATTTTATTATTGAAGTGCAATGTTATAATTATGAACACAAATAGGAGATTACTAGGTCACAGAAAAATCTATGTAGTTTGGTGTGTACCAACAATGTACTGAAAATAAAATAACTTTTTCAATGCTATATTCTAATAAATAAGTTAATATTAAATACCTGAACTACCGGATGCAATTTCTTCAAAACTTGATTGTTTTGTAACTATACATTTTTCTTCGAATTCCTTTTTACACTCTTCAAGAATCATAATTCTTCGTTTCTTAGCTATATAGGGTCGCTCTGTTGTGTCAGATGTTCGTGTTTTCCTGTCTGCTTGGCATATAAATTTATGGGGCATACATCCTGGTTTCATACGTACTTGTGATACTGACCCCATCACATGATACTCCATATAATTTTCCATATCATTTGGCAACTGGAAAAAGAAAAGTAAACGATTAAAATTGTTATTAGGAATGATGGCCAAGACCAAAACAAACATAACCTCAATAAATTAGTTATTCCATAGCCTCAATATTTCAACTATTTCATATCAAACAAACATTTTAAGTATAAGAGCTATCAATATATGATAACATACTCACATCAAAGTGGTCTTCACAGAAATAAAGTAGCGAATTCGTGACTACATTGTTTCGCCGTGCGAGCTTTAACCAAACCATTTATCTCTTATTCATAACTTGTTTGGAACATGTACAAACACTTTGTTGGGTGTTTTTATTGAAGTGTTTTTACACTGCAGTACTGCACACCACTTATAAACTTTGGAATTCATTTTTATCACACGAATTAATTGAATATTTTGTTGACTTTCTTCGTACGCATAGACACAATGACATGTTTACCTAACCGTGACGTCAGAGCCGACGCCATGACAGCTGCGAGCTGTTTGCGCGCAATATTGAAAAAATATTATCAAAATGGCTTTAAACTCCGTTAAACTTAAGTTTTATACCGAAATAAAGGTTTATTCGTAAATAGTAAATGTGTACCTACATTACGGAAGAGGATTTCAAAATCTTTCGTCATGCCTATTTGGTACTTTCGGTTGATACGATAAATAACCATGTTCATTCTAATTTTTACTTTATCGCTATAATAATAAGGTGCTAGGGATGGTCACAATTCGGAATTTGACTGCACTACTAGTAGTAATCGCTACCAAACATAACATATTTCGCAACTGTGAAAAACAAATGGAACGAGAAAGAACAGCTGACCTCAGGTCAGTGACCTGTTTGAATATCTAGATATCTACCTCGGCTTGATTTACCAGAGCACTGTGCAATTGCGATTGTATTCCAATTTTAGTTACCTAGAAGATAAGAAAAACAAGTTTACAGGTCATAGTAAAGCAACGATCTCTATGTAGGTACTACTAGATGGATCGTTCCAAACAATCGCTCTGTTCCACGCAAGTAGCCACAACTCTTTCACATTCACAATGAAACTTGTGCAGTTACTACGCAGACATTTAATTATTACTAAATATTGACGCTACGGTTAAATTATGTCAATATTTAGTAAATAATTAAATGTTCTGCGTAGCAACTGCACCAGTTTCATTGTGAATGTGAAAAAGTTGTGGCTACTTGCGTGGAACAGAGCGATTGTTTGGAACGCTCCATCTAGTAGTACATAGAGATCGTTGTAGTAAAGATAATATTTATGTACTAGAGTGAGTGAGTCAGGACTCGTGATTCTCACTGGGGGCAGGGAACTTTATATATTTTGTACAAGTTGGTTCGAGTCTGGATGTTATATTGAATTGTCCTTTCCTTAGGTACTTTGTTTCCATAACACAGAGATGTATATACCTACATGTAATATTAATGACTCATTAAAGGAATTTATGGATCGGATTTGAAAGAAATAGGATCAGAAAGTACTGAAAAAAATACATTTGGTTATTTGAGATAAAATCCCGCCAGCCCATTTCCTCCATTTCGATAAAATTTATATGGGATCACCGCTGAAGTATAACCTACTAAACAAAAAAAGAAACATCAAAATCCATTCAGAATTGGCGAAGTAATAACGTAACATACTAAAAAAAACATACTGTCGAGCTGAGAACCTCCTCCTTTTTTGAAGTCGGTTAAAAAGAAATTCAAAGAACAACACTGCAATAAGAAACATGGCGGGCATGGCGGCTAGGGGTGTGAATGAGAAGTATCTATGTTAAAGCAAGACAGGTATAACTGCCATTAGTTCGTTTCATATAACTGTTGTTACTATGAAAGTTGCGACAGATTGTAACTAGTTTCGTATTAGCGCCATCTGTTACGTAACACGTTCATGAACTCCTTAGGTGATTACATGTAATGACATCTAGCGACGGGTAGTGTTACCACTTTTTACCTTCGCCACAACTAGAAACTGTGAACTAAATACACCAGCGCCGTGCGGATTTTAGATAATACTTTTAGAATTGGATAGCAAATGCGCCATCTAAGTTTAAGCTACCAATTTTAGATTTACACTTTTTGTTCGGGGATTGCTTATCTTACTCTAGTATATATTATCTTTGGTAAAACTCATTGGTACGGGCGGGGTTTGAACCCACGACCTCATTAACGTGAGGCGAGTGCACAACCAACCGGCTACTACGGCTCTTCACTTCACAATAATAATAAATGGATTTTATTTCCGAAAATGTTACATTTCATTTATTTTATTTTAGTGTTGAATGACTTAATTTATTAATTTATATAAATATAACTGCAGGTGGTTCGGATTATCTTTATAATATGTGGGCTCCTGTATGGTGGGAATCTTATAAATAAAAACGTAAACATCGCGTGTCTGTACATTGAAGATATTTGCGAATAAAAATTTGGGGGTCTAAGGATAAGTCATCATCAGGTTATTTTTGTCTCCACTGCAGGAGCACAACCCTCTCTCATCTGCCGGAGACAGACGGAGGATTTGGCCTACACTCCCCGCGCTGGCCAGACGGGTTGGGGAGGCCTGATTGATGTTTTATAATGTATTCCCTCAGTCGCCTTGTACGACATCCACCCACACCACGGTCTGGATGTTAAATTTGTGAATGGTCCTATCCTTGTTTAATTTCCAAAACAGGAGAAAATCCTAGTTTTGGATTAGACAAGTGTATGTATGTAATAAAGTTATAGAAAATTCAATCCTGGATAAAAATGGTGGGATATTGTGGCCTTTCAAGCCACAACAATAGAAACAAATTCGAACCAATCCAAATCGAGGCTGCCTGCGCAAGGCATGTCTCACTATCCTGTTTCGAATGTAAACCGTAACTTGCCGCCAGCGCATGGCGTGCCTTATGTTCCGTACAATTTGGCTCCTCCGCATGGAGTCCCCTTTTACCAATCAGGCCGGGATGGCCATACCATAATGCCCACGCAGGGCGCGACTTCTCGTCTAAGAGGTCCACACAGTGGAGCCTATCACAGACATCCTAACTGAAGTTCAGGCCGCAAAGGTCAGAATATGAAAAAATATTGGCTTTATAGCCAGTCGTTTTTAATACTTTTACCAATTGTGGAAAAATCCAAAAGCACCCACTTTTTTTTTTTAAACATAATATCGGAAGCTTAGAAGAACGAATGGATATTGTTAAATTAGTATTACTGATTAAAAGACTGATTTAGTTTAGCAGATTCTTCCATTTTATTCTCACAGCTGTCAAGTAACAAAAGCGCGGTTAATCTACCACAGATAAAAGAAGAGTAGCGTTTCGTTCCATATTACAACATCTCTCTCTATTACATAAAGCAAAACAAATGGTATTTCTTAAAGACTATAAAATAAAGTAATTATTATTACGTCACATAGTCGTCTAAATACTGGGGTCTTCTTACAAGCCTTTCAGATCGTCTTTCCAAATTTTCATTAACCTCAGAAGTTGGGTTTTTAATTATCTGCTCTGAATCATTACCCTCTTCTCGAGCATCTAAAAGACTTGCAGGAAAACTATTTAAATCATCTTGAACTGGATCCCCCCTGTCCACTAAGGTCCAGTGACGAGCTATCACTAAATGCCATCTATTCCGTCTAAAATTGCCTCTCTCTGTTTGTACAATAAACGAGCGTGGCTCTTTGCATTTGTGAATAATAGTACCATACAACTTCAAATCAGTTACCCAAACCCTATCATTAATTTTCAATTCTTCTAAATAACTTGTTCTGTGCCTTCTGTTGTAATAAGATGCATCTTTATATTTCTTTTCTGTAATTGTTTCTTTTAATTTATGCCCAATAATAACTGTCTCATTTAATTTACTTGATAAAATAGGAAGATTATCTCTCAGTTTGCGGTTAAACATTAGCTCTGCTGGGCTATAACCAGATTCTAGAGGAGTGTTCCTATAAATGAGCAAGGCAAGATAAATATCATCATTTTTTGATAAAAGGGATTTAGCAATCTTCACTCCAGACTCGGCTAATCCATTACTTTGAGGGTAATAAGGGCTGCTAGTAATTGATTTGAATCCGTATTCTTTAGCAAATAAGTTGAATTTTGTTTTGAATTGAGTACCACAATCTGAGCGAACTGTCTCAGGAATGCCATATCTAGAAAAGGTCTCTTTACATCTATGTATTACAGTATCCTCAGTTAAATCCTTTAATTTTAGTATTTCTAGAAATCTAGAATAATAGTCAATCAATACTAAATACCACCCTTCTTTATACTTAAAGAGGTCTATACCTATTTTTTGCCATGGCCTGTCTGGTACTTTATCTATGACCATTTCCTCTTTATGATTCCTGTACATCTCAATGCACTTGGGACAACTTTTTACCAATTCTTCAATTTGTTTGGACAGGCCAAGCCACCAGACTGATTGTTTAGCGCGTTCACGGCACTTTGAAATCCCTAAATGGCCTTGATGTATTTTTTCCAACATTTCTTTTTGCATTTGCTGGGGTATAACTATTCTTGAATTATATAAAAGCAGATCCGTATCTATAGAAAAATTATGCCGGTATTGATAATAATTTCTCAAAGATCCATCTATTTTGTTTTTATTGGGCCATCCCTGTACAGTATATTCTTTTAATTTGACACAGACAGTGCAATTGCCCTGCTCGGTTTGGACTGCTAATAAAGCCTCATCTGGTACTGTATCTTGAACAAACATATTTATCTCTGATCCTATCAAGCTACAATTGTCTGTATTTTCTGTCCTGGACAGTGGATGCCTTGAGAGTGCATCTGCCACGGCTAAACATTTGCCCGGTATGTATTTTACCTCATAATCAAACCGCATTAATTTTAATCTAAATCTCAAAAGCCGTGGACTAAGATCATCCAAAGGTTTAGTTTGCAATATTTGAATTAATGGTTTGTGATCTGTCTGTAACTCTATATGAATTCCTACTATATAGTCTCTGAATTTGTTAACGGCCCAAACCAGTGCTAAAGCCTCTTTTTCTATTTGGGCATAGTGCTTCTCGGTGTCAGTGAGAGTTCGGCTGGCATAAGCAACTACAGACTTTTGACCCAACTTGTCCTCTTGGAGCAAGGCTGCCCCGAGACCAAATGAACTACTATCTGCAGACACAATTACTTTGTGGCATGGATTGAAATGTGCCAGAGTGGGTGCCGATTTAAGAGTTTCTTTAATTTGACTGAATGCTAACTCTTGGGATGATCCCCAGCAGAACATATGATCTTCTTTCAATAAAGCATGCAGTGGTGAAAGGATATGTGATTTGTTTGAGATGAACCGCCCTAAATAATTTACCATGCCTAAAAATTGCAGTAATTCTTTTTTATTCAATGGAGTTTTGAACCCTGCAATTGCTTCTACTCGCCCTGGGTCTGGTCTGATCCCTGTCTGATCTATTACATGCCCTAGATATTTAATTTCTGTCACTCCAAATGTGCATTTGTTCCTATTAATAGTTATACCTTCATTGTCCAATCTCCTTAACACTTCTCTCAAAATCCTGTCATGTTCTTCTATACTTTCCTCATAGATGAGAATATCGTCCATATGTATAGCTATTTTCAAGTCTTTAAACAAATTTGAGAACTTCATACTAAAATATTCAGGTGCACAATTCAACCCGAAGGGCAATCTATTATATATATACCTCCCAAACGGTGTGATTATTGTAGTAAGCTTTTTTGAAGAGTCATCTAATAAAATTTGATGAAATCCAGATGTGGCATCTATTTTTGAAAAATATTTAGCACCTTTCAGCTTGCCTAATGTATTTTCTACCTTTGGAATTGGATAGACTGGCCTTAAAATATTCTGATTTACTTTAGTATAGTCTCCACATATTCTAACTTTATCATTCTTAAGGACTACCACAATCGGCGAAACAAATTCTGTAGGCTCCTCTATAGGGCTTATTATACCGAGATTTTCTAATTTATCTAATTCCTCTTTAACTCTAGGTAACAGTGGAATTGATACACTTCGAGCGGTTGCCTGTACATATGGTTGTGGATTATCCACTAATTTAATATGAAACTTGCCCTTAAATACCCCTAGCTCATTAAAGATATTAGGAAATTCTTTTTCCACTGCTACTTGAGACACATCACTGATTGGCTTGGTGTGGCTTGGTACTAACAAAGAACAAATAGAAATGATTTTCATACTCTCAATAGACGGCCGACCCAAAATGGCACACTTCAATCCGCTTATTACATACACTTTACCTTCATACACATTATTTTTATATTCTAATCTCAATTGAACTGTCCCTTTAACATCTAATTTCCTGCCATCTGGTCCTTTGATTTTTTCTTCACATTTCACCAACTTTAACTGTTTTGTAATAGCACTCTCTGGAATCGCAGTTACATCTGCTCCTGTATCAATCAAAAAGTTTGTTTTGTCAATAAATGTCTTATGTTGAAACACACTCACTTCAATATTGTACTTCTGTTTTCCTTCACATAGACTAACCTCAAAAACTGCTCCTTCACTTTTTTCTTCTTCAACTCTCCTCATCGACTTTGTCCTGCATAGTTTAGCAAAGTGCCCGATGCGTCCACATTTGTGGCAAGTAGCCTTTGATGCCATGCATTGCTCCCTAGGATGCCGCTCCCGGCCACAGAACCAACAGCTATCCGACTGTTTATAAGGCCGGCGCGGCTGCTGCTTCCAAATTTTATTTATTTCGGTAGCTCCGTTGCTCCCACTCCACAGCTTGCTTTCCTCCTGTTGAGCTTCTGCTTGTTTGCTGATAAGTATAGCATCTTTTAAAACGAGATCATTCTTTAATTGAAGTCTTTCGCTTGTCTTCTTGTCTTTGATACCGATTACTATTCTATCTCGAATAAGTTCTTCCTTCAATACGCCGAATTCACAATGTTCAGCTAATTTATACAGCTCAGTCACAAACTCTTCGACATTTTCATTTTCCATTTGCGACCTTGAATTAAATTTGTACCGCTCGTAGATAACGTTTTTCTTTGGTGTAAAATAGTTGTTAAATCTGATTAACAATTCGTCATAACTGTGTTTCATACCAAACTGCAGTAAGATATCTTCGGCTTTCTCTCCCATGCAATATAACAAGCAATCTACTTTATCTTTATCGGGCTTCGCGTCATTCCCGGCAAGACTCATATATCGTGAGAACCTGTTCCTCCAAGCGCTCCATTCCAGTGCGTTAAACGAAAACCTTTCAGGTGGCCTGACTGAAAACCTTTCAGGTGCCTGTGGGTTTTTTGTCTGTTCATTTATCATTGTTGGCTGAACTACACTGCTGACTAACTTTTACTGACTGAATTATCACCAACTATCTACTGAATGTTTCTGTATTGAAATTACACCGCTGCCACCATGTTAAATTAGTATTACTGATTAAAAGACTGATTTAGTTTAGCAGATTCTTCCATTTTATTCTCACAGCTGTCAAGTAACAAAAGCGCGGTTAATCTACCACAGATAAAAGAAGAGTAGCGTTTCGTTCCATATTACAACAGATATCTTCTAAGATCGGAAGGGTATCGTATCCCCCTTTTTTTTTTTGCCGCCATTACACAGGGCTTGATAAAATAACACGAAGCCATCGAAAAAAAAATGGGTTTAAATGCTTCCTATCATGGCTTAAAACAAGCGACTCTGTAGATATGTCTAGTATCAAAAATAAAATTCTTGATATTTTTCTGACGAAATTTTTAAAGAGTATCGAACGATTTATTGCAAATGGTATCGAGCCGACTTAATCCAGCAATTCTATACAGCCTGCGCAAGATTTCTCTTTGGCTGTAAATACGGTTCTCAAGGAAGCCGCGATACCGAAATCCAAATCTACCTACTTACTAGTAGATGTAAGATATTCGCTCTTTTGCACATTATCAGAAAATTTCTTGACTTATGAGAAATGTCTTATAAGAAATCCAGTCGCATTGGTTGTTATATGAGACCATACATATTACAAGATTTTTTTTTCTTATCAGACACGCGCATAGAATTTTTTTTCTTGTCTGGTGTCTTGTGTCTTATAATGTGCAAAAGGCCTTCCGATACACAAAAGAATATTGTTCTACCCCCGGTATTACTGATTATAAATGTAATGATGAAATGAAACCATATGACCGATTTAACATCTAGTTTAACGAACATGCCAGGGATACGCAAAAATATAAAAACAAGTACTGGCAAAAAGAAATTACACAATCAAGACATGACAAAAATGTGTGTTCTGGAAAGTGCGAAACTTTCTCCCAGATTTTATTTCGCGTGTTTTCTTGACATCGAAGGGCGACGGTTCCTACCGTCTTATTGTCAATTGGCAACGAACGACTCAATCAATGTGTAGCTGAGTAAATTTTAATTAATAAACCAGCAAAAGGTATCTAACTTTAAGCAACCGAGCGATTGGTTAGCAAAAATCGATTTGTCAAATGCTTATTCTCATTTGCCAATTTATCTAAGCCCGGACTATTTCTGAGGCTAATTTTCGAAAACAACCTTCTTCAAATAACTTGCCTTCTTTTTGGCCTGTCATCGACCCCAAATATGTTTGCCTCACTGAGCAACTGGGTCGCCCAGGTATTAAAGGAAAAAGGAATTCGAATACTGGGTTATTTCGTCTATTATCTCTTCGCTCATCAGGACCGAGAGATCTTACAACTTCATATAAACCATACAGTAGACCTGTTGGTCGCTGGGCTGGCAAATAAATATTTACACTGATTCCTTAGAAGCGGATTTAATATCTGGGCATCATTTGTGTAGCTACCCACATAACAAGGAATCCTAGTTTGGGAGCCAGACTACTGCTTGTAATAATATATCTACATAGATTTATACAGTATAAGGACGCAAATGTTCTTGAACCAATAAAGTTATTGGTATTTGGGATTAGTCTCATAACACAAAATAACTATGTATCAACCACTGCAAAAGTATAACAACAAAAGAGGACAAATTTAAAAGAAATTTAGAGTCTAATAGATATCCTCAACTTCTGAAGCCTCGTGTACCCTAGGGTGGACCACTGTCGGAGGCTACTGAAACATTGTCACACTCTGTTAGACAAGAATCATCTCCAGACTTTCCTCTACCAGAAAGTTTTGCTGGATTTAAACTGTTGGCTAAAGTACCATCTGAAAAGTGCAAGGTTGCACCCTGCCAACGTGTCCCATTACTTGCCCACCGATGCTTCCGGCTCGGAGGGGCAGCACCAATAAACAATCTGACTGAGCGGGTCATGGAAACCTCAGGAAAAGAGCTTTCTCTCAAACCTAAGATAAATCCGAGCTTTGATAAAGGTCTTAAGAAGTCATGGTCATGTCCTGAAGGACTTTTTAATGTCTGTTTAATCGGACAACATAACTTCCTACCTTCGCAAAGACAGGGGGGGGGGGACAAAACCCCACTCACTGATGGATCTCACTCATCAGGTGTTTCAACTCAGAAGCACAGCATTCAACTGTGTCTCCACCGTTTGCCGATAAAATATAATATAGAAGCGGATCACCTGTCTCGAGGGCCATACCTTCTAATATTTGTAGACGCATTCTCCCGTCAGTGGCATTATAGACTAGCATGGATTGTCTCTCCCTCTTTTTGATTCCGAAAGTTCTGTCACATCTGAACACATTCTACAGACATATGTATATCTGGTAACAGTCCCCAAGTGGGAGAAAGCTGTCTGGCGTTTAGATCTGGAAAACAGCGATGGCTGCGCCCTTCACAATATACAACATATCGAGAGTGATGGATGATATACACGTCCACCAACCTCGCTCCATCCAAAGTCCACGAACTTATATTGGAAGTATAGAAATGTAAGGGTGGAGTAGGGCGTGGAGAAGATGGTGGTCTTGGGCTACGCACAACAAGGTACAAACCTTGTGTCTAGCCCAAGACCACCATTATTCACCCTCTGGCTCTGGTCAGGTTTTAATCAGACTTCTTTCAAAAAGGTTATTTATCCTACAGTACAGTACCCTACCTAACCTATTCGTAGTTTACAAATCGGTTGTCTCAACTCTGTCTGCTTAGTTCCCATCCCTTGATTACTCGTATTCTGAAATCTATATTAATACAAAAGCCTAAACAGTTCAAACCCCCTATAGGGGTGCAGCCAAATTATCATCCTAGCGGGCTAATAATTTTACTATTCAATCTATATGAATGTTCGCGCAGAACTGCCTGTATTTTGCTGTGTTCGGACGTCGCGTGAACGACCTCACATTACTGTCGATATACACTGAACATTATTTCTTTTCAAAAGAACATGTAACTTTTTTGCCATTATTTGGCTCAAAAACCGATGCCAGCATCTAATTACTCTATAGTATAGAGTTGGCGCCTAATGGTTAATCCAGAGTGTAACGTAATAAATCCTGTGGTTTGTACAAATTCCCTGATTAGAATCTCAAACTCTGGGAGAGATTTGTAATTATAAGTAATTACTGATTTGTAAAATCATTTTTTTTTTGACTATATGTGGTCACCCTACAGCTGCATCTCGCATGATTATTGCAAATTGGATAAAATCTTTACTATGGGACACAGGTCTAGAAGCCTGCGCAGGCAGCATAAGATTAGCTGTGGTAGACTCCTAATTTTCCCTTGGACGAAATATTATTGAGATGTAATTGGGGATACATGCTCACGCCTTGGTCCCAGAGGGGTAGGCAGAGACGATGTATCGCCACTTTGCGCAAATCTTATGTCGCAAAGTGGCTTTCCTTGGCCCGCTTTTCGCCCCTTGGAAAATTGGAGATCTCTCGGCATTTTTGCCAAATTCTATAAAACAATTGTCGATTTCATCAATAGGTGACCGACTCATTCCAAACTGTGTCAAAGTTGAAGTTAATTTTGTAAAAGATTATGTATATTACCTCATTTACGAGTAGGTATATACCTATCTGAAACTGATTATTCTTTAGGTCTTATTACATTTCAATAAGAAACATATAAGATCGGTTTTTGTTAAGTAGGCTGTAACAAGAATAAGTATTGTAATAGTAATGTAAAAAATGCACACTGAGTGTATCATTTGCTTTAATTGCTCTGCGTAAATTATGTGAATCTATATTCTATCAATCTATTCTTGTAAACCAGCTGCTTTGGCATGTGCTCTGTAACGACTTATCATAGTAATCTCGTTTTGCTTTTAACATTTGATTGTAAATGCATATACCTATTCTTAATGTTCTTTGGTAATAAAAGCTTTTAATTTACATTATCGGGATCATGTTATTTCCCTACTCTTTCCATATGTACACCTGTACTTACATGCTTTGTATAAATAGTCGTATATCTGTTTACTTATTACAGATGTGTAGACTATAAACACAAGTTATTTTCATAAAAACACGAATTATTTACATTATTGCAACTGAAGATTATTTATATATTTTGTCATGAAGCAACCCTTCATGCACTTTGAACAAAATGAAAAACATTATAAAATCACGAACATCACATTGGCGGTTTTCCCACCAGGCGATAACAAACAGGTCTCCTAATTAGGTTTCGAATATCGTACAGTTGTTTAATGACAGCGTTTTACCTACCAATAAAACGCTTATTAAATAACTTACCATATTCGAAACCTAACATTTTCATAACTGCCTGGTATCATTTATAAATATTTTATGAGACTCAATGAAGCTCACCCGTCGCTTTCCGTATATTCATAGTACTCTTTGCCCGTCGCCTCTAAACTATGGAGGCACTGCTGCCTGGTGGAGGGGGTAGAGAGAAAGGGACGGAGGATGTTAGAGAAGGACACACATATATTGTTCGACCAATCAGTGAAGATCAGGTTAGCCACTCTCCTAATTAGGTTTCGAATATGGTAAGTTATTTAATAAGCGTTTTATTGGTAGGTAAAACGCTGTCATTTACCACGCTCTGGCATGTGGCAACACTGATCTACTGTCAAAACTTTAGGGAGAGGTTCCCGCTCTTTTTGGAGAACAGTTTGACAACTTAAAGAGCGAGCACGCACTGCGATTTATTCGCCGCGATTTTTTCCGCAATTCTGTGACCAAGATCAACCAACCAACCAAGACAACCAAATCTGTGTTTTGCTGCCATCGAACTAGACCTTCGAAGTAGTAGATAAAGATCACTGTTTGCTGCAGAAAAAAATCCGCGCGGAAAAAATCGCGGCGTTAAAATCCCAGTGCGTGCTCGCCATGTGCTCGCTCTAAACAAGACGGAGTGCCGTGTAACCTTTGCAGTCCGTCTTAGTCTTGTATCAGTGTTAACAACAAGTACAGATTTCCCCACAAATAAGGGGAAATTTAGTCATCGTCCTATACTAAAAATACGTTTGACCAGTTTTTGTCATTTAAAGTCTGTTTAAATAACCTGCAAATTTAGAATATTCACATGTTATCAATAGGATAGGATAATTAACGAAAATAAACTAAAGAATTAATCTTATTTTGTTTAGGATTGAGAGCATTTACATAACATATAAGAGGTTTAGGGTTTAGATACATTATAACACATTATATTTACGTTCTATTTCAAATTGTATTATTAAGTACATTAATACTAGCTACTAACATATTGTGGGTTCTCGCTGTCTCTAAATAAAGCATTTATTAATCCTATTATAATGTTAAGTGAGGTCTAGGGTAAATTAAAAACTAAGCTGGCAATAAGATAATTCCGTGACAGTCTCAATCTAAGGTCGCAATGTTTGTCACCTAAAAACTAAGTGACAAACAAAAAACGTCACGTCCCTTTCTTACTAGTGTTAATTGGATATATGCGTCTATTTTTGAGGGAATGAATCAAAATATATCACACGTGAAGGAAACAAATAAACGTGACTAAACTTATCTTCTTAAATCAGTGAAATTCCTCATTAAAGCTTACTATCAGCTTTAATAAAAGCAGAAACTTTGGGCAGAAACAATTACGTGGGGTAAATGTGTTTCTGCGACGCGACGCCACGCAACGCGAGGGGAGTAAAATCCAAGCCTATGAAATCACATTTACCCCCACGCGACGCAACGCAACGCCATGCAACGCCTGGGGTTAATGTGCCGGTGTCTTAAAGGAAGTCTGTGACTATAATAGGACGAACGTTGGTCTGAGGCACTCTGAAACTGATATAAACAGAAAATAAAAATATATCATGATTAGACCAATGGCCTTGTTGCCAAATTCTTAAAACAAAATAAATAAAACGTCAAATCTTTGCATTACGTATTGTTGTTGTTCTGTAACGTTAGTTGTTCTTTGTTTACGTTGATTTTTGTAATTGTCTTTCGAGTTTGCGTTTTACGTTATTTTGTGTGTTGTTCTCAATAAACATGCCTCATTGTGCTGTTGCTAATTGTAAAAGCCACAGCGAGATAAAAACTCCAGCAAATGTCGGCGTTATTTATTACAAGTAAGGAAAGTTTTATAGTTACAGCAGGATCTTTAGAAAGTGGAAGACAGCCCAGTTCACACCCCCTCCCCGGCACTCCATAAAAGTGAACAGAAAATTAGGGTGTACAAAAGGGGGCGTGAGATTTTTTTTTTAAATGTCTCAAAAATGGTTTTTACGTTTCGCGCTGGTCCGCAGTGAGATGAAGACCAGGAGGTGCATGAAAAAGTTGATGAATGCGAGTGAGACTCCTATATTATAGTATTGTAAATAGATGATTTAATACCAAATTTATGTTTCAGATTCCCCACTGATATTGAATTACGAGAAAAGTGGGTTAATGCAACCGGCAGATCAGAATGGAGCCCTTTAGAGAGCAGTGTCATTTGCTCAAAACATTTTGATGCTACTGCATTAGTTTCTGGGAAGAAATATGGCGAATTACCTAATAATGCTGTTCCAACTAAAAATTTACCTGTTAATGTAAGAAATCAATTGAACAAGTACTAAACTAAGAATAGTAGGATGAGAGCTGTGGTAGCCGGTTGGGTGCACTCGCCTCACGTTTATGGAGGAATTATTTTAATTAACTATTATTTTTATTTATTGAGGAAACCTGCATATGCCGAAGAAGAAATTCTGAGGCATATGTGAACTCCACCAAATCGGCTTGGGGCACCGTTGGTGGTGAGGGGTTTGGCACAAAAGATCCTGAAGGGTCGAAGCGTCGCTAGTGCTTCCTGGCCCCCGAAGAAGATAAGATTATTAATAATAAAAATATTTTATTATTACAGTTTACATTAAAACCCCACAAAACTGATTTCTCAGTTTTAAGAAGCAGTCTCGCAACTATATTTGATATTATCAATTAATCCAACATAGCTAGACTTTTATATGTATATGGCTATCTCCAGCCACACTGCCCAGTACTTGATAATTTTACACGTGTCTCATACTCATTTTCTCAACTTTTTCGGGACATTGACAACTCTAAGTCGACATTGGGCCCGATTCTGAAGACACACATTTAAAATATGACAGCGCTAAAATTGGTTTCGTCTTTATCTTCATAATACTGTGTGACAAGGATAGCAAAACGTTTAGTGCTGTCAAATTTTAACGTTGTGCCTTCAGAGTCGAGTCTGTTTACATTATTTTTTTTGTTTTATATTTTGCGTTAAAGCATCTTTTGTAAATACATGGCAAAGAGAGACCAGTTTCTACATTACAAAATTAAGCTGCGGTGAAATAGCATTGTCAAACAACACAAAGTAAAATTTAAAAAAATATCAATAGATGTGCATTATTAGCTGCTGTAGAGGCATTGGGCTCGATTCTGAAGTCACAAAGTTAAAATTTGACAGCATTAAAACAGTTGCTATCCTTGTCACACAGTATTATGAAGATAAAGACGAAACTAATTTTAGTGCTGTCAAATTTTAAATGTGTGCCTTTGGAATTGGGTCCATTGTCAACATATGTATAATTAAAATACAACATAATATAATGTTTAGTCTCGCAATAAACAACATTATTTCGGCACTTTCATCAAAATTCAATGTGTGGTATTTAGATGATGGCTCACTTGGGGGAAAAGCGTCTACGGTATTATCGGATTTACAAATCATCATCGATCATTTTGCGAAAATTGGGCTCTCTCTAAATTTTAATAAATGTGAGATCTTTTTCCCAGCCCACATCTCCACGCAGTCCCGTTCAGACCTCTTAAATCAATTTAATACTCTCTCGCCCAACATTTCGGTACAGACTAAAAATTCCCTATCCTTACTCGGTGCTCCAATATTCGAGGACGCAATTCATTCCATAGTGAGCTCCAAAATTGACCATTTCGGCAATACTTCTGATCTCCTTTTCCAAATTAAACCACACATGGCTATCTACATCCTTCGGCTCTGTCTTTTTACACCTAAATTCATGTACCTCCTTCGAAGCTGCCCAATTTGGAAATTCCCTTCAAGTACTTCTTTGGTCGACAAGACTCTAAAAACAACCGTTTCCAAAATTCTAAATTTACAGTTCGATGACCGATCGTGGTCGCAGGCATCTCTCCCGATAAGGTACGGCGGCCTGGGCATCCGCACTACTTCCAGCCTATCGCTCCCAGCTTTTCTGTCCTCCGCTAACAGCGCGCTCACCCTCATCAGCAAAATATTGAACACTTCAACCGCTGATGTTCAGGTGATGTGCCTGCCGGAGGCCATGACAGCTTGGAGCATCGCTTGCCCAAGCGAGAGCAACCCCACAGAGGTAAACAGACAGAGCTCATGGGATTTGCCTCTGACAAAACAGACACACGGCTTTCTTCTAAGCAGTTGCCAGGACAACATAGACCGTGCAAGACTACTTGCAGTGTCAGAGCGTGAGTCAGGACACTGGCTGCACGCTCTCCCCTCA
This sequence comes from Esperia sulphurella, assembly GCA_947086405.1. Taxonomy (NCBI): domain Eukaryota; kingdom Metazoa; phylum Arthropoda; class Insecta; order Lepidoptera; family Oecophoridae; genus Esperia; species Esperia sulphurella. The sequence goes on from OX352284.1 coordinate 1,641,011, forward strand.
ACCAACTTGGGCACAGTCCTGGACCCCGGCTGTTTAAGGATAGCCGTGTGTCTCCGTCTTGGCGCTAAAGTGTGCGAGCCCCACCTGTGTTCATGCGGCCGAGGCGTGGACCAATACGGTCGCCATGGTCTCTCCTGCATTAAGAGCGCTGGCCGGCTCTACCGTCATGGCGCCATTAATGACCTTGTCCGTCGCGCTCTTAGCACGGCCTGCGTGCCCGCCACGCTGGAACCCAGCGGCATGTGCAGAGACGACGGCAAGCGTCCCGATGGCGCCACGCTGGTGCCGTGGTGCTTGGGGCGCTCCCTGGTATGGGACGCTACATGTGCGGACACCCTAGCGCCGTCCCACGTCCACGGCACTGCCGCCAGAGCTGGAGCAGCGGCCGAAAATGCTCAAATGCTCAAGCGCCGCAAATACTCATCTCTCATCGCCCATTACGAGTTTGCGGCGCTTGCAGTAGAGACCATGGGACCGTGGTCGTCCGATACGTTTAAATTCGTAAAGGACATATCGACGCGGTTGGTCCTCGCCTCGGGTGACCAGAGGGCTGGCGGCTACTTTGCCCAGAGGCTGTCCATCGCCATACAAAGGGGTAACGCCGCCAGCGTTCTGGGCACCATGCCGCAGGACGGGCAACTAGACGACGTGTACATTTTGTAAATATTTTTGTCTTTATACCTAATGTTATTTATGTTATTTTAAGTGCTTTCCTGTATATAATTGTTTTTATCATATTAAATGTACCAGCTTTAGTAGCTCGCAAAAAAACATAATATAATCATAAGTGTTTAGTTTGTAAGTAGCTGTAAAGGCATAATTATGTCCAAAAGAGGTAGTGTAAAAATAAATTTAATAGTATTAATGTCAATTTCAGATCATCATCAGCCTAAATACGTCCATTGCTGGACATAGGGCTCCTCAATAGAATACCACTTTTAGTTAGATGTCCATTGGGGGATTTGCCATAATCACCACGCTTGGCAGGCGGATTGGTGATCACAGTAATGATCTTAACATACACACACAGGAGAAAGTTGCTGCCCGTCCCTGGTGCAATCCCTTAGTCGCCTTAACGACAACCACGGGAAAGATAGGGGTGGCCCTATTCTAAGCCGAGAACCACACGACAGTTTCAGATGTCTCTCCAGATTTCACACTATATTTTAAACTTTCCTAACAAAACCTTGTCTTATATTTTTTCCATAAGACAAGAATTTTTCAGTATTCGAAAATGATTGACTGGGAATGGTGAATCATGTTTCTCATTGAATATTTTGAGTAATTGATTGATTAATTTTTTTTTTTACTTTTTATCTAGAGCCCTCTATGTTTATTTTTCGACGACCTTGACTGTTGCTTTATTAATATTTTATATATTAATGGTTTCGAGAACTATTATTCATGTTTCTTCCCTTTTTTTTCAAGCTTTCCTTTTCACCCCTTTTTGCTTTATATAAATCGTTTTATGTTTTATAATTTTATGTTTCAGAATGAAATAACAATCGAAAGTGGAAGCAGCGAGGAGTCAGAAGAGAGTTTAGATGAAGCAATGGCATTCCCGAACAGGTCAAGCAAAGGACTGTATATATCGGCCAAAAAAATCAATGATAAGAAAAGGCAGGTAATAAGAAAGCTTAGACAGCAACATAGGAGAGATGTGAAGAAAATCCAACTCCAAAACAGAGTCTTAAACGATTTAATGGAAATTTTTAATTTGAAACACGGGGACATAGCAATTTTGAGAACTGAAATAATGAAAACGGAAGAGTATAAGAAAAGTTGCCAGGCTGTGAAGTTTTTTGACTAATAAAATAAGCCCATAGACTCGGAAACAGTTCTGGCAACACATCGACTTGGGTTCAAAATGACTTCGTTTCCAGAGCCGAAAAACACAAAAAAGGCTTAGACTCCCTCTCAGCCCGGCATCGCTTGTTCCCGCAGCTCTATCCCTTTCTGTCTCTCAGAAATATCATTTGTTAGAGCGAGAAGATTGCTTGCGGGCCCGTCGGAGCGCCCGCGACTGCGCAGCCGGGACAGAAGACTGCGTCATAGAATAATTTGATTTTTGTATGTCACTTTGTATTTTTACTACAGAGTAATAATTGAAATTATTAATGGGCTATTTCTTTTAATAATAAATAGCCTTTCATTTCACTGCTTACCTAACTGTGGGGCACAGCAGCGTTGTGCGTTGTAAATGAAAGATTTTGTTCAGGATGTTCGGTTCCGGACTTTCCTTGTTTGAATAATTTACAAACGCTTAATATTATTATGCGACACTGCGATCCACTAAGCCAACTTGATTTTGATGTAAATAATTCTTTTGAGAAAATTGAAATTAAACCGCTTTTAACATATATATTTTTAATTTATATCTTTATTTTTTAGAGTCGAGTGGTAAGCGGACTCTGTGTCGCCCATAAACCCGCAGCCCGCAGACCACAATAACGTCGGCCCCTGACCACTATACCATATACTTCTGTTCCTGTAATTAATTACACTGTCACTACAGTTTGACGACCCCCGTGGCAGAACGGGTAGCTCTCGGACTGCCACGCCGGAGGTTGCGGGTTCGAATCCCGCTAGGGGCAAATGTTCGTATGATGAATATGAATGTTTGTACCCAAGTCTTGGATGTTTATATATTTGTTTAAGTACTAGTTGTGCCCGCGGCTCCGCTCGCGTGGACTACAGGATGCACTCCCATTCCCACTTCCGATCCGTATCCCATTTCCACTCAGACTTTAAATCCAGGTCCAGGCCTAGGCCCGAGTCCAGATCATCAACTCAACCCTCCCCTCTACACTCCTCTCAACCCTCCCCTCAACTCTCCCCTCAAACCTCTTTCCCTCGTCTCCAAATTTAGTCCTCCTAACTAATTTATCGGAATCCAAATTCCGACCAACATTTACTTTGTTGCATACGTATACCACAAATTCATCGTAATCGGGTAACTCAGTCAAAAGTTATGCGAATTTTCAAACACTCAAATTACACTGGTACCATACCCGCTCCCGCTACCGCTCACGAATTCAGGCGAACATTTACACCCTACATTCTTCGCAGTGTATCGTCCAGGTCCAGGTCCAGGTGACCTCCGCTCGCGTGAACTACAGAATCGCTCCCATTCCCACTCCCGCTTCCGCTCCCACACCCACTCCCCTTTTCCCACGCCCGAGCCCACGCCCACTCCCACTCGCAGCTCCAAATGTAATCCAAACTCATCGCAATCTGTATAGTACGGAAATACTATTATTTGCAATATATTGCATACTAACCTTACCTACTAATGTATTTGAAAACTATAATAACTTTTGATTGAGTTTTGAAGAGAATTAACCGATTGCGATGAAATAAAGACTAAATTAGCCTTTATTATTTCAAATATCTCTCTCGCGGGTCTGCTGGAAGAAATCTCTCTCAGAGATAAGTTCGCCCTTTGTACTTGTGTTTCTTTTAATGTATTATTTTTTATTTTATCTGTGTGTGTGCAATAAAGAGTTAAATAAATAAATAAATAAATGTTAAGGTAACTTAAGCCCCATGTTTCTGTGAAAAGTCCATCAAAATCCGTTCAGTAATTTTTAAGTGATGCGTGCACAAACTCACAAACAGACAAAAATTCCAAAAATGATTGAAATGTGTTCTATTACTTATCTTAGACCCCTCAATTTTTTTTTTGCAAATTTCTTCAATGTACAGACACGCGATGTTTACGATTTTATTTATTAGATGTGTATCCGTTATCCAGTAACCATCACAGGCTCTGCCTAGTTTGGGATTCGTTGGGATGTCGTACGGTCTATATGTAGTTCACTACCCACTCGGTTTGTGATGTAGTTGAGAAACTTCAGTTATTTAAATTATATGTGGTTGAGAAACAACTGTACTACAAAAGTAATCTCAAGTATGCCTCAATGATGTTTGAATGAATTCGAGTTTTTGATTGGAGTCACTGTATTGAACAACCGTATATTTTGTCATTTCTTTCACTTAACACTAGGATGTATGGCTATGTACCGTTGCCTTAATAAATAACAACTGCTATCGATTCTTTTGACGTTTGCTTGACGTTATCTTATTCATTCATCCACTCATTCATTCATGAATCAATCAGTCAGTCGTCAAAATGGCGTTGGTCATGTCGTTTGTGTCGGTTGCAGTTTCAATACTTTACACGCCGTTTCTCCTTCTAATTCTTTGTGTAATATTCTTGGCGTCTATCGGAAAATCACTAGGAGTTAGGAGGCTTTATGTGAATATTCTACTCAAACTTTTCGAGGTAAGTCCAGTGCCTATTAAAATAAAAATATATTATTTTGGATTATTTATTAGAGACAATAACCCTTTGTTTTATTAATATAATGGTAATTGTCTTTATAATAACGTGGTTTTGTACTTTATTGCCAGTAATTTGGCGTAATTACGTGTTGTTTTTATGAAACAGTGCCAGAGGTTAGGTTACGCGCAATACCATATTCTAATTTCCTTATGTTTTCATGACTCATTATTTGGGTCATTAATGCGTGCATGATAAAGAACTTAGCATGCCTTAGTTTTTAAATCCTAATTCCTTGGACACGACTCCCAAATTCGTACAGCCTGCAATGAATATGGTCATTAAGAATGTGATAAACTTCAAACTGCAGTCGTTTTTAGAAATGATCTCTTGCAATTTTTTATTAGGTTCCACTCTCGACTATGACTTGTAATTTTACAGCAAAAGTGCCTATTGTCTGCAACAATTATTGAAAATACAGAACCATTTAAAAAAAATTACGATTTAAACATAGTAAAAATAAAATATCTCACCTTTATCAAATGATAAATTTATGAGGGGTGGGGGGGGATGTACGTTTTGGTAGGAATCAGTTTTATGAAATCCAGTAATTAAGTCTAATAAATAATTATCATATAATTTATAATTTCTCAAAAAAGATAGTTCCCATTGGTAAATGTTTTTTTTACATATATACAAACACTTGTTTAATTCCAAACTAGGATTGTCTCCTGTGCTATGGAAATTAAACACCATTCACAAATATAACATCCAGACCGGGATGTGCAAAGTTGTCCATCGCTAGTGGGAATCGAACTGACGAACTCCGGTGCTTGAGTCCAATGACCAAATGACTAAGTTCAATAATTCTTTTGTGGGGCTGTGCGTGCGTTACTACAATAAGGTTCCGAATGAAATTATTAACTTGTCTGAACAAAAATTCAAATCTTCTATAAAAGTTAATCTGTGCAAGAAAGCCTACTATAAGTTAGATGACTACTTAAATGATAAAAGTCCATGGAGTGCTTGATGGCTCAGCATAGGTAGACTTAATGATTGTAATGAATAAGATAAATCGAAGGTAGGGCCCTGGGCCGTTGGGTTTGTTGCCACTTCTTCCCCTCGGTTATACAGGTGGAAGTGGAGTAGATTTAGGCAGAATTTGACGTCAAAAAGAGAATTATGTGTTCCAATTTTGAAAATAAATATTTTGATTTTGATTTTGATTTGTCACTGGGTCAATGACCTGGTCAAATCATTTGTATGTTGAATATCATACAATACAATACACTGTTTTGCATAAACAAATACAGTTACAAGTGTTAAAAGTGAAACATATAGTTGAATGCTGGGGCAGGACAATGCTTTAGAATAATGGTTATTATTCTAACACAGTGCCGTGTGGTTTCCGGTAGAGTAGAATAGGACCACTCCAACTCTTCCTGTGGATGTCATACAAGGCGACTGAGGGAATACATTATAAAACATCAATCAGGCCTCCCCAACCCGTCTGGCCAGCGCGGGGAGTGTAGGCCAAATCCTCCATCTGTCTCCGGCAGATGAGAGAGGGTTGTGCTCCTGCAGTGGAGACAAAAATAACCTGATGATGATGATGATTCTAACACTAATTTACATAATTCATTCTAATTTTAACATGTCAATAAATTCCAATTGTATTTCATTTAATTGGTGGTAAACTTGTATAAATTCACTTCATTATTTACCATGTTTCATGTGAATAAAGAATTACTTATTACAATATACTATTAAATATTTTCGTTCACCACCTCTTTTGGACAAAACTCTTTACAGCAACTGACATAATAATTTTGCTCTGTGTTGTTTGACAATGCCACTTTACCGCAGCTTAACTGGTCACTCTTTGCCATGTATTTCCAAAAGACACTTTAATGCCAGCCATGTGTGAAATTGATGTAAAAAAATATATACAACAGTGTTGACTTAGCCTAGAGTTCTCAATGCCCCAAAAGGTAAAAATAAATGAGTATGAGTGAATATCAATTGATATTATATTGTGATAATACATATGTCAACATACCATTGTAGGAACTCAATGCAGATGAAGACACAGGTGGTCGCTATTTGTTTTATAAAGAATCCGGGTTACCAAAAATATATTTATAATAAATATCAAAATATCCGATATTTGATATAAAAATAAAATAAAAATAAATAAAAATAGCCTTTATTTATCGAAGCTGTATCTTACATCTAATTAGATAATATATTATAATTTATGTATTTAGTAAAACATCGACAACTTCGACTTGTCTTTCGACATAGGCCTCTTCCAGATGTTTCCACAAAGTGCGGTCTTTTGCCTTTTGTGTCCATAGTCCTGCGCAGGTATTTTTTAGGTCATCAGCCCATCTAAGGTATGGTCTTCCTCTTTTTCTTTTCCCATCTCTCGGGTACCACTCCACAATGTCCTGTGTCCATTTGCATATGTTTTGCCTTATCATATCATTTGCCTTATCTGATATATATATCATGCATATGAAAAGATGCAATTTTTCAGCTGCAAGTGGCTGCAATTTAATATTTGATCTTTTAAATCAAAAGTGTAAAATAATGATTGAGTTTGATTTATTTCATATTTATTTATTTATTATAATATTAACAAAAAAAACAGTCTTTGAGTTTAATAATAATTAATAATCAGTGTTATTTAATCAGTTAACCGAATTAAAATTTATAATGTTTAAATTTTTATTTAAAAATGTCAGTTTTAAATTTTAATATTACTTAGTCCACTTCAGGGTCAGGTCTCAGGCATAAGTCTGTAAGCAGGACATCATCTTCTGGCTCCCAGTCTAGTTTTTTTTACTTTCTGATTGTAACTCAACGTTAAATAATTCTTCGGCATTGGGATCACAAACCCAGTCCATATTGTGTTGGAGGTTTTTTTTTGGACTGGTTCAAATTCTTCAACATATGAACCAACTTATGAGCTTTCTCGGTTCCTAAACGACTACGAAATTTTTATTGCACCAGGCCAAAATGGATGCTACTGAGACAATAAATATCAATTGATATATATCCATTGAAACTTATCAGCGAACCCTGTAAAGAACTATAGATGTTTTCTGGTTTCCTATATGTTTTGTTAAGAACTGTAAAGATCTTTGGAACACGTTGGAACACGCTACTACTTTTCGTGAGGGGTGAGCGCGGGACGCGGGCAGCTAATCGGAATGTTTTTTTTTTTTTTTTCGAAATGACATTGCTATTGCCCCTGAAGGCCTTCACAGCTTCACCGGAGGGAGAGCGAGCGCAGGTGCGCTCGGCTCAGTTAGCTGGCGCAGAGGGCGCTCAGCGCTAATTTTAGGGGGGTGCAACTGGCCTAAGGGCGCCCATGGGGCACGGACCTCGGCTTAGGACGTTGCTGTGAGTCTGTATAGTCGGGGAGAAGCGACCGGAGGTGTGACGGTAGCGTGAGTATCTGTGTGAGGTGGAGGTGGGGCGCCGTCCTCGCCGGCGAGGGCGGTATGTCGGTGCAGTGTTCCTATCGGGCGCCTGGCGGCGGATTGCCAGTGTGATCTCGTCGTCAGGATCGTCTAGTACATGTCTAAATCGGAATGTCAGTAGCTTAGTGTATGTATATGTCGCAGGCCGATCGTAAAATTAGGCAGATCATGATACGCCTAGGCACATTGTGATCTGGCGCCATTGCATGATGTGCCTGACTAACGCTTAGCCATATCGTGATAAGGCTAATTTACAACCAGGCATAACGTTCGACGATCTGCCTTGCTACTCGGTTAGTCATATCATGATATAAGCTAGGCAGATCGAAGAATAGTTGTAAAATACACCACCAGAGGCGCTGGCTGCGCTCTGTTTATGTTTGCGCAGTCATGGCATCTGACGAGTTTGTGAGTTTACAATTACATAAAATTGATAATAAAAGGGAGTGTGATAACAAAAGTCCTTACCAGAATAATTATGAGTGGAATCTAATGGAGTTTTATGGAAGTCATGCAAGTTCTGATCAGCCGTGGTAGCCGGTTGGTTGTACACTCACCTCAAGTTCATGAGGTCCTGGTACAAACCCCGCCCGTTACCAATGGATTTTTCAAAACTTAAGACCACACGCTTTTCGGTGAAGGAAAACATCGTGAGGAAACCTGCAATGCCCAATAAGAAATTCTAAGGCATGTGTGAAGTCCACTAAATGGGCTTCGGGCACTGTTGGTGGACAGGGGTTTGGCACAAAAGATCCTGAAGGGTCGAAGTGTCGCCAGGTCTTCCTGCCCCCTTAGATGATGATTAGTGTGTAATGATGTAACTAACGGTAATAATACAACACACAATGAAACGTAAGTGATTTGGAGAAAGAGTCTTGCATGCCGTCGTGAACTGTACGATCTAAACTCTTCTCCGTCGCTCCCCAACTCACATCCTTTAACGTAAATCTCTTTTCTAATTGTTTCGTAACTATACTCTGAATATCCTACTAATATTATAAACGGGAAAGTTTGTAAGTATGGATGGATGTTTGTTACTCTTTCACGTAAAAACGACCTAATGGATTTTAATGAAACTGTACAATAATATAGCTTATCATCATCAACATCATCATCAGGTTATTTTTGTCTCCACTGCAGGAGCACAACCGCTCTCATCCGCCGGAGACAGACTGAGGATTTGGCCTACACTCCCCGCGCTGGCCAGACGGGTTGGGGAGGCCTGATTGATGTTTTATAATGTATTCCCTTAATCGCCTTGTGCGACATCCACGGGAAGAGTTGGAGTGGTCCTATTCTACTGTACCGGAAACAACACGGCATATAGCTTATACATCAGAATAACACATAGGCTACAATTTATAAAGATATTGTGTGAATTGTCCAAAATATCAAGTAAGTAAGAAAAAATCTACCATCTGGGAGCTATTCTGGCGTGCGCCATAAAATTATAATTTTAATGTCATAATGTTAGTTCTTTTCTACGCCACGCTAATATAAGCTACTCGAAATACTAATCCTGCGCAGACGAAGTCGCGCGCACCAGCTAGTTAGTAAATAAAAATGGTACCCATCTTTTATTAGCAATCAATTCTTTGTTCAGTTTCCACTATCTTATAATAAGCATAAACTTAATTTATAACAACTGACACCAAGCTTATAATAAATTATGATAGGTAACAGCTTATCTTTGTAAATAAATTTTAACTCTTATCATTCTAAATATGCCAGCAAAACATGAATGAACGAATATAGATATTTTATTGCATATTATTCGTCATCAGCCGCAATTCGTCCACTGCTGAACATAAGCCTCCCCAATAGAATGATTGGTGGACTGTCCATTGGGGGATTTGCCATAATCACCACGCTTGGGAGGCAGATTGGTGATCGCATTAATGATCTTAATTAACAGGAGAACGCTGCTACCCGTACCTGATGCAATCCTTTAGTCTCCTTGACGACACCCACGGGAAGATTTGGAGTGTCCTTATTCTAAGCCAGGAACCTCATCATCATCATGTCACCCTTTAGACGTCCACTGCTGGACATAGGCCTTCCCCAATGAACGCCACCACACCCGCCCTCCGCATCCAGCCGCTTCCGGCCACCTTCTTTAGGTCGTCGGTCCACCTGGCGGCGGGGCGTCCCACCCTGCGCGTGCCAATCCGTGGTCTCCACTCCAGAACTCGTCTGCCCCAACGGCCGTCGGTTCTGCGACAGGAACTCACAACACTAATTAATATGTCTACCTTATTGTTTATTATAAAGGCTTTATGGATATGATCTTTGCGGAAAACCTAACGCCACCACAGCTTGTCCTCCGCGCACTGCATCCAGCCGCTTCCGGCCACCTTTATGAGGTCGTCGGTCCATAGTAGATATGTCAGTTTGAATTTGTAGGATATCTTTATTAGTTTAGGAATAAAGGCTGGTGACACTTTTTTGTTCCAACTGTATCTAATAAATAAACTCGTAAACTTCGCGTGTCTGTACATTAAAGATATTTGCAAAAAAATAATTGGGATTTAAGGATATATTGCGATTGGTTTGGACTACATTTGGAGCTGAAGTGGGATTGGGGTTGAAGTTGGGGTTGGGGTTTGGTCGGGGTTGTGGTTGGCGTTGTGGTTGGGATTGGGAGTCTGAGTGGGAAGGGAAGTGGGAACGGGAACGGATTCTGTAGTCGACACGAGCGGAGCCGTGGGCACAGCTAGTTAAAAATATTTGCAAAAAAAAATTAGGAGTCTAAGGATAAGTAATAGAACACATTAAAATCATTTTTGAAAATTTTCTCTGTTAGTTTGTGCACGCATCACATGAAAACTACTGAACCGATTCTGATGGAGCTTTCAGAAAAACATAGGGCTGTATTTGGAGTAACATTTAGTATTTATTTCATTGCAATCGGATTACTCAATTAAAAGTTATGCGAATTTAGAGTTTTCATTAACTTACTCAAAGAAGTATAATGCTCTTCGGTATTCAGATTGCGATGAGTTAGGACTACGGTGGCGGTGGCATTGGCAGTTGGAGTGAAGATGGGGGAGCGACTTCAACAATATATTTTTTATTTATTTATTCTACAATCTACAGCTAGTTTACAAAAGTATATAATACATCATCATCAGGTTATTTTTGTCTCCACTGCAGGAGCACAACCCTCTCTCATCTGCCGGAGACAGACGGAGGATTCGGCCTACACTCCCGCGCTGGCCAGACGGGTTGGGGAGGCCCGATTGATGTTTTATAATGTGTTCCCTCAGTCGCCTTGTACGACATCCACGGGAAGAGTTGGAGTGGTCCTATTCCACTCTACCGGAAACCACACGGCGAATCCAAATACAGTATAATATAAATTAAACATTAGCCATAAATATTATAGTATAGGGTAATAAAAGTAGATAAAAGTAGGAAGGTACAGAGAAAAAAATTAAATAGAAATTTAAAACAGAATAGAAATAAAATATTTACAATCTACGAGTACAATCGTCGTCGTCGTCGTATAATTCTGTAGTCCACGCGAGCGGAGTCGAGGACACAGCTAATATTGAAATAAAATTATTGCAACAGAATTAATCCTAAGCATTACAATATAAAAGAATACTTTGTCGTATCTACCATAACATAACTTAAAGTAAATATATTTTATCACCTGCTTATCTGTGTTTAAGATAGTGTTCACAGGTTTTTCCAATATTTGCAATATTATCGGAACAAATAGAGGCCCATGGATTGTAAACCATGATTGTTGCTTTTAAAAGCATGTGATTTTTCTTTTTAATTAACTCTATACGGAGGACGTTGTGGCTACTTGCGTGGAACAGAGCGATTGTTTGGAACGCTTGACTTTATGTAATATTAACTTTAACATGAACAAACATAATAAACAATGTTACTCTTGTAAGTAAACTCTATACGAACTCACCCTAACAAAGAGCAAACCTTTTTTTTATCTCTTTAAAAAAATGCGAGTTCGCACCACCTGAACAAATTCCTAGGACCGTCTCTGTCTGTACCCTCCTTATCTTAAGAAGTCAAAGTCAAAGTCAAAATCATTTATTGCATATGAGTACACTTGGTACATTTATACACGTATTTTTTTTTATCGACTACCGCTTCCTAGGTGTTAGCGCTGTGAAGAAGAAACGGCGCAACAAACTTCACGCAACACATCTTTTAAAAATCAAGTTTTCATACAATTAATAAAGATTTTGCGAAGCTGAATTAACATTAGTACCAGGCATCTATAGATTTGAAGATACGACTGCTATAGATTTGTTAGGACGCATGTGAAAGGTAGTAGAGTCGTTATATCGTTACGTTACAACATCGGCCCAGCGATTGCAAACTGCTGTACCGCGCTAGATCCCACAGTCTGACACGTTTTTGAATACCTTTAGTAAAAAATACTATTTCAAAAGAATCTTATAAATATAAACTTAAAATTGGATATATATATCCAAAAAAATATTTTTTGGTTTAGGATCATAGAATACATTAAATATTTTTTTGAAAATATTGTCTGTTTGTCTTTTAGTGTGTGTATTCCCTCAGACGCCTTGTACGACATCCACGGAAAGAGTTGGAGTGGTCCTATTCTACTCTACCAGAAACCATACGGCAAGGTATTCAGAGTAATTATCAATAATAGAGGTTTCTCCCATATCCAGGGCCCAGTTGAACAGGTTTCTCTGTATTGTCAACGCGTAGGTAGCAACCTAACACGTGTCCCACAGATAGATATCCGTGGTCAGATAAGGGTGGTCAGTTCAACGCTTGATTACATTGCAATACATTGTATGAACAGAATGACCTAACAGAATGAGGTTGGGAGCAATAAAAGCGTGTCTTACATTATGTTGTTTATTTAATTGAATATTTCAAGTCATTTAGTTATAGATTGTGGGATTGCATATACTTGGTTCGCCGTGTGGTTTCCGGTAGAGTAGAATAGGACTACTCCAACTCTTCCCGTGGATGTCGTACAAGGCGACTAAGGGAATGCATTGTTAAACGTCAATCAGGCCTCCCCAACCCGTCTGGCCAGCGCGGGGAGTGTAGGCCAAATCCTCTGTCTGTCTCCGGCAGATGAGAGAGGGTCGTGCTCCTGCATTGGAGACAAAATAACCTGATGATGATGATATATCAAATCCTATAACCTAATGTATCTATTTTGTAATTATTGAGATTGTAATCATTAAACACGGTGCTCGAGCTGGTCACTTAATTCTGAATGTGAAGCTGTACGATTAAGAACTCAAATTCGCATCTCCGGTCACGCCATGCAGTTTTTACGAAATCCACGCACCAACTAAACCAGCATAATTATAATTAAGTATTGCTCTCAGCGGCAAAGGAAAACGTGTGAGGAAACCTCTAAGATAACTATAATACGAGGCCAATGTTACGTCACGTTAATTTAACGAAATGTAGTTGCAAACAAGATGGGACCAGGTGTGGTGGCGTTTATTGGGAAAGGCCTATGTCCAGCAGTGGACGTCGCTATTTAGTTTCGGAAAAAAGCGAATCTGTACATTAAAGTAAAAATAAATGCTCCCGGACATTACTTGAGACCAGTAGAGTCCAAAAATATAATAAAAAAAATTCGTGTCCGTCTGTATATATGTGTGTATGTACGGGCTAATCTTGGAAACTACTGAACAGAATTTGACGGCGTTTTCACTGTTTAATAGCTTTCAGTTCGGGACACAATCTGATATAAGTCATATCTCAATAAAATGTCAGGGGGCTGATCTACAAGATGACCTCACATTTCTTATCATTTGTATGACATTATAGTTCAGTATTACTGGTCATTGTAAAAACTTGACAGAGAGTGAGAGAAATGTTAAGAGTTCCATTCCTTAGCAGTTCGCATTATGAAGAGAGCATGGTATGTCTACTACATACGGATGAAGTCCCTCCCCACGCCTGGTAGTCCGGTGATGGAAGAAGGATGGGGGAATCAGATCGTGAAATTCCTCACCAAAATGTATTCTGTAGAAAACCAAAAGACAGGCCACACTGTGGCGATGTTTGAGACTTGAAGGGGTGAGAAGATATCCTGAGCGGATATTGTAATTGCCGTATGGTTTCCGGTAGAGTCCACTCCAACTCTTCCCGTGGATGTCGTACAAGACGACTAAGGTAATACATTATAATAGTTTTATAAACATCAATCAGACCTCCCCAACCCGTCTTGTCAGCGTGGGGAGTGTAGGCCAGATGCTCCGTCTGTCTTCAGCAGATGAGAGAGGGTTGTGCTCCTGCAGTGGAGACAGAAGTGACCTGATGATGATTCCCATATAATGTGAAGAGTGGTTTAAGGTATGATATGTTATGGTATGGTATAGATGTGATATGTAATATGTTTGCATTAAGAGCGATAAAAGGGTAACAACAACCCAATACAGTTAATTTATTACCGTCTGCAAAACACGTGTACGGCACGTGTTTAACAAAGAAACTGTAACCTCAGATAGGCTCGCAAACAATCATGCATGCATCCATGATGTGACGGTGTGATTTGTATCTGCCCACGATAATAGACACTCGTTAAATAAACATTAACACCGCCTTAGAATAGGGCCACCCCCAATCTTCCCGTTGGCGTCGTTAGGGTGACTATAAGGGATTGCACCACTGCGTTCTCCTGCGTTTTACTGCGATCACCAATCCGCCAGCCAAGCATGGTGATTATGTCAAGTCCCATTTAGCAAATATCACAATCTGTCACATTGTCAATTTTATTTTATACTAGCTGGTTCCCGCGACTTCGTCTGCGCACGATTAGTATTTCGAGTAGCTTTTTTGTAGTACTATTTAAGATAAATATTTCCATCATACATAACATATTTGTAACTCTAGCGGTTTTGGCAGCGCACGCCAGAATAGCTCGTAGATGGTAGATTTTTTCCTACTTATGGTAAAGTTTCATTAAAATCCATTCAGTAGTTTTTACGTGAAAGAGTAACAAACATCCATCCATATTTACAAACTTTCGCGTTTATAATATTAATAGGATCAGAAGAAAAATCGATCAAATAAGACGCCATTAAAATTATAATGCAACGCATACATAAAAGTAGGACAAAGCACTGTGGGTGGGTCAGAAATTAAATTACGTACATAATGTTCACGACCTGGTCCCAGAGCGGTAGTCAGACGCGATGTATCGCTACTTCGCGCGATCCTGACTTACCTCACTAGCCTCACTCACATTCATTAACCTTCTCACGCACCTCCTTTTATTCTCCTCGGCCTTTGTCGCTTCCAATATTTTTTTATGAACGATAAACATTAAACTGTAATAAAAATTGATCTTTTGATCCCGCGCACTCAGTGTCACCGATAAATGACAATGTTATCATAATTAATGATAAATATATCTCGCAGAGGAAATCAAACATTGATAAACGTACACTCGACCAATTTAATTTGTGACCCATCAAGTCCTGCTATCCTATTGCATTGTGTCATCAAACTGCCCTTGAACGTCCACTGCTGGACTTAGGCCTTTCCCAGTGATCGCCACCACCCCCGGTTCTCCGTCGGTTCTTCTGTCGGCGTGGTGTCCCACCCCGGCTCTCCACTCCAGAATTAGTCTGCCCCAACGGCCGTCGGTTCGACGACAGATGTGCCCCCCCCCACTGCTAGTTCAGTACATTACGAATCAAATCCTTCAAATTATAACAAATACCAATGAATTGTGATTTTGGAAATTTTGACTTGACAAATTTCTGACCATTTTCAGAAGAAAAATCGATCAAATAAGACGCATTTAAAAATTATAATGCAACGCATACATTCACATCGTGTAAAAACAGGACAAAACACTTGTGTAGGTCAGAATTTAAATTACTCGACGGTACCACCAGATTTTGTTGCGTTTTTTTCTATTGACGCGGGGAAACGCCACGCACGGAACGGATATATATTTCGTTATCTTTAAATAAAATACTTTTACATCCTCATAATAAATTGGATTAATTATCTTGCCAGCCATCGATTAATATAACAGGATGTTTAAACGTTGCCTGTTTATAACGTGTATCTAGCCGGATTCGAATACCATCATACTTTCGGTCTTCCTGACAAATGGCGTTCCTCCTCACGTTCATGAGGTCTTGGTACAAACCCCGCCCTTACCATGGAGTGTTTCTAAACTTAAGTACGGTTTATTATAACTAGCTGTGCACGCGACTCCGCTCGCGTGGACTACAGAATCCGCGCCCGTTCCCACTTCATCTCCCACTCTGCTGCCGCTCCCGCTCCCACTCCCGCTCCGCTGCCGCTCCCGCTCCCACTGCCGCTCCCGCTTCAACTGTAGTACAAACCAATCGCAATATGAATTGTACCGAACATAATAATTATATTTCTTTGTTATATATTGCATATATAATGGCCTCTAGAAAAATTTACTTTATTAATATCTCAGGTTCTAAGTGCCGTATCAAGATGAAACATGCACCAGGTTTTAGGTTAGACCACAGAGGAGAGACGCATACAGAGGTATAACTTCATACATTGGGCGCGCGGCAGGTACATTAGTACACGCACAGCGATGTGTGCGTGCGCCGGCGCGGACAGGTTCGCGGGGCGCGGGGAGGGGCACCGGCCCCAGCGGGGGTAAAAACCGGTTTGAGCCGGCTCAGCGGGAATACGAACGCAGGGCTGTACGAACGACGAGCGCATCGGGCACTATGTTTATTTTGTCAGATTATTCTTGTTATGCGGTTGTTTCCTAATTAGTTTTGTTACGTATTAGATTATGTTGTAAGATTAATATCGTCAAAATGCTTAATTCTTGTACATTTTGTATGAACACTTGGAAAAATAAATAAAAGGATTTGATTTTTACTTATCTAAGTGATTCTTTCAGGTAAATATATATGTACACATATTTTTAATGCACGCATACTAAACGTGTATTCAATCAACAAAGTGCCTAAGTTTGTCAGCCCCAAAAGATATGCACATGAACATGTTTTAAAGTAATTTATACATAACTTAGTTGTTATAATTCTATACTTTCAGTTTTATGGTAAGTATTCCTTCTTTGCGTAGCGAGATCTGTAACTGTAACAAATATGCCTAATATTCCGGACCCAACGTAGTACAAATAATTAGCAATTTGCTAATGTCTATACTTATTTTAACCGTGTGGTTCCCGGCTTTAAATAGGGCCACCCTCAATCTTACCGTGGATGTCGTACAAGGCGACTAAGGGAACACATTATAAAACATCAATCAGGCCTCCCCAACCCGTCTGGCCAGCGCGGGGAGTGTAGGCCAAATCCTCCGTCTGTCTCCGGCAGATGAGAGAGGGTTGTGCTCCTGCAGTGGAGACAAAAGACAAGTAGGTACACTTCTTTATCAAATTTGGTACTAAACGCCTTTCGGTTACTCTAAGGTTGACTGGAAGAGATCCCTAAGTGGGATAAGTCCGCCTTTGTACATAGTTTAATTCCTATTTTATTATTGTTGTTGTTGTTATTTTTGGTACAATAAAGCGTTTTCATACATACATACATACATACATACATACATACATACATACATACATACATACATACATACATACATACATACATACATACATACATACATACATACATACATACATACATACATACAAAAATCCCTGATGATGATGATGATGATGGTGATGATAGTGCCTTGTCTCACACCCTGTAAGGTTGGTTGGAAGAGATCTCTTTTAGAGATAAGCTCGCCTTTGTACACAAAATTTGTAACTGTATTTACTTTAAAATTTGTGCAATAAAGAATATCATCATCATCATGATTTATACACGTCAACCATTATTATTTTGCGACTTTTTTTTCCAAACAACATGTTGTTTCTTTTTTATCTGTGTAGATATATTTCATTCCAGATTAATAGTCCTATGAAAACCAACGCTATTTACGTCTCGGTAACATATACATGAAGAGGTCACCAGCAGCAAAAACAGGTTTGTATTACCATGTAAACTTTGCAGTCCACTTAGGAACACCATCTATTGTGTATTTTGTTTTCGAGACGTAAATGCGTTTGTTTTCATAGGACTATTAATCTGGAATGAAATATACGTAATTCTTTTGTTTCACCACAACCGCGTATAAAAAAGCGTTTAAATAACCATCTTAGAGAACACAGTACCAGAGTCTACGCACTGACCTCCGAACTTCCGACCGTCTCAAGGTAGACTTCGTTATTGTATATCGTAGCAGGACAGAGGAGGTTGTCTAGTACAAGGTACACTTGTTATTAATATCCAGGGATCGGAGTTAGGTAGTCGCATGTACTTGTTAAATGGATATTCTGAAAAAAAAATGAAGATAAATAAATAAATAAATATGTGGGGACATTTCACACACGGCCACCTGACCCCAAACTAAGCAGAGCCTGTAATATGGGTATCAGACAGCTGATATACACACATAATATATAAATAACATCCAGTCGCAAGGCAAACACAAGTGCTCATGACACGAATGTTTGCCCTGGGCGGGGTTCGAACCCGCGACCCCGAACTACGCAGGCAGGTGTACTACCGACTAGGCTGCGGGGCCGACAAGGAGAGATTTATTTTATAACTAGAATTTCAACATTAGAATGCTACATTATCCCTGAGTGACATAGGCTATATTTATTACTGTAAAAAACTAGAAATTCCTAATAAAACTTCAATAATGTAACCCAAGGTGTAAAAAAATTAGCCATAAAATGTCTTTCATCGCATGCGCTGCGGAAACTATAGATGATAGAACCTTCGCGTGTCTGTACATTGAACATATTTGCAGGAGTCGGAGCTGGAGCTGAAGCGGGAGGGGGACGCGGTTAACGCTTAATAAGTTTCCTACTAAAACTTCAATAATGTAACCCAAGGTGTAAAAAAATTTGCCATAAAATGTCTTTCATCGCATGCGGGAGCGGATGCCGTGGTCCACGCAAGCGGAGCCGCGGGCACAGCTAGTGTGACATATTCTGCTCGTTTGGCGCGTAACTGCAACAGGTCAGACGCTTATCTCTGAATATACCACATGGCCGTTGTTTTTATAAAACATAAATAAAAGAATACTTCGACAGTTTTACGTATATTTTAAATTAAACTATAATTGACGTGCGTCCCACACGAACGATGTTGTAAAAAGGACTGAACGAATGAACCGTTCAAATACAATACAGATTATAAAATCTTTAACTTTAGTTCGTTCCGAACAGCCGTTACAGACTACAAAACGACTTTTGGGTGTGACGGATAATTTTTGGTCGACAAGTAAGAAACAATTCAGTTTATAATAATTCATTTATTTCAGATTCATCCATAATTGTGTTAGTGACAGACTTAAAAGTAATGTTAGTAAATATTAAATTCAAATCAAATAGCATCATACAAAACATTAAAAATAATATTTTACATTAAATATTGTGGCTCTGGACTCCATATGTTTCAGGTTCCAGAACCGTACAACTGGGCAGTCCGCCCGCTCCAGTATGGTGTTAAGGTTTATAGACCCTTGCCCCTTTTGTTAGCGTAAATACCATATACGTCAAGCGAATACTAATGAGGCAAAAAACGGGTCGTACTCAAATACAAATTATGAATTACTTATTCAAAGTTGCGGTACAAAGTATCACTTAAAGATTAAATGTACTAACGCATGCCCCGCGTCTTCGTTCACGTTACAATTTGATTGGGAACGTACCCAGCTTATCTTGCTAGGGGGCCAGGAAGTCCTGGCGACACGTCTACCAACGGTGCCCCAAGCCGATTTGGTGGACTTCACATACGCCTCAGAATGTCTTCTTCGTCATATGCTCCTCCTGAAGAGTTGGAGTGGTCCTATTCTACTTTACCGGAAACCACACGGCAAACCAAGTATATGCAGTCTATACCTATAATAAAACTGTAACTGGTCTATGTCTGTACATGGGAGATATTGTAGAAAAATGTGTATGAGGGGTCTTTATAGGGCCAATAGAAGCCAAAATAATTGTTTTTAGAATTTTTTCTATCTGCCTGTCTGTATGTATGTTTGTTACCTCATCATCACGCAAAACTACTAAATGAATTTTGATGCAGTTGTCTTGCTTGAGGTCTAACTTACAACCTGGTGCATGTTTCATCTCGATACGCCACTAAGAACCTGAGATATTAATAAAGTACATTTTTCTAGAAGCAATTATATATGCAATATAACAAAGAATTATAATTATTATGTTCGGTACAACTCATATTGGTCTGTACTACAGTTGGAGCGGGAGTGGGATTGGGGTCGGGACTGGGATTGAGAGTCGGAGTGGGAGTGGGATAGGGAGCGACAGTGGGAACGGGAGCGGATTCTGTAGTACACGCGAGCGGAGCCGCGGGCACAGCTACTAGTATTTTAAATGCGATGTTTGGATGTTTGTTTTTCAAGCACTTTTCAACCACTGGACGGATCGTGATGAAACTTGGCACACATATAGGTTAGGTCCTGAAATAGGACATAGTATAGTATTTATCCCGAAAAAACATTCCATTCCTACGGGAAATACATAATAATTTGTGATGTTAAGTTGTCCACGCGGACGAAGTCGCGGGCAACAGCTTTGTATTCGTCCTATACACTTGACATTGACCAAAAGTAAGGTAGTTTGTAATTGTAGGAAGTTTTTTTAAATAACACTAATAATATTTTTTTAATTGTTTCAGTATGGCCGACAACACATCGAAGTCGCGAAGAAGATACAGCGAAGCGACAGTTCTGACGATGAGGAAGATCCGCCCATTCCTGATGACAAACCACCGTCAGCCATCGTCAAGGAGAATGGCTCACTCAATGGTAAGAGTTGGATTTCAAATTGAACTCCCTGCCAGCTTCGGTATTTCCGGACAAGTACAATTGGGATCTTTTTAAAGGAAGAGTGAACAGGCATCTTCTGGGTAAGCGCGCTCCACCTTAGGCCTCTCATCACTCTCAAGTCAGATTGAGTCCAAGCGCAAACCCATCAACAATAAAAACAAGGGTACGTCCGCATCTGCATCACGTGATTTGGGCTGATATTAACCTCCTCCCTTCCCTGGTGACATCTTGGTGACCTTGTTGACCTCCACTTCATCATCATCAGGTTATTTTTGTCTCCACTGCAGGAGCACAACCCTCGGGCCCAGTGTCTTATTAGGTTCAATAAATTTACAATTTATTCATAAAAAACTGACACATCGATCTCCTAGGTCACAATTATACTAATTACAGGGAAAATGTAGCGTAATTACGACGATAGCGCTCAAATCATAAAGTTACAATTTCATTGACAATAAAACTGTAATTAATATGATTGTGAACTAGGGTATCAAATCGTAGAGGAGAGGTGTCGGTAGGGGCGGCAACATTTTGGTTCCTGTGGCTGACTCAACGCTTCGCCAAGTGTGTCTGCAATGCCCGCCTGTAATAATGAATATACGTAACTGAAGCAATCTTTTTTCTATTATGCAGTTACGAAAATTACCAAATTGACGTGTTTTGCTTGACATAAATGTCTAGATAACTCGCGTCGTAACAACAGATGTGAGCACTGGATTATAAATTTGCTATCGTATGATACTTTGTTCTGCTTCTCAGTAACAATCTTGACTTTGTTACCAACAAAGACATGTTTATCTCAAAATAGAATTCCACTGTTTTATTATGCAGCGAGCCGTCAATGTCCAATGTAATAAGGGAACGTACCCAAACCACGTGAACGTATTATGGGTACGTTCCCTAATGGCTTCACGATACTGTTAGGATTAATAATAAATATGTCAGACATTCACACCAATTATCCAGTCCCAAACTAGGCAGAGCCTGTGCTATATTACTAGATAACGGATACACATACTTAAATAAATATACAAACATCCAAGACTTGGGTACAAACATTCATATTCATCATACGAACATTTGCCCCTAGCGGGATTCGAACCCGCAACCTACGGCGTGGCAGGCCGAGACCCACCAGTTCCGCCATTCTAATGTTACTGTAGCGCATCGGGCATGTTCTCCTAGTCGCGCGTTTTCTCATCCGAGGCAACAGAGGTGCCTACTGACCGGTCTGCTTACAATCATCATCATAATATCAGCCCTTAGACGTCCACTGCTGGACATAGGCTTTGCCCAATGAACGCCACCACACCTGGTCATCTGCTCTCCGCATTTAAGCGCTTCCGGCCACGATCTTCAGGGCCTTCGGGGTGTCTTCACTCCAGAACTCGTCTGCCCCAACGACCGTCGGTTCTGCGACAGATGTGGTCCCCCACTGACATGTAAATTAGATTAGATATTAGATTTCTTTATTTCACATTACAAATTTTAATACATAGATTAACTTACGTAAAAGTTCAGAGTTAATGTGATCGTCAAAAAATAATAAAAAATAGTATACAAAATGTCAATTCTACACAACTCGTGTATGAGATTTATAACAATGTCATAACGTAATGTACATAATAATAACAATGTATATAAAAATACAAATAAAATCAATTTTCTTATACTATGTCGCAGTTTAAATTCAAAATTGTATGTCCATAAATTCTTTGACAGAGTATAATTCTTTATCCAATAAAAGGTTTTTCAGTCGGCGACTAAACGTTTCATCATTCGTTTGCTAATATTCTCGGTTACGTCGGTGACCTTCGTTCTTCGTCGGATCTCCTACTGATCGTATCCTTCAATCATATGTCATCCTTTATTTTTTACTAGCTGTGCCCGCGGCTCCGCTCGCGTGGACTACAGAATCCGCTCCCCTTCCCACTTCCACTCCCACTACAGCTCCAAATGTATTCCAAACTCATCGCAATCTGAATAGTACCGAACATTAAAATTATACTTCTTTGTTATTTTATTACACCCTATGTTACATTATTGAAGTTTTAGTAGGGATCCTTAACTTGTTATAGTAATAAATATAGCCTAAGTTACTCAGGAGTAATGCAGCATTCTCTAATTGTGAAAGAATTTTAGAAATCGGTTTAGTTGATTTTGAGTTTATTCGTTACAAACACACAAATCATTCCTCTTTATAATATTATATATTTTCTTTATTGCATAAATTTTAAAAGTCAATGCAGTTACAAATTTTGTGTTCAAAGGCGAGCTTATCCCTAAAAGAGATCTCTTCCAGCCAACCTTACAGGGTGTGAGACAAGGCACTAAGAGCGAGGGGGCAAAAAGTGCATAATATACTACATAACAACTAAATACCGAAACTACTTTACACACACACACACACACACACACACACACACACACACACACACACACACACACACACACAAAACTGTTGCTATCCTTGTCACACAGTATTATGAAGATAAAGACGAAACCAATTTTAGCGCTGTCAAATTTTAAATGTGTGCCTTCAGAATGGGGCCCAGTAAATACTTATAATAAATAATAATAAATTAGTGTAGATGTAGATTATTTATTTATTTTATTTTTTATTTATTTATTTACTTTGAGGAAGACTTACAGACAAATTACAAAATAAATAACAATGCAAATATAAAAAAATGCGGATTACAAGTCCCCACTTATAAATAGCAATACCATTTCACAAACTTAATAAATAGTAAATATACTTAAATAAGGTATTAAGAGATAACAGAAAACTGAACAGAAACAAAATAATAGATCAAAAACACAAAGATGTACAAGTTAAGATAATACATATACGCGGGTAGGTACATTATGATCAGTGCAGTGCGAGTTTAGGTGTCATCAAAGAAGTCATTCGCCATGACACGCTTCACGTATGTGGTGCCAGTGCAAAACAAATCCAAATCCATATCGATGCATCATTTGTTTCTTGTCTAACAGGTGCAAAGATGACTGTGATAGAGCGGGACGAGATCCTCGGTCCTTCTCCAGAGCTGAACTACAAACGCAGCTCGAGCCAGGAGCGCGTGCAGAACGGGCACAAGCCAGACCATAAGGGAGAGGTGAGTCTGCGGCTTGGCAAGTTTGCACGGACTGTCATCAGGTTATTGTTGTCTCCACTGCAGGAGCACAACCCTCTGTCATCTGCCGGAGACAGACGGAGGATTTGGCCTACACTCCCCGGGCTGGCCAGACGGGTCGGGGAGGCCTGGTTAATGTTTTATAATGTGTTCCCTCAGTCGCCTTGTACGACATTCACGGGGAGAGTTGGAGTGGTCCTATTCTACTCTACCGGCGACCGCATGGAAATTGATAAAAAAGGGGTCAAGCCTGCAATAGTTTACTGCTGGACATAGGCCTAAGTTGCGCCACTGAACCCGATCCTCGGTTCTTCTCATCCAGTCATTGCCATCCGCCTTACGCAGATCGTCACTCCATCTAGCTTCGGGGCACTATACCTGCCGAGAAATCGACGCTTGCAGTTAAAAATAGAAGCACATATTGTTGACGTATAATGTGATCCCTCTCTCGATGGACTATGTTCATACGCTGGGAGCAATAGCCCAGCTATAATTTACGCGCACGCACGTGTACATTATAAAACATCAGTCACACCTCCCCAACCCGTCTGGCTAGCGCGGGGAGTGTAGGCCAAATCCTCCGTCCGTCTCCGGCAGATGAGAGAGGGTTGTGCTCCCGCAGTGGAGACAAAAATAACCTGATGATGATGTACAGGCAGGTTGTAATAGGAGTAGGTGATTAAATTCGTGGGCTTGTGTGAAGTGTCGGGCGTGGGCTTTTGGTATCAAAGTCAAATAAAAATATTTATTTTCAAAATTGGCATACATTATTTTGACGTCAAATTCTGCCTAAAACTACTCCACTTCCACCTGTATAACCGAGGGGAAGAAGTGGCAACAAACCCAACGGCACAGGGCTCTACCTTTGATTTATCTTATTCATTACAATCATTAAGTCTACCTATGCTGAGCCATCAAGCACTCCATGGTATAAAATTAGACCAACGCGGCGCGGACCCGTTTGCCGGGGCCAATTGAACAGGGTCGCTGAATATGAATCATAATTTAAGACGGAAGGAATGATGAAGCCAATATCAATACTTGGAAGGTGGGTCATTCAATCTTCTTCTCTGTCGTTCCCTCACTGCTGAGCGTTTAAAACACGCTTCCACGTATAGCGGTCATTAGCCAGCCGCACCGCTTCATATAAGGATCCGCCAGCCACCTCTGACCACCTCGTCGGAGCTCGTCTTCTGGCACGCCTGCTCTCCACTTGTCCCAGGATGATGAGTTTCCCAAGGCCGGGCTTGGGTGACCGAAGAAGCTTGGGTCCTTCAATATGTCATTGTCTATTTCCAGAACAATCTGGAGTTCCACCTGTCCCACTGCCTAGACCTCGTGAAGGCGGGCATCGAGTCCATCATCGAGGACCAGGTCACGTCGGTGTTCGAGGCTGAGGAACTGAGGAGCTGGAACCTCCTCACCAGGACTAACAGGTGACATAATCGTTCACGGGGCAATGTATACGCTTCTACAACAAACTACCAGAGGAAATCTAATAAATAAAATCGTAAACTTCGCGTGTCTGTACATTGAAGATATTTGCAAAAAATAAATTAGGAGTCTAAGGATAAGTAATAGAACACATTGCGATCATTTTTGGAATTTTTGTGTGTTTGTCTGTTAGTTTGTGCACGCATCACGTAAAACGACTGAATGGATTTTGAAGGACCTTTCACAGAAACATGGGGCTTAACTCGGAGTAACATTTAGTCTTTATTTTATCGCAATCGGCTTACTCAATCAAAAGTTATGGGAATTTTTAGTTTTCTTCAACTTTATTTAATCCTGTAGTCCACGCGAGCGGAGTCTCGGGCACATCTAGTCTTACTTATATTATACATGTGAAAGTTTGGATATTTAGATGTTTGGATTTTTGGATGTTTGTTACTCAATCACGCTTCAACCACTGGACGGATCGGGATGAAACTTGGAACACATATAGGTTATATCCTGGAATAGGACATAGATAGTTTTTTATCACGAAAAAACATCCCATTCCTACGGGAAATACATAATAATTTGTGATGTTAAGTTGTCCACGCGGACGAAGTCGCGGGCAACAGCTAGTAATAAATAATAACAAGTATACTGTGGCTGCGGTAAACGAGTTCTCGAGTGGAGACCGCGACTGGGCAGGCGTAGTGTGGGACGCCCCTTGAGTAGATGGAGCGACGATCTGCGTAAGGCGGCTGGCAGTGACTGGATGAGAAGAACCGAGGATCGGGTTAAGTGGCGCACTTTGGGAGAGGCCTATGTCCATCAGAGGACTCTTTCGGGCTGATGATGATGATGATGATACTGTGGCATCAGGGGGCTTGCGTCCTTGCGTCTTATAGCAGCAAAATCGTCTGTGCGAGCCTCTGCGAACATCCCTGATGACATTTTTGTTTCAGACAGTACGAATTCCTGACCTGGCGTCTGACCATAATATGGATGATGGGTTTCGTCGTGAGGTACTTCTTCCTGCTGCCTCTCAGGATATTCATATTCTTCATTGGGGTAAGTTTTTTTTGCTGCCATTACGTACATAATGCTCACGCCCTGCTCCCAGAGGGGTAGGCTGAGACGAGGTATCGCCACTTCGCGATCCTGACTAACGTCGCTAAGCGACCGCTTTTCGCCTCGTGATACCATTTGGCGTAAAACTACGGTTCGATTCCCGGCTCAGACAAACGAGTTACTTAAAAGGTATATATAAGTATGCAGTTTTTCTTATATAGTCTTCCTTCTTAGACCGCCTCGATGGCCTAGTGGATTGGTCATTGGACTCGAGCGCCAGAGGATGTGGGTTCGATTCCCGCTGGGGACAGATAACTTTGTACAATGTAACAACATGAGAAATTTGAATATTCTGCACTAGTAAGAAGACCGTAAAGTATTTTGGCAATCTTCTGGAGATTTTCAAATAAGAGGTCAGGCTGTATTCTATACCAGGAACGAAAATAATAATTACTAATCAACCAGGATCTTTAGCGCTAGCAACATTTCCAAGATCGATTATAAAACTGACGTCTTACCTTCACCAATAATCCACATTACAACAACGTATACTGTCTAAAAGGAAATGTAGTGCAAATAATATCCAAAAGATGGCGCCACCAGTAGATTAAAACACGCTAATGGTTGGTTGCGTCCTCCGTATATAACAGCGGCGTGTGTGACGTATAACCTTTTGTTGCTCTTATTACTATTAACTTCAT
Organism: Esperia sulphurella; assembly: GCA_947086405.1. Classification (NCBI taxonomy): domain Eukaryota; kingdom Metazoa; phylum Arthropoda; class Insecta; order Lepidoptera; family Oecophoridae; genus Esperia; species Esperia sulphurella. The sequence continues at coordinate 1,667,976 of OX352284.1, forward strand.
AGATTAGTAGGTATATTTTAAATTTCAATTGTGTGTGTTAGAACTTAACATATACACTGATTATTGTGGTGTTCGTGATGCTATTTGTTTTTAATCTCATCTATTTGAAAAGGACGATTTGATTGATTCGCCTTTAAGTGCACCCAAAGGTGGTTAAGGTGGTGTTTTCTATAAGAAACGTTTAGCGGGCAGTCATGAGTTTTTTTCTTCTTACTTACACTTACTTACACATCTTAGTGTTCAGCGCCAAAGAAAACGAACGCAAATATTATTTGAATAAAGATTGGCTAGTATGACGGCCCATAGTCGCGCCGCCTGCTGAATAATAATTAAATAATAATATTACAATAAAATTTGAGGCGCCTTTTATATTCTGACGACCTCCGTGGCGGAACGGGAAGCTCTCGAACTGCCAAGCCGGAGGTTGCGGGTTCGAATCCCGCTAGGGGCAAATGTTTGTATGATGAATATGAATGTTTGTACCCAAGTCTTGGATGTTTATATATTTATTTAAGTATGTGTATCCGTTATCTAGTAACCATAGCACACGCTCTGCCTAGTTTGGGACTGGATAATTGGTGTGAATGTCTGAGATGTTTATTTATATTATTTATTATGTTATATTCTCATAGAGGGTTATGAAAAGTAGAGTCGGGCGCAAAATATATTTTTGCCTCGGGCGACGTACTTTGAATTTCAGGATTCTACTCTAGAATCCCACTTCGCTCTGGATTCAAAAAAGCGCCCTCGCCGTAAAAACATTATTTTGCTCCCTTATGATACAATCTACTATTGTTGGTAGATATTATTTTCGTTCCTGAAACGGAATATAGTTTTCTATACTGATGAAGTTTAATTCTCCAACTGGCGATTAAACTCTAGTAATTTTCATTTTCATTTCTAGTAATTTGCCGTGTGGTTTCCGGTAGATTGCCGTGTGGTTTCCGGTAAATTGCCGTGTGGTTTCCGGTAGAGTAGAATAGGACCACTCCAACTCTTCCCGTGGATGTCGTACAAGGCGACTAAGGGAAAACAGTGTAAAACATCAATCAGGCCTCCCCAACCCGTCTGGCCAGCGCCGGGAGTGTAGGGCAAATCCTCAGTCTGTCTCCGGCAGATGAGAGAGGGCTGTGCTCCTGCAGTGGAGACAACAATAACTTGATGATGAATTTTCATAGAATTATTCAAACCAGAGTTGAACCCTTTTTTGACTATTTCCAAAATTTGCCAAAACACTTCTTGCTTAGTGGGGCAGCATTGTACAAGTTGGTCCCGGTCTGGATGTTGTTATATTTGTGAATGGTCCTATCCTTGTTTGAATCCCATAGCGCAGGATACAATCCTAGTTTGGGATTAGACAAGTGTATGTATATATTTAATTTATTTTTTTATTTTTCTTCACACTAATCTGCACACACATATGTTTACTTGTTTTAACTTGTATCTGTGTAAATTAATTTTTAATCCCTGTTGTGTGCACTGTCGGTTAAAATAGTAATACTGTGATGTACTTTTTGAAAAATATAGTTTTAAATTAATTTTACGTTAAAAAAAATATTTTAATTAATTATATGCTATTTTGATCGACTGTTTTCCTGCAATAAACAAAATGTTTTAACTTTTTGTTCTGCACTACTAATTTTATTTCGTTTATCTAAAAAAATGGTACTTTTGTGCTTAGGAGAAGTGGAAATCATGACACTAGGAACGGAGAAGATGAAAATGATATTTTTTTTAAATCTTTTGAGTGACAGCTGAAAAGGCAAAAATTGTCTTTGTTTTTTTTTATGTCTAAGAAAATCTTACTGCATGTCAACGATCTCTATGTACTACTAGATGGAGCGTTCCAAACAATCGCTCTATTCCACGCAATACGCAATACAAGACAATGTCAATATTTAGTAAATAATTAAATGTTCTGCGTAGTAACTGCACAAGTTTCATTGTGAATGTGAAAGAGTTGTGGCTACTTGCGTGGAACAGAGCGATTGTTTGGAACGCTCCATCTAGTTGTACATAGAGATCGTTGCTGCATATAAATTTTTATAACACAATTTTTCCTAAGGTCTGTTACAAGATTCCACATTAAAATAATAATAATAATAATATGAATTAATTCAGTAATAATATGAGAAAAAGAAAGATTGGCAAATTAGAGCTAATTATCCGAATAAAATGTTTTTTATAAAATCTTACTATAATTATAATAACAGACTGTAAATGTAATTGCCAGAGTATCCTATTTTGTGTAGTTAATTTTGAATGATCCTGTATAAAGATAATTCATTTGTAAGAAGTTTTGTTTAATATTTTGTTACTAATTTTTTTTTTTGTTTTTCCCTTTCCACTTGTTTACCACTAACGCTGGCATCACTCAACGACTGGCCACAACCGAACGCGGATTGCCAACCATAATTTGAAAACTACCAAATGTGGAAAAACTGGTAACACCGATGTGGATCGATCTTTCGCCATTCTCGAACTATATTTCTCGCACCTATTAAAATGAAAATTTATTACCTGGCAACACCACCGGATTTTCTACTAAAACCTACCATTTTGGCAACCCCAGACGGTGACTATGGTAGTTTCGACGGCGTTGATCGCGCTGCTACCGGCCGGTCGGATACGGCGCTTCCTGGGCGCTCAGTGCTACATGATGTCCTTTAGAACGCTAATGAGGGGCCTGTCTTGCGTCACTACCTTCCACGACACGCAGTACATGCCTACGACGGCTGGCGTGTGTGTAGCCAACCACACAAGCACCATAGACGTCGGTGTGCTAAGCGTGAATAATTGTTTCTCTTTGGTAGGATTTGTTTTTTATTTTCCGGCCTGGAAATTAATCCTTCTAGCCTTGGGGGTTGCCATGTTTGGGTACTGATTGGTGTATGCGCTGTCATATTTCGTTGGGATGACGTTTCTCATTATCATTTGATTGTCTCATATGTGGTACCATTTATTTATATGTGGATGCTAATAATTTTGTTTGTAACATGTTTTATGTGCCGTAATATAAAATTCATGCACCAGGATTTGAAGCTACGATCTGACCATTCTTTACTCGCTTTTGTAACCAGAATGATCGGGTCGTATGTACAAAAATCTACTTGCTTATGTTTTTTTTTATATCTCTAACCATATAAAATCATCCTGTCACTAAATTTGTGGACGGTAATGACATTGTCATTACCGTCCACGTTCTGCCCGCTTGAGTCTCATTTCCAGGGATCGGAATAGGTAGTTCTATTGTATATACTTGCAGCAATATAGTTCATGTTTGCATGATACTTAAATTAAATTAAATAAAAATTATTTATTAAAAACTGAAGGAGTATTAATTTTTGACGCAAGTATAATAATTAGCACTACACTTTCCAACTGCTGCGTCATCACCATGTCATAAACATAACATCATTACCATCGTTTTATCATCATTACCATCTTAGGTCTGGTGGTTGCTAGTCTGCACTGCGTGCGTCGGGACCTTACCTGACGGACCTTTCAAGCAGAGAGTCAACTACATGGTCTCAATTACGTGTTTCAACTTCCTATCGCGGTGTATATCGATGGTGATAACGTACCACGATGTGCACAACAAGCCGGCTTCGGGGATATGCGTGGCGAACCACACGAGTCCCATTGACGCTCTGGTGCTGATGTGCGACAACACATACTCTCTGGTGAGTTGGCAACGGCGTTGAAATGCAAACGGATGGTAATGATTCGCGGAGGAAGGTAATGACGTAAAAATTGTCTAGTAAATAAAAATATGGTAATGATTTTTAAACATGAAAATTAAAAAATATATTGACGTTTGTCAATTCAGATTATTTTTGATAAATATATGGACGACAAACCAGGTAAGCTGTTGAATTTCAACACTAATACGGGGTGTACAATAAAATAGATCAAAATAACAGAGAAATTAATTGAGTGAGCCTAGGAGTTGAGTGCGTTTTCACTATGTTTTGGGTACTGTAGTACCCGGGACGGTTTAGAAAGAAAAAACATTTATTTACTACCATAATTGGCACACACAAGGAAAAAACCAACAAAGCAAGAAAAAGGAAAAAAAAATTATAAGAACTAGAGAAAACAATTTTAAATTTTTAACATAGTTAAAATAGTATGCGTGTGCCGTGGCAGCAAAAGGGCAAACGACTCAGCATATGCCTAGACCAAGTAAGGTGCTAGGCGCTGATTTTCAGTCGCACCCGGTGCAGACAAGTTTGTCTACAGTGCCAAACAAAGAAGTAATAAATATGATATGTGTAATTGCATACGTATGTACCTAGATAATACTATATAACACTTAGAATCACACCGAATACATAAATATGATGAGTGAATATGACTAGGGACAATTTCTATAAAAAATATTGAATAAAAATGTACATTATATATTTAATATATACATAGACCAATGACAGTAAATATTAAATAAACTAAATATGAGATAATTAATATATTCTTTATTGCACACATTTTAAAAGTAAATACAGTCACAAATTTTGTATACAAAGGCGAGCTTATCTCTAAAAGAGATCTCTTCCAGCCAACCTTACAGGGTGTGAGACAAGGCACTAAGAGCGAGGGGGCAAAAAGTACATAATATACTACATAATAACTAAATACCGAAACTACTTTACACACATATATTTATATATATATTACATATAGTAAATAAATATACATAAATACATATATATCATATTATACTGAGTGAGACAGATAGTGCTCGTTTAGTTTAGTTTTAAAGGATTAAATAATTATATAATAATAAACAACATATGGACCAATTTACACTACCGAGTACTAAGTTTAGAGGTTAAGTAACATTAATATAAATAAAATCAAGTCGTTTGGTTCGTTTGGTAATTGTCTTTGAGATTATATTCTGGTTTTATTGTGTTTACGATATACAAACAGCTCCTTAATCCAGCTGGTTTATTTTTATTTGTACACCCTGTATACATACATAAAATAAAAATCATTTGTCTGTTAATATTCATGGCATGTTACGTCCAAAAGCTTTTTGTTAATGTTGGAATAATTTAAGAAGCATGGTCTGGGGGACTTCGGTTTAATTTATAAGACTTCTGTTTGCAATGAACCGCATTATGATCGATTGGGTGAAAAGGGAATATATTTAACTAGCTGTTGCCCGCGACTTCGTTATGTATTCCCGTGGGATTAGGATGTTTTTTGGGGATAAAAACTATTCTATGTCATATTCCAGGACTTAACCTATATGTGTGCCAAGTTTCATCACGATCCGTCCAATGGTTGAAGCGTGATTGAGTAACAAACATCCAAATATCCAAACTCTTACATTTATAATATTAGTAGGATTAAATATTTCAACAATGCTGAATCTGTGATAAACTTATTGTATAATAAAAACGTAAAATTCGCGTGTCTGTACATTGACAATATTTGCAAAAATATATATATGAGTGTTGAAAAATAAGTAATGGAACACATTATGATCATTTTTGGAATTTTTGTCTGTTTGTTTGTACACGCATCACGTAAAAACTACTGAACCAATTATGATGCAGCTTTCATAAAACATAGGGCTTAATTCGGAGTAACAGTCAGTCTTTGGGGTCAGTGGGGACTTGTAATCAGCATTTTTTTTTATATTTGCATTATTATTTATTTTGTTATTTGTCTGTAAGTCTTCCTCGAAGTAAATAAATAAAAATAAATTTATTTCATCGCAATCGGCGTACTAAGTCAAAAGTTATGCGAATTTATAGTTTTCAAAAACTTACTCAAAGAAGTATAATGCTCGGCGGAATTCAGATTGCTTGAGTTAGAACTACGTTTGGAGCGAGGGTAGGTGGCGGTGAGTATGGGGGTGGGAGCGGACATGTCAGTTGAAATGACAAATCTTTTATTTCATGAATTTCAAAAATAGCATTTATTCTGTAGTCCACGCGAGCGGAGCCGCGGGCACAGCTAGTTGAAGTTGATACTACGGAACTTCGGTGAAAGAAATCATTGTGAATCTACACACGCTGAAAACTAAATTCTAGATTAAAAAAAAAACTTTTTATTAATTTTTTTAAACAATATGCAGATTGGGCAGCGCCACAATGGATTCCTAGGGCTTCTACAGCGGGCCCTGTCCAGGGCTTCGCCCCACATCTGGTTCGAGAGGTCAGAGGTGAAGGATCGACACGTAGTTGCTCAGAGGTGAGTTTTACATACATACATGCATTTACCCGCGACATTGTCCGCGTAGGTTTCGATATTTATTCACAGCATATGCATTAATTTATTATTAACTTATTTATTACTAGAGTTTTAACGTGTTTTTTGTACTTTTTTTATTAAGTATTTTTTGCTTAGTTTGTAAATTGTACTGTTTGTTATTTGAATAATGATATGTTTGAATGTTAATCGGTTATATTTAAAAAAAAAAAAATCAATGCGTCGCCATGTTTCTTTGTTGTTAAAATATTTATTCTGTGAAAATCTCTTCAATCATTTCACTTATTTTTAACTAGCTTTTGCCCGCGACTTCGTCCGCGTAGGTTTAGATATTTACACACTGCTTTCAACGATTAATTTGGTTTCCCGTATGAATGAGATGTTTTTTCGGGATAAAAACTATCCTATGTCCTATTCCAGGAGCTAACCTATATGTGTGCCAAGTTTCATCACGATCCGTCCAGTGGTTGAAGCGTGATTGAGTAACAAACATCCAAACATCCAAACTTTCGCATTTATAATATTAGTTAGATATCATAATTTTTATATTTTAAATAGATACATATATTATGTATCTGTATTGGTATTTATTAGAAATTTCTTTAGACATAAGCTCAATCGTATGTATAATTTTCTTTTCTTTGTGTGGTTGTTTGTGAAGTATGAAATAAAAAATAAAAAAAGATTCCGACGAATTGAGAACCTCCTCCTTTTTTTGAAGTCGGTTAATAAATAAGCTGGAAACCTAACGGCGAGTAGTTCAAATAGTACGTATTTACTTCAGGTTAAAGGAACACATATCGGTGCCGGACAACCCGCCGATCCTGATCTTCCCGGAAGGCACCTGCATCAACAATACTTCGGTGATGCAGTTCAAGAAAGGCAGCTTCGAGGTCGGCGGCACCGTCTACCCTGTCGCCATTAAGTGGGTACCACAGCCTCCTGCTCCTTTTATTTTTCAGAAACTAGTCCCCGCTGGGAACGGCGGGTAGCGGAGAGGTGTGGCGGGGACCGGGGCGGTGAGTGAGGCCGGTCATCGAACTCAGAGCGCGCGCGACGGAAAACGTGGAAGTGTCGTAACTTTCTATTTTATTGCAGAGCATGTTCTGAAAATATTCACAGACATTCTCTTATCACGCTTATATTCTCGCCATGCCGTGTGGTTTCCATGCCGTGTGGTTTCCGGTAGAGTAGAATAGAACCACTCCAACTCTTCCCGTGGATGTCGTACAAGGCGACTGAGGGAACACATTATAAAACATCAATCAGGCCTCCCCAACCCGTCGGGCCAGCGCGTGGAGTGTAGGCCAAATCCTCCGTCTGTCTCCGGCAGATGAGAGAGGGTTGTGCTCCTGCAGTGGAGACAACAATAACCTGATGATGATGAAAGTGTATTTGACTGTATTTTTTGGAAATCGATGTATAGAAACGCCCTTTTACAATGTGAACAGATACGACCCACGCTTCGGTGACGCGTTCTGGAACAGCGCGCGCTACGGGATGCTCCACTACCTGTTCAACATGATGTCCTCCTGGGCCATCGTCTGCGACGTGTGGTAAGTGAACACCACGAACTAGTCCACTGTTGGACGCAGGCCACTCATCTCCCACTGCCAGCCGCTTTTAAGATGTTTCTATTTAAAGTACCAGGAGATAAGGAGCTCATAGGATTATTTATCAACTCGTTTCGCTCTGATCAAGTTCCTTTTAGTAGAATATGTTCAGCCTATTCAGTCCACTGCTGGACGTCTTCACTGAATATGATGTTCAGTACTCCACATCCAGATACTGCCAGCTGCCTTTTCAGGTGTTTCTATTCAAAGTACCAGCTGCCTTTTCAGGTGTTTCTATTCAAAGTACCAGGAGATAAGGAGCTTATAAGAGTTCTTATCGACTACGTTTCGCTCTGATCAAGTTCCTTTTAGTAGAATATGTTCAGCCTATCCAGTCCACTGCTGGACGTCTTCACTGAATATGATCTTCAGTACTCCACATCCAGACACTGCCAGCTGCCTTTCAGGTGTTTCTATTCAAAGTACCAGGAGATAAGGAGCTTATAAGAGTTCTTATCGACTACGTTTCGCTCTGATCAAGTTCCTTTTAGTAGAATATGTTCAGCTTATTCAGTCCACTGCTGGACGTCTTCACTGAATATGATCTTCAGTACTCCACATCCAGACACTGCCAGCTGCCTTTCAGGTGTTTCTATTCAAAGTACCAGGAGATAAGGAGCATATAGGAGTTGAGTTATCGACTACGTTTCGTCCTGATCAAGTTTCTTTTAGTAGAATATGTTCAGCTTATTCAGTCCACTGCTGGACGTCTTCACTAAATATGATCTTCAGTACTCCACATCCAGACACTGCCAGCTGCCTTTCAGGTGTTTCTATTCAAAGTACCAGGAGATAAGGAGCTCACAGGAGTTTGCTTGTCTACTACGTTACGACCTGATCAAGTTCCTTCTATTAGAAGGAGATCAGCAGCCTATTCAGTCCACTGCTGGTCATCTTCTAAGGTTCGCCACTGAACCCTGAGTTATTCACAGTGTTTGGAATCATTCAGTAATTTAAAATTAAATGGAGTAATGTTCAAGGTCTATATTTCATTGTAGTGTTACGTTAATTCAGTGGGGTATCTTATTTTAAGTCCACTGCTGAACATAAGCCCCAATAGATGCCACTTTTGTTGCGCTGTCCATCGGGGGATTTGCCATAATCACCACGCTCGGCAGGCGGATTGGTGATCGCAGTAATGATTTTAATATACACAACAGAATGCTGCTTCCCGTCTCTGGTGCAACCCTTAGTGACGACACCCGCGGGAAGTTTGGGTGTAGTCCTGTTCTAACCCGGGAACCACATATGGTATATATTTCATTCCAGATTAATAGTCCTATGAAAACCAACGCTATTTACGTCTCGGTAACATATACATGAAAGGGTCACCAGCAGCAAAAATAGGTTTGTATTACCAAGTAAACTTTGCGGTCCACTTAGGAACACCATCTATTGTGTATTTTGTTTTCGAGACGCAAATGCGTTTGTTTTCATAGGACTATTAATCTGGAATGAAATATATAAGTTATTAGATACTAGCTTTTGCCCGCGACTGCGACCGCGTAGATTTCGATATTTACACATCTTGAATATCAAAATTTAGAAAAACTTCAAAAATTACATAAATTCACATTAATTTGGTCTCCCGTAGGAATGAGATGTTTTTTCGGGATAAAAACTATCCTATGTCCTATTCCAGGACCTAACCTATATGTGTGCCAAGTTTAATCGCGAACCGTCCAGTGGTTCAAGCGTGATTGAGTAACAAACATCCAAGCTTTCGCATTTATAATATGAGTGGGATTTGTTCCAGGTACTTGCCGGCCATGCGGCGCGGCGAGCACGAGTCCGCGGTGGACTTCGCGAACCGCGTGAAGGCCGTCATCGCGCGGCGCGGCGGGCTGGTCGACCTCATGTGGTGAGACCAACTTAGAAGTCACGATCTTTCTTAATTTTTCTGTTGTTTATTGGTAACTTTTGTTAGACAGGTCTGTATAATTCATGCGTTAATTGAAAGAATAAGATAAACCAACTTAGTTATTGTGGCGCCCCCCTCCCTGGTGTCCTTTAAAAGAACTGTAACAGGCACGGCCTCGGGTTAGGTCGATTTAACGGTCGCGACGCAGTTCAACTCTTACTTGTTCATAGTCTCGTCTTTCGGAGTGAACTGATTGTCTCCAGTCATCATGGCAGCGACGCGACCAACGAAGTTTGAACATAAGCTAAATAATATAACGAGAATAAACCTAAATACTTTTCCAGTCGCACTCGAATCCGCTAATAACGCATGTTCGATGAAATCTAAATATACATGCGTCTTGCAGTCTGTTCGAGCGTTTTCCAGTCGCAGTTTCCCGTAGGAATGGGATATACATATTCTTTATTGCACATAAAATTTACAAAAAAAAGGGCATAACATAAAAGTGTACAAAGGTGTACAATGTATACGCTTCTACAACAAACTACCAGAAGAAATCTTAAATATGACGGACAGAAAGTTTAAGATTCACATTAAAAAACAACTTTGTAAGAAAGCCTTTTATAAAGTAAACGATTATTTGAATGACAAAGATGCCTGGTACTAATGTTAATTCAGCTTCGCAAAATCTTTATAAATTGTATGCAAACTTGATTTTTAAAAGATGTGTTGCGTGAAGTTTGTTGCGCCGTTTGTTCTTCACAGCGCTAACACCTAGGAAGCGGTAGTCGATAAAAAAAATTACGTGCATAAATGTACCAAGTGTACTCATATGCAATAAATGATTTTGACTTTGAGTCTATAAGAGATCTCTTCCAGCCAACCTTCACTGTGGGAAAAGCTAAAACAAGTGGTAGGTCAAAAGAATAAAAATAAAATGTATATGTATGTATATTAATGTATGGATATTCCTACCGGAAATACATAGTAATGTGTGATGTTAAGTTGTCCACGCGGACGAAGTCGCGGGCAGACAGGTAGTGTTTAATATATTTATTTGACGACCTCCGTGGCGGAACGGTGTAGTTCTCGGACTACCACGCCGGAGGTTGCGGGTTCGAATCCCGCTAGGGGCAAATGTTCGTATGATGAATATGAATGTTTGTACCCAAGTCTTGGCTGTTTATATATTTATTTAAGTACTAGCTGTGCCCGCGGCTCCGCTCGCGTGGACTACAGGATCCGCTCCCATTCCCACTTCCAGTCAGACTTCAGTCAGGTCAGGTCCAGGTCCAGGTCCAGGTCCAGGTCCAGGTCCAGGTCCAGGTCCAGGTCCAGGTCCAGGCCCAGGCCCAGGCCCAGGTCCAGGTTCAGGTCCAGGTCTGGTCCAGGTCAGGTCCAGGCCAGGCCCAGGTCCAGTCCCAGGCCCAGGCCTAGTTCCAGGTGCAGGTCCAGATCCAGATCCTCAACTCTCCCCTCAACCCTCCTCTCAATACTCCTCTCAACCCTTCCCTCAACACTCCCCTCAACCCTCCTCTCAACCCTCCTCTCAACCCTGTCCTCAGCTCTCCCCTCAACCCTCCCCTCAAACCTCTTTCCCTCGTCTCTCCAAATGTAGTCCTCGTAACTAATCCATCGCAGTCCAAATTCCGACCAACATTACTTTGTTGCATACCTATACCACAAATTCATCGTAATCGGGTAACTCAGTCAAAAATTTTGCGAATTTTCCAACACTCAAATTACACTGGTTCCATACCTGCTTCCGCTCCCGCTCCGGTCCAGCTCCGGTTCCGCTCCCGCTCCCCTCCCGCTTCCTCTACCGCTTCTGCTTCCGCTCTCAATCCCACCTCCACGCCCACGCCCACGCCCACGCCCACGCCCACTCCCACTCCCACTCCAATTCCTACTCCCAGCTCCAAATGTAATCCAAACTCATCGCAATCTGATTAGTAGGTACGGAAATACTACTTTAAGCAATATATTGCATAATAACCTTACCTAACTAATGTATTTGAAAACTAATAATGTCTATAACTTTTGATTGAGTTAGCCGATTGCGATGAAATAAAGACTAAATGTTAAGATAAGTAAAGCACCATGTTTTTGTGAAAAGTCCATCAAAATCCGTTCAGTAGTTTTTAAGTGATGCGTGCACAAACTCACAGACAAACAGATAAACAGACAAACAGATAAACAGACAAACAGATAAACAGACAAACAGATAAACAGACAAACAGACAAAATTTTCAAAAATGATCGAAATGTGTTCTGTTGCGTATCCTTAGACCCCCAATTTTTTTTTTTGCAAATATCTTCAATGTACAGACACGCGAAGTTTACGATTTTATTTATTAGATATGTATCCGTTATCTAGTAACCATAGCACAGGCTCTGCCTAGTTTGGGACTGGATAATTGGTGTGAATGTCTGACATATTTATATTTATACTATATGGTGCACAATAAAACTTATTGTTTGTACAGGGACGGCCAGCTGAAACGCATGAAGGCGAAGAAGGAATGGCGGGAGATGCAGCAGGAGGAGTTCAGCAAGAGGTTAAAAGGCGAATAAACTGCTCCGTTGTCACTGCTCCGGTAACGTACCAGCTACCGGCGTAACGGTACTAGTGAATGTGTTGTGATTCGTACTCTTTTTTTTATTATTAATTATTATGCAATTTTTTTTTATAAATGTTCTGCGTTGTATTGAAAAGGGATATCAAAGTCGTCTGATACCAAAAGAAAATCTTTTTTTGTTAGTTTTTTCGTTCTGTATCTCAAGATCTGTGTAATATTTAAAAGTATAGACCGTCCAGTTCACGACGGCCCGCCCTACTTCTTCTCTAAATCGCTTACATTTGCGTTATATTGTTACTGTGTTCGTGTGTGGTATCACGGGGCGGAAATGGGACGAAGGATAGTCGCTTTACGACGTTGGAACGCTCAAAGTGGCAATACATCGTCTCTGCCTACCCCTCTGGTAACAGGGCTTGAGTATAATGTAGGTTATGTACTTGTTAGCTCCCCGCGTCCCGCGCTCGCCCCTCGGGAAGTAGTTTGCCGTCGTGAATTAAACCATCTATATTGTTAATTTTTGATACTGAAACTTACTATTGAATTTCCTGTGGGAACTTCTCGTTTCCCCTGGTAAATGATGCATGGCTTAAAATTTACTTGAGTACCAGATTTCATCGGGATCTGATGCAATTTAAGCAAACAATGGGCCCCATTCTGAAGGCACACATTTAAAATTTGACAGCGCTAAAATTGGTTTCGTCTTTATCTTCATAATACTGTGTGACAAGGATAGCAACAGTTTTAGTGATGTCAAATTTTAACACTGTGCCTTCAGAATCGAGCCCATTTTCACGTTTGTAATAAGGGTGTTGGCAAAAATACTTTTATATCCCTTTTCGCTGCACAGTGTGTTTTAAAAAAATGGACAAATGGAGGGTGTTTAGGAGAGAAGCAATAAATATATTTTTAGATTGCTACATGTGATGGAACTTTTGCGATTGTGTTGTTAAATGGAGGGACTTGGCAAGGTAACAGAGATTGTCCTTAGGAGTTAGCGAAATAAGAAACTAGGTTGCTCTTAGGATTCTAGTGCCACCGTTTTAGTAATTTATGTCGCCAGACAGTAATTTTTTTTATTGTTTATTTAACATTCATCGTCAGGTTATTTTTGTCTCCACTGCAGGAGCACAACCCTCTCTCATCTGCCGGAGACAGACGGAGGATTTGGCCTACACTCCCCGCGCTGGCCAGACGGGTTGGGGAGGCCTGATTGATGTTTTATACTGTATTCCCTCAGTCGCCTTGTACGACATCCACGGGAAGAGTTGGAGTGGTCCTATTCTACTCTACCGGAAACCACACGGCAAGATTCTGATTATTATTATGAATTATATATTTACTTATTTACCTCATTAAGCAAGTCTTAATTGGCAATGACAGTTGATAATCCTATCAACATTTCTCTGGTTGAGATCAATGCAACGCCATCTATTGTTTTATGATACACTAGCTGTCGCCATCACAAATTATTATGTATTTCCCGTAGGAATGAGATGTTTTTTCGGGATAAAAACTATCCAATGTCCTATTCCAGAACCTAACCTATTTTCATCACGATCCGTCCAGTGGTTGAAGCGTGACTGAGTAACAAAATCCAAATATCCAAACTTTCACATTTATAATATTAGTAGGATAACAATTTTATTTAATTTTTGATAATATTTATTACTATGTTATGTTACAGGTTTAAAACTGTGTGACCTGTGATTGCCAATTACTCACAATATATATCTATGTCTATTTGAAACATTAGCAACTAAAGTTAAACCGATACATCATGCGGTTTACTCGGTAATCATTTCGCCTGATATCCGTCAAACTGTACAGCCATTTTGTACTCTCTAACTTGTCGTGTGACGTAAACGCTTATCAAAACATGTCACATGACAAGTTAGAGTAAAAAATGGCGTTGTATTCGGACTACGGAGTAGGATTGTTAGGAGTGGGAAATTTTAACGCGAATTACTCACGTGGATTGTTTTGGACGAATATAAGACGGTAATCGGGGGTCATAACCCCCTCCTCCTCACCCCCACACATCTGTCAGTCTATGGACAAAATCGTAAATGAATGAAATGAAAATTATTTATTTCAGAAAGATATACAATCCATATCTTAAGGTTTAAGACCTTAGTAGGTCTTAAACTAGGCCAGTAGGAAGTCATTTTTTTTTTTCGTCAATTGTACAATAGAAAATCAGTGAATTATAAATGTCAGTTATAAGTACAGAATTATTTAAAAATTGCAAAAATAAATTCAATTTAAAATGTTAACATTAAATACCTAAAATAGAATGCAAATTTAAAATGTCAAAACCAAACTAACCTATCAAAAGCGCTGGTAAAAGGAGGCAAAGTTTTGAAAAATGACCTTATTTCTCGCAATAGAAGCAACGGCGGCCTAGTTGTTACGCTTGATGCCTAGTTATCTGTAGGTCACCTAGCTCTGCATAAAAATTATTGTAACGCAATGGAATCTGTAATGTTTCAATATTTTAAATAAATAAATGTCAAATGTCTAATGTCTCTGGTGACAACACTCTCACTGCCAGAACAGTCTCTGTTACGTTGGCAAGTTGTATATAAAAAAAAACTTTGTAATATATTCTTGTAAACGATTTTAGATTGTTATATTATAACTTATTATTAGTGAATTTTTTGGAACGCATGCGTTGTTCACTTTGAGAAATCCGTTTGAGTGTTTAATACTCGTTCGATTTAAAGGGATGTCTTAAAGCGAATGAACTATAGCTGGTCTGCTCGCACATTAAAGTCTTTGTAATTTTCCACGAAACGTGGATAGGAACACCATGTCGGTTTATATAATAATTTCAACGTATAACTTACAATATTTAATAAGTAACTTAGTGTTTTAACAAAGTGATATTAAAACTCCGTTATTTTAGATGTTTTATTTAAGAGCGCCGGTGCACCAGGGACGGGCAGCAGCGTTCTCCTGTGTATATTAAGATCATTACTGCGGTCACCAACCCGCTTACCAAGCGTGGTGATTATTGCAAATTTCCCAATGGACAGCCCACCACAGGTGTCATTCTATTGGGGAGGCTTGTGTCCAGCAGTGGACGTGTTTCGGATAATGATGATACACAGGAGAACACTGCTGCCCGTCCCTAGTGCAAACGACACTCACGGAAAGATTGAAGCGGACCTATTCTAAGCCGAGAACCATACGCCTTATTTAGCACGGTTAATTCTATCGTTACGCACTAATCATCAATGTAGGCATACCATACAATACATTAAGATACCGATGTTCGGATTACCTCCTCGCGTCCCGCGTTCACCCCCCCCCCCCCCCCCCCCCAAACTGTTGTGTTGTGCAAAACCATGAAACCATGTAAGTAAGTTTTGTTTTTATTAAATAATTTATATGTTTTGATGCACAATAAAGAATATTTGAATTGAATTGAATTGATAGTTCATGGGAGTTACTCCAGGGTGGTGATTCCAGTGCTCCGCTACCTTCTTCATGTCGTCATTCCATCGCGCAGGTCCTCATAAATAAAGCATTCAATATAACGGAGTTTAGTGATATTCATAAATTTATTGTGCATATTAACTTACCCAAAATGTATATTTTGCGAGTAAGTTGTCAGTCTGTTCGTATAACAAAGTGCCTGATCACAAAAAATAATTTATTTCTGGCTTGTAGTATCAAATTATTATCCGTTACCGAGAGCTTTTTGATTTTAAATTTACGCGAATTAGTCACGTGGTCCTTCTTCACTCGGTTGGACATAATGTCCCTTTACTGATAAATTCAGTTACTTTTGTCAATTCAGTTTTTGTAATTGAGTTGCGAAATAATGTTTTATTTGCGACATTTTGAACAATAAATATTGGACATAATGTCCTTTTACTGATAAATTCAGTTACATTTGTCAATTCAGTTTGTGTAATTCAGTTGCGGGAAAAGTTTTATTTGCGACATTTTGAACAATAAATATTGGACATAATATCCTTTTACTGATAAATTCAGTTACATTTGTCAATTCAGTTTGTGTAATTCAGTTGCGAAATAAAGTTTTATTTGCGACATTTTGAACAATAAATATTGCAAATCTTTTATCGGAAACTCGTTAATAGTTAAATCGGTCCGATTAGATTATATCACTACTAGCTAATTGTGAATCCAGAAAAAACAAAGGCAACGGTCCTATGAAAACATACGCATTTGCGTCTCGAAAACAAAATACACAATAGATGGTGTTCCTAAGTGGACCGCAAAGTTTACTTGGTAATACAAACCTATTTTTGCTGCTGGTGACCCTTTCATGTATATGTTACCGAGACGTAAATAGCGTTGGTTTTCATAGGACTATTAATCTGGAATGAAATATACACCTTGATATGTGAAAACTGTTATTAGGTCCGATTTTGAAGCACATTTCCAACGATCTCTATGTACTACTAGATCGAGCGTTCCAAACAATCGCTCTGTTCCACGCAAGTAGCCGCAACTCTTTCACATTCACAATGAAACTTGTGCAGTTACTACGCAGAACATTTAATTATTTACTCAATATTGACTTTATTTAACCGTAGTACATAGAGATCGTTGCACATTTCAAATTTGACAGCACTAAAATTAGTTTCGTCTTTCAAAGTCATAGTCAAAATTATGTATTGCATACGAGTACACTTGGTACATTTACCCATGTAATTTTTTTTGTCGACTACCGCTTCCCAGGTGTTAGCGCTGTGAAGAAGACATTTTTATCTAAAAATTTCTTCTTCGCAGCGCTAACACAAATTACTTTCGTCTTTATATAAATATGTGGGCACATTTCACACACGGCCACCTGATCCCAAACTAGGCAGAGCCCGTTATATGGGTATCAGACAGCTGATATACATAGATACATAATATATATAAATAACATCCAGTCACAAGGCAAACACAAGTGCTCATCACACGAATGTTTGCCCTGGGCGGGATCGAACCCGCGACCCCGAGCTTCGCAGGCAGGTGTATCGACTAGGCTACGGGGCCGACATATAATACATTGCCTTTGTACACAGTTTAATTCCTATTTTATTATTGTTGCACCACAAATTTTGGTACAATAAAGCGTTTACATACAATATTGTTTGGCAGGGAAGCAATAGTGCTGTCAAATTTTAACGTTGTGCCTTCAGAATCGAGCTTCCTATATACAAAAACGGTGTGTAAAATTAAAAACTTATTACAATGTAATTTAACAATGCATTAATTTATTATTAACTTATTTATTACTAGAGTTTTAACGTGTTTTTTGTACTTTTTTTATTAAGTATTTTTTTTTTGCTTAGTTTGTAAATTGTACTGTTTGTTATTTGAATAATGATGTGTTTGAATGTTAATCGGTTATAAAAAAATTAAAATCAATGCGTCGCCATGTTTCTTTGTTGTTAAAATATATATTCTGTGAAAATCTCTTTAATCATTTCACTTATTTTTAACTAGCTTTTGCCCGCGACTTCGTCCGCGTAGGTTTCGATATTTACGCACTGCTTTTAACGATTAATTTAGTTTTCTGTAGGAATTAGAT
The DNA here is from genome assembly GCA_947086405.1 of Esperia sulphurella. Classification (NCBI taxonomy): domain Eukaryota; kingdom Metazoa; phylum Arthropoda; class Insecta; order Lepidoptera; family Oecophoridae; genus Esperia; species Esperia sulphurella. The sequence continues at coordinate 1,685,802 of OX352284.1, forward strand.
ATTTTTTCGGGATAAAAACTATCCTATGTCCTGTTCCAGGACCTAACCTATACGTGTGACAAGTTTCATCCCGATCCGTCCAGTGGTTGAAGCGTGATTGAGTAGAGTAACAAACATCCAAACTTTCACACGAGTTCACCTCTGCTCGACTGAGCGTGGTCTGCTTATATTATTAATATATTAAAAACTGTTCTAGGAAAATGGGTCCTAATTTAACGTTTACGAGTATACAGCGGGAGGACCGAGTTAAATTAACCGTTGGAGAAATGTGACAGTTACATATAGCAACACTGGAATTGGAAGTTTAACATTGCTTCCAGAGCCGTAAAACACATTTAATTTTTTTTTTACAGGGTTCATGGTCTGACGTTCTCACTTTCAGTTCTCACCTCACGCCCCGAAGCCCGCACGGCCCTCTCCTGTAGTCTATTTATTTACTTTGCTTACGTTTCGCATTGCATTAAATGAATTGATATAAGAGATTTTCTTGCATTCAATAAAAAAAATACCCAAAAAACATAGCGACGCAACTCGTGCAAGGCTCTGGTACATTACGAATTTCCAATAAAGTCGTTAAATAAAAGTTGTTCAGTATTGGATACTGAATTTCATGTTCAGACTTTAAAAAGCTAGGTTATATTTGTGGTAAGCTGTCACAATGACATTACTGTGTTGCCAGTTTTTTTTTGGTAGTATTCGCTTGGTTGGAAGACCTTTAAGCCATATATTATTTGGAAAGTCTTTAGATTTTCCTTAATTCTCAATAGTGATGTACTGAGTGGCTTGAATGGACTGAGTCATTTATGAAAGACAGAAAACTGGTCAGATTTTTGATAGAGATATTATACCTAATTCGCTGGACAATTCATGACCACTTCAAAATTGAACTTGACCACAAAACTTAGGCGTGTCGACAACCCTCGTTCCTCGACAGTTCCCGTGTATAAAGCAAACGTGTAAATGTATATTCAATCCTATGCCATTTTCAATCAATTCCAGCCTAGTAGTGGATTCCTAGTAGTCATTGTCCGGCGAAACGATATAACAATGACAAAAAAATTAAACATGGTTTATCATTAACATCCTTAAGTCCTCTCCTGAGCCATGCCTCCCGATTAATGGGAGGTTTGTTCCCACCATACTGGTAATAGCAGTGGTGTCATTGTTTCTAAAATAGTGGTATATTTTTTGGTTGGTTTTTAATACCATCCTAGAGCCGAGCCTCTATGAAGAAAATAGGCCTCTGGTGTTTGGCACCAGAGTTTTTAATGCGTTTAAGAAGAAAAAAGGCCACACACCACAGAGGATGTATTTTAGAAACAACGATTATGCTACTGGTCATCTATTAAGGGTCATTTTTAATTTTTTGGGTCATATAATTGCATTTAGAGAATAAATTTTGTAAATGTAATGAAAATGTTATCAAATTAGCGATGCAAAGATATTCCCCAGCGCCCCTAGTGGCCGACATACGAAACTTTCTGTACCAATTTGAAAATTTTTATGTCAATAATCGATTTTCAGTTGCCTGGACGTACTCCGAGCACTATTAGCCTTACCGAGTCCCCGCCTACCCCTCTGGGACCAAGGCGTGAGCAGTGTCTTTGCATGTAAGGCAAGTCTCATTTGACAATGACAGTTGAGATCAACGTAACGCCATCTATTACTAGCATAAGCAACTAAAATCGAGTCGTTCACTCTGAAGCGTCGTCTCTTAAGCAGTTCTTGAATTTTGCCGCCAGGGGCGCGCGTATAAATCTTTGCGTAGCCAATAAATACTGTTTGTATATTTTTTATTTGTACTGTCATCGATTTCTTACCGTCTTTTTGTATTGTATATAAATATTCCACTAAACACTTGTACTGAGGAGTATTTTTACCTATTTATTTTCTATAATGGTGTAGATATTACGATTATTAAAGATGAAATATAAAAAAAAATATGAAAGGCCTAAATATTGTGTTTTATTTTGGGCATCTATCGGCGACCACTGGAGTCCAATAGACTCATCACATCCCGGACACTCATCATCATATCAGCTGTGAGACGTCCACTGCTGGACATAGGCCTTCCCTAATGAACGCCACCACATCCGGTCCTCCGCCCTCCGAATCCAGTCGCCTGTCGGCGGGGCCAACCCCCGCGGATTCCACTCCAGAATTCGTCAGCCCCAACGGCAGAGTTCTGCGAGATATGGCCCGCCCCCTGCCACTTCAGCTTGCTATATATCCACTGTTTATATTCATTGGTGAAGGCATATGTCCAGCGGTGGATGTCTAAAGGCTGATATGATGGTTATGAGGTACCCATTAGTCTAATCTAGTCATAAAAACTATAATTAGTTGGTCAGCAGTTTAAAAGTTATAAGGGTATGTTGGGGGCATGCCAGACTAAGGCTTATTACGGCATGGCCCCCTAACACCACCAGAACCACAGCACATAGCGAGCTACTGATTTAGTCGATTGGTCAGGTGAATTAGCCGAACCTAGTCGCAAAAAATTAGATTCGGTCGGTCCTCTGTTTAAAAGTTACAGGGGATTGAAAGTGGCATGCAAAACTAAACCTAATATCTCTGGAACCACAGTACATAACGTGGTACTGATTTAGTCGATTGTGCCTACTTTAGTTATTGATGTTGTCTCCACTGCAGGAGCACAACCCTCTCTCATCTGCCGGAGACAGACGGAGGATTTGGGCTACACTCCCCGCGCTGGCCAGACAGGTTGGGGAGGCCTGGTTGATGTTTTATAATGTATTCCCTCAGTCGCCTTGTTAAGATACCGATGTTCGGATTACCTCCTCGCGTCCCGTGTTCACCCCCCCCCCCCCCCCCCCCGAATAGTAGTGGGGCGTGCCGTCGAGAAATGAACGATCTATAGGCTGGTGTTGCACAAAGTTTGTGCAAAACCATGAAACCATGTAAGTAAGTTTTGTTTTTATTAAAAAATTTATATGTTTTGATGCACAATAAAGAATATTTGAATTGAATTGATAGTTCATGGGAGTTACTCCAGGGTGGTGATTCCAGTGCTCTGCTACCTTCTTCATGTCGTCATTCCATCGCGCAGGTCCTCATAAATAAAGCATTCAATACAACGGAGTTTAGTGATATTCATAAATTTATTGTGCATATTAACTTACCCAAAATGTATATTTTGCGAGTTAGTTGTCAGTCTGTTCGTATAACAAAGTGCCTGATCACAAAAAATTATTTATTTCTGGCTTGTAGTATCAAATTATTATCCGATACCGACAGTTTTTTGATTTTAAATTTACGCGAATTAGTCACGTGGTCCTTCTTCACTCGGTTGGACATAATGTCCCTTTTACTGACAAATTCAGTTACATTTGTCAATTCAGTTTGTGTAATTCAGTTGCGGAAAAAAGTTTTATTTGCGACATTTTGAACAATAAATATTGGACATAATGTCCTTTTACTGATAAATTCATTGTCAATTCAGTTTGTGTAATTCAGTTGCGAAATAATGTTTTATTTGCGACATTTTGGACAATAAATATTGGACATAATGTCCTTTTACTGATAAATTCAGTTACATTTGTCAATTCAGTTTGTTTAATTCAGTTGCGAAATAAAGTTTTATTTGCGACATTTTGAACAATAAATATTGCAAATCTTTTATCGGAAACTCGTTAATACTCAAATCGGTCCGATTAGATTATAACACTACTAGCTAATTGGGAATCCAGAAAAAACAAAGGCAACTACACCTTGATATGTGAAAACTGTTATTATGTCCGATTTTGAAGCACATTTCCAACGATCTCTATGTGCTACTAGATGGAGCGTTCCAAACAATCGCTCTGTTCCACGCAAGTAGCCGCAACTCTTTCACATTCACAATGAAACTTGTGCAGTTACTACGCAGAACATTTAATTATTTACTCAATATTGACATTATTTAACCGTAGTACATAGAGATCGTTGCACATTTCAAATTTGACAGCACTAAAATTAGTTTCGTCTTTCAAAGTCATAGTCAAAATTATGTATTGCATACGAGTACACTTGGTACATTTACCCATGTAATTTTTTTTGTCGACTACCGTTTCCCAGGTTTAAGCGCTGTGAAGAAGACATTTTTAGATAAAAATTTCTTCTTCGCAGCGCTAACACAAATTACTTTCGTCTTTATATAAATATGTGGGGACATTTCACACACGGCCACCTGATCCCAAACTAGGCAGAGCCTGTAATATGGGTATCAGACAGCTGATATACACACATAATATATAAATAACATCCAGTCACAAGGCAAACACAAGTGCTCATCGCACGAATGTTTGCCCTGGGCGGGATCGAACCCGCGACCCCGAGCTTCGCAGGCAGGTGTATCGACTAGGCTACGGGGCCGACATATAATACATTGCCTTTGTACACAGTTTAATTCCTATTTTATTATTGTTGCACCACAAATTTTGGTACAATAAAGCGTTTACATACAATATTGTTTGGCAGGGAAGCAATAGTGCTGTAAAATTTTAACGTTGTGCCTTCAGAATCGAGCTTCCTATATACAAAAACGGTGTGTAAAATTAAAAACTTATTACAATGTAATTTAACAATGCATTAATTTATTATTAACTTATTTATTACTAGAGTTTTAACGTGTTTTTTGTACTTTTTTTATTAAGTATTTTTTTGCTTAGTTTGTAAATTGTACTGTTTGTTATTTGAATAATGATGTGTTTGAATGTTAATCGGTTATATTAAAAAAAATTAAAATCAATGCGTCGCCATGTTACTTTGTTGTTAAAATATATATTCTGTGAAAATCTCTTTAATCATTTCACTTATTTTTAACTAGCTTTTGCCCGCGACTTCGTCCGCGTAGGTTTTGATATTTACGCACTGCTTTTAACGATTAATTTAGTTTTCCGTAGGAATTAGATATTTTTTCGGGATAAAAACTATCCTATGTCCTGTTCCAGGACCTAACCTATACGTGTGCGAAGTTTCATCCCGATCCGGCCAGTGGTTGAAGCGTGATTGAGTAGAGTAACAAACATCCAAACGTTCCCACGAGTTCACCTCTGCTCGACTGAGCATGGTCTGCTTATATTATTAATATATTAAAAACTGTTCTAGGAAAATAGGTCCTAATTTAATGTTCACGACTATACAGAGGGAGGACCGAGTTAAATTAACCGTTGGAGAAATGTGACAGTTACATATAGCAACACTGGAATTGGAAGTTTAACATTGCTTCCAGAGCCGTAAAACACATATAATTTTTTTTTTACAGGGTTCATGGTCTGACGTTCTCACTTTCAGTTCTCACCTCACGCCCCGAAGCCCGCACGGCCCCCTCCTGTAGTCTATTTATTTACTTTGCTTACGTTTCGCATTGCATTAAATGAATTGATATAAGAGATTTTCTTGCATTCAATAAAAAAAATACCCAAAAAACATAGCGACGCAACTCGTGCAAGGCTCTGGTACATTACGAATTTCCAATAAAGTCGTTAAATAAAAGTTGTTCAGTATTGGATACTGAATTTCATGTTCAGCCTTTAAAAAGCTAGGTTATATTTGTGGTAAGCTGTCACAATGACATTACTGTGTTGCCAGTTTTTTTTTTGGTAGATTTCGCTTGGTTGGAAGACCTTTAAGCCATATATTATTTGAAAAGTCTTTAGATTTTCCTTAATTCTCAATAGTGATGTACTGAGTGGCTTGAATGGACTGAGTCATTTATGAAAGACAGAAAACTGGTCAGATTTTTGATAGAGATATTATATACCCAATTCGCTGGACAATTATCACTTCACGACCACTTCAAAGTTGAACTTGACCACAAAACTTCGACAGTTCCCGGGTTGGTTTACCAAACGTGTAAATGTATATTCAATCCTATGCCATTTTCAATCAATTCCATCCTAGTAGTGGATTCCTAGTAGTCATTGTCCGGCGAAACGATATAACAATGACAAAAAAATTAAACATGGTATATCATTAACATCCTTAAGTCCTCTCCTGAGCCATGCCTCCCGATTAATGGGAGGTTTGTTCCCACCATACTGGTAATAGCAGTAGTGTCATTGTTTTTAAAATAGTGGTATATTTTTTGGTTGGTTTTTAATATCATCTTATAGCCTTTAAGAAGAAAAAAGGCCTCTGGTGTTTGCCACCAGAGTTTTTAATGCGTTTAAGAAGAAAAAAGGCCACACACCACAGAGGATGTATTTTAGAAACAACGATTATGCTACTGGTCATCTATTAAGGGTCATTTTTAATTTTTTGGGTCATATAATTGCATTTAGAGAATAAATTTTGTAAATGTAATGAAAATGTTATAAAATTAGCGATGCAAAGATATTCCCCAGCGCCCCTAGTGGCCGATATACGAAACTTTCTGTACTAATTTGAAATTTTTTATGTCAATAATCGATTTTCAGTTGCCTGGACGTAGTTCGATCACTATTAGCCTTACCGAGTCCCCGCCTACCCCTCTGGGACCAAGGCGTGAGCAGTGTCTTTGCATGAAAAGAAAGTCTCATTTGACAATGACAGTTGAGATCAACGTAACGCCATCTATTACTAGCATAAGCAACTAAAATCGAGTCGTTCACTCTGAAGCGTCGTCTCTTAAGTAGTTCTTGAATTTTGCCGCCAGGGGCGCGCGTATAAATCTTTGCGTAGCCAATAAATACTGTTTGTATATTTTTTATTTGTACTGTCATCGATTTCTTACCGTCTTTTTGTATTGTATATAAATATTCCACTAAACACTTGTACTGAGGAGTATTTTTACCTATTTATTTTCTATAATGGTGTAGATATTACGATTATTAAAGATGAAATATAAAAAAAAATATGAAAGGCCTAAATATTGTGTTTTATTTTGGGTATCTATCGACGACCACTGGTGGGCATAGGTCCTGGAGCATCGGCTAGAGAGTCCAATAGACTTATCACATCCCTGGCACTCATCATCATATCAGCTGTGAGACGTCCACTGCTGGACATAGGCCTTCCCTAATGAACGCCACCACATCCGGTCCTCCGCCCTCCGAATCCAGTCGCCTGTTGGCGGGGCCAACCCCGCGGTCTTCACTCCAGAATTCGTCAGCCCCAACGGCAGAGTTCTGCGAGATATGGCCCGCCCCCTGCCACTTCAGCTTGCTAATATATCCACTGTTTGTATTCATTGGTGAAGGCATATGTCCAGCGGTGGATGTCTAAAGGCTGATATGATGGTTATGAGGTACCCATTAGTCTAATCTAGTCATAAAAACTATAATTAGTTGGTCAGCAGTTTAAAAGTTATAAGGGTATGTTGGGGGCATGCCAGACTAAGGCTTAGTACGGCATGGCCCCCTAACACCACCAGAACCACAGCACATAGCCAGCTACTGATTTAGTCGATTGGTCAGGTGAATTAGCCGAACCTAGTCGCAAAAAATTAGATTCGGTCGGTCCTCTGTTTAAAAGTTACAGGGGATTGAAAGTGGCATGCAAAACTAAACCTAATATCTCTGGAACCACAGTACATAACGTGGTACTGATTTAGTCGATTGTACCTACTTTAGTTATTGTCTCCACTGCAGGAGCACAACCCTCTCTCATCTGCCAGAGACAGACGGAGGATTCGGCCTACACTCCCCGCGCTGGCCAGACGGGTTGGGGAGGCCTGGTTGATGTTTTATAATGTATTCCCTCAGTCGCCTTGTACGACATCCACGGAGAGAGTTGGAGTGGTCCTATTCTACTCTACCGGAAACCACACGGCTGATGAAGACCTACTTTAGATAACGTGGACACTGACGGTGGACCTGATCTTCACAAGTGTCAAGTCGCTCAGCGAGCTATGGAGAGGGCTATGCTCGAGGTTTGTTTGAAGGATATGATTCGTAACGAAGAACGAAGGTGACCGACATAGCCGAAAGAATTAAATATAAATATATCAGACATTCATACCAATTATCCAGTCCCAAACTAGGCAGAGCCTGTGCTATGGTTACTAGATAACGGATACACATACTTAAATAAATATATAAACATCCAAGACTTGGGTACAAACATTCATATTCATCATACGAACATTTGCCCCTAGCGGGATTCGAACCCGCAACCTCCGGCGTGGCAGTCCCAGAGCTACCCGTTCCGCCACGGAGGTCGTCGAATAGCAAGCTGAAGTGGCAGTTGGCGGAGAACCGTCGGCGGTTGGGGCACAGTTTTGGAGTGGAGAACGCGGATCGGCACATGCAGATGGCCCGATGATCAGAAGGTGGTCGGAAGCGTCTGGATGCGGAGGACTGGTTGTGGTGGCGGTCATTGGGGAAGGCCTAAGTCCAACATTGGACGTGTGAGGGCTGATATGATGATGATGATGACTTTAGGTAAAGGTTTTGACTGAGCATATCAAAGTCCCTCCCCAACCCGTCTGGCCAGCGCGGGGAGTGTAGGCCAAATAGTAGATGAGAGGGTTGCTCCTGCAGTGGAGACAAAAATAACCTGATGATGATGATGTCAAAGTCCACGCAAACGAAACCGCGTGGAGAGCTAGTGAGCTACATAAATACATCAAGTAGCAAATATAAACATCAACACTGGGAACTGGCAGGCGTCCAGCGGCACTGGATCATGTCAAATAATCATTCCACCTCTTTATTGGCGATTCGCGTCAAAAAAATGGTGAATCACTACTGGACTTGTCAAGAGTTTTACTAAAATAAACTTTAAATTATAGCGGGTCACCCAGCACCAAGGCTCCCTCTACGTAAGACGAGAGGCAACATACTAATAATAATAAATATGTCAGACATTCACACCAATATCAAGGTATTTTGCAAAGAAAAAAATACGATAAGAAAATAAGAAAAAAAAAAAATATTCGCGTATACATTTTTTACTTATTTTTTATATATAAATTGGGCTCGATTCTGAAGCCACAACGTTAAAATTTGACAGCACTAAAACTGTTGCTATCCTTGTCACACAGTATTATGAAGATAAAGGTCAAATTTTAAATGTGTGCCTTCAGAATCTGGCCCAGTCTTATTAGGTTCATTAAATTTACAATTTTATTTACACATCGATCCCCTAGTTCACATTTATACTAATTACGGGAAAAAGGTGGTGTAATTAGGACGATAGTGCACAAATCATAAAGTTACAATTTCACTGACAATTTTTTGTCAACAACAAGAAAGAAAGAAAAAGAAAAATATTTACTTACGAACACAACATTACACACACATCCATTATCATTATTTTACATATTATTAATTAAATTACATAAAACCATTACTCATAAATATTAACTAATCAGTGCGTCCTGCCTGTCATGCATGACCTACGGTGCAGAAACGTCTGACACTGGCAGTGGGCCTGATCCACAAGTTTCAAGCCGCTCAGCGAGCTATGGAGAGGACTATGCTCGGCGTATCTTTGAAGGATATGATTCGTAATGAGGAGATCCGACGAAGAACGAAGGTGGCCGACATAGCCGAAAGGATTAGCAGGCTAAAGTGGCAGTGGGCGGGCCATATCTGTCGCAGAACCGACGGCCGTTGGGGCAGACGAGTTCTGGAGTGGAGACCACGGATTGACACGCGCAGGGTGGGACGCCCCGCCGCCAGGTGGACCGACGACCTAAAGAAGGTGGCCGGAAGCGGCTGGATGAGGAGGGCGGAGGACCGGGTGTGGTGGCGTTCATTGGGTAAGGCCTATGTCCAGCAGTGGACGTCTAAAGGCTGACATGATGAAAACCATTACATTCCTCCAACTCAGCGAAGTGCTGCACCCGGAAGGTGCAGCACTGGTTTTCTTCTGGGGCCTGGGCTAGGGTGTCACAGTCTTGTGTGGGATGTGTGTGTAGTGTTTCTCTTTCCAATTATAGCGTCGATGTCTCGGTGCCTAATATTGCCTAATAGTGCCTAATATTTAATTATTACTAAATATTGACGTCAATATTTAATGTCAATATTCAGTAAATAATTAAATGTGCTGCGTAGTAACTGCACAAGTTTCATTGCGAATGTGAAAGAATTGTAGCTACTTGCGTGGAACAGAGCGATTGTTTGGAACGCTCCATCTAGTAGTACATAGAGATCGTTGGGTCTACTCCCCGCCTTAACTGAGTGGCGTGCCGGGAGCTTTCATTAAAATATTATAATCTGCCTAAGAAACTGTTTAATTTGGGCTAACAATACATAACAGTGGCGCTATTCTGTAAAATACAAACACACGTGCGAGTCTCACTCAAGTGAGTTTACTCACTTCAAAACCTAATCCATCGGTAATTCTGTAAATATCTCTACAATATTTACAAAAATACCAATGGATTAGGTTTCACGATTGGACGAAGAAATATAGGGTGTGCAATGAGTGTGAACTACATTTTGAAGATAAGTAAAAGCGGAGGTAGGTGGTCATAGACGTGTAGGGGAAGGCATGAGAGGGAGGGGAGAGTAGTGAATATTGAACAATCCACCAGCTAAGCGTGGTGATTATGGCAAACTAGCTGTACCCCGCGACTTCGTCCGCGTGGACAACTTAACATTACAAATTATTAAATATTTCCCGTAGGAATGAGATGTTTTTACCAAGATAAAAACTATCCTATTCCAGGGGCTAACCTATAGGTACGAGTATGTGTGCCAGGTTTCGTCCCGATCCGACCAGTGGTTGAAGCGTGATTGAGTAACAAACATTCAAACTTTCGCATTTATAATATTAGTGGGATACCCTTAAATATTAATGGACTGCCCACCAAAAGTGTTATTCTATTGGGGAGACTTGTGTTTAGCTGTGGACATGTTTCAGCTCATGATGATGGGCACATGGGACATATTCAGCACATTTTCTTTGCCTACTCAGATTTCAATTTCAAGGTTCATGGCAGACTTTTAAAAACCACAAAAGCATTCCGTATATCAATTCCGTAGACGCGTCTGACGTTTATGTGACTGGCGCGATTAACAGATGTCTGACGATGCCCAGGCGCAGACGCATCGTTAGACGAACAATAATTGTTTGCTTGCTATTTAAGAACACACATTTTTAAAACGGCAAACAAAGCAACCTGTGGCAGAGAATACAGTGAAACCAACGATCTCTTTGTACTACTAGATGGAGCGTTCCAAACAATCGCTCTGTTCCACGCAAGTAGCCACAACTCTTTCACATTCACAATGAAACTTGTGCAGTTACTACTCAGAACATTTAATTATT